>LZPO01096785.1:161741-184855 GCA_001675575.1 Neotoma lepida
ACCCCACCCATCCTCAAGCCTGCAGCTGGTTATGAAGAAGACACCTGAAAAACCACCCCCTCCAGTCACTTACTGCCCACAGTCCAGGAGAAGTGAGAAACTTGGCTATTGCCCCAAAGTGCAGAGGGGTAGGCCAGAGGAGAGCATGGGACAGACATTGACGGATCTGGGTCCCAGCTCTTCCCAGTTCTGTCCAAGGCAAATCTCTAGTCTCCCTGAGCCTTATTTCCCCTATAAAACAGGAACAAGCCAAGGTGTGGTAGCACACACCTGTAATCCCAGCCCTCTGGAGTTCCAGGCCAGTCTGAGCCACATAGTGAGACCTTGTCTAAAGCAATAAATAAATTCAAATCTTTTTTTAAAGGAACAAAATTCTACTCCAGCACAAAAAGTTGGAAGCTCTCGGGAATGACAATATGGCTTCCAATCCCAGACCTTTCCACTGCTGAGTTATGTGGCATCATTTGCAAAGCAACACACAATGGAGTTGCAGAGGAGCCTGAACACAGTATGAGAGCTTAGGGCTTTGCCAAGCCCTCAGTATGATCAGTACTTGGGAACTACTTTTACTGTATCAAGAAACGGTCAACTGATTAAGCAAAGTGTATGACCCGACTTACCTGGTCCCTGAAGGATACAGAGCAGATGGTGTAGTCCAGGACATGACCCTATTGAAATGTCTTCTATGCTGTCCCTGTTCAAGGTTAGACANGGCTCACAGTGGGGGCTTTCTTGGTCTCAGGTCACACGTAAACAGCTGAGCTGGGAGTTGAACACAGAAAATACCTGCCTCAAAACACAGACACGTCCCTCACTGCTGCAATTCCTGCACATCAGAATTTTTAAGTTTGATTTGCTGCAGCATTGAGCCTGCAGGCATCTCACCCTGGCTCTGTGTGATTGTGAAGCTCCTGGGCCATCACTCATCACTTTTAAAGGCTTGTCATAACCCTCCTCCTACTGACATGCAGAGCAAAGGGGGCTAAGTGAGGGTCTGCAAACAGGGCCACCACGGGCCCACGTCAGCAGCAGTTAGCTCAATCTAGAACTTGCGTGGTTTAGCTTAATATTCCACATTCACTCATTCATTCAGCAGGCATTCAATGAGTCTAAAGCTTTGTGTNCTGGGATTACAGCAGGACACACAAGCATGGCGCTTCTGCTTTCCTGTCCCTGGGGCAAAACAGACAAGCAAATAAGCAGCTTCAACTGTTAGACAAACGAGCAGGATGGAGCAGGATGGACAATGAGGCTCCTTTGTGGCATTAGGGAAGGGCTCTCTGGTCAGGTGACATTGGAGGCTGAGATGTCAACAAGTCAGGAGATGCACCGTGATGTTCAAGGGAAAGTGTTCTAGTCAAGAAAAGAGAGTGTTTGAGGGCCCTATCGTGTCTGTTTAGGCTGCTATAACAAAACACCATCATTTTGTGCTACTATAACAGAATGCTACAGTGCTTGGTTAGAGTTTCTATTACTGTGAAGAGACATCATAACTCTGGCAACTCGTATAAAGGAAAACATTTAGCTGTGGTGACTCGCTTACAGTTCAGAGGTTTAGTCCGTTATCCTAATGGTAGGACATGCTGGCATACAGGCAGACATGGTGCTGGAACTAAGAGTCCTACATCTTGATATGCAGGCAACAGGAAATGAACTGAATGTCCAACTGGGTGAAGCTTGAGCAAAGCTTCNTAACAACACACTTCCTCCAACAAGGCCACGCCTACATAATGACACACTTCCTCTAACAAGACCACGCCTACATAACAACACACTTCCTCCAACAAGGCCACGCCTACATAACAATACACTTCCTCCAACAAGGCCACACCCACTCCAACAAAGCCACACCTCTTAATAGTGCCGCTCCCTTTGGGGGCCATTTTCTTTCAAACCACCACGTACATGTTAGGGAATTTATAAAGAAAAGACATTCTCTCAGTTCTAGAGNCCAGGCTTTCCCACAGCATCATCTCCGTCATACAGAAAGGTATAAGGACAAAAGAGTGTGGGAGGGTAGGGAATGAGAAGGAGGACAGATGGAGAGAGGAGACTAAATTCATCCTTTTACCAGGCTCCCACTCCTGAGGCAAAAGCATTAAACTATTGAGGAGGGCAGAGCCCTTCTAACTAACCCCCTTAGATGTCCCATCTCTAGGACTACTGCTNTAGGGTAAGAGTGAGTTTCAGCACACAAACGGGAAGATACATTCAAGCACAGCACTTATGAACAGAAATGTATTGTTGACATTAATTATATCAATGAGGACCCCCCAACCTTTGCCTATCAAAGGCACCACCCCCTAACACTATCACCTTGGAGACTAGTGTTCAGCACATAGCTTTAGAGGGTGGGGACGTTGTAAATCTCAGGCAGTAGCAGACCCTGAGGCTGGAGTATTCCCAGGTTGTTCAAGAAATAATAAAAGGGGCTGGAGAGATGGCTCAGAGGTTAAGAACAATGGTTGCTCTTCCAGAGGACCCAGGTTTGATTCCCAGCACCACGTGGTGGCTCACAACTGTCTGTAACTGCAGTTCCATGAGATTCAATGCCCTTCTTCTGTCTTCCTGAATAGGCAATGCACACAAATGGTGCACAGACATACATGCAGGCAAAATAATCATATATAGTAAATAAAAAGAAATCTTTTTTAATTTTTTTAAAAGAAATAGCAAAGAAGCCAATGGACTGGGGTAAGGGAATCGAGATAGGAAGGGGTGTGGCGGGAGAGCAGATGATGCAGAATTTATATTGTTCAATTGGGAGCATTTGGTTTATTATTTACTNGTTTATATTATTTGCATTTCCTTACCCAACAATTTCCTGTCTCTGACTAGAGAAAACCCAGACTCACTGGTGTGGTATTCAAAGCCTTTTTGAATGACCCTAAGCAGACAGTTGGTATGACCTGCTAGGCACTAGACTCCCTGGGAACTGCTGGGGAAACAAAAGTGTACAAAAGTCCCCCACCCTTGCCCATCTATATCTCACCAAGACAAACATGAACCAGGTAAGTGTGGAGGCTCAGAGCTTAANAGCACTAACTGCACTTCCAGAGGACCTGGGTTCCATTCCCAGCACCCACAAGGCAGCTCATAAGACTGTAACTCCAGTTCCAGAGGATCTGCCCATGTCATCTAGCCTCCATGGGCATCAGGTACACATGTGGTGCCCAAACATACATGCAGGCAAAACACTCATACACATACAATAAAAATAAATAAATCTAAAAAAAGTGTGGTCACCCTCCATATCTGCAGGTTCCCCATTCAGAAAAGAATCTGTGTCTGAATGGAGCATGTAGAGCTCCTTTTGCACTTGGTATTGTCCTCTGAAGCATGTAGTACAAGTTCTTACATGGCATTTATACTGGGTTAGACAATGTANNTCANCTAGAGATGATTCCAATAAATAAAGCCTGGCAGGACTGCAGCTCAGGAGTAGAGTCATTGCCTGAAGCCTTGGATTTGATCCCCAGCACCACAAAAATAAAATAAAATATGGAAGGAACATGGGCATCTTCCCTTGGTATTAGCAGGGAGTCCAGGAACAACCCTACGTGGATACTAAGGGCCATCCATTGTTACCATCTGGTAATTGCTGGGATCACAACAGTGGTTAATAGTAGTCCCAACTGCTCTGGAATAGAGATGAGTCATGAAGACCCTGAAGAGTGGACATGGGAGCTGAATCCCAAGAGAGATCCCGAAAAAAGGTGGACAATGACCCATCTTGCCAGACAGACAGGAGACGGTTGCAAGAGAGAGACGGGAGCTCAGCTCCTTTTACCACCCAAGCCACATCATCAGTCAGGACTCGACACTTGAGCCTTTGCAAGGCTTGGCTGCTGCCCGGCAGCAGCTCCTGACTTTTCCCTTGACTTTTCTACCCCAGCCTGCTCCCAGGTGGGCATCTAAGCAGAGCCAGCAAGGGCACTTAGCAAACAGGCAGTGCCTGCCTGGCTGCACACTAAGNAAACAGGACTCTGCCCTGCACCTGCAGCCCACAGCTGCACAGGGATAAATATTTGCCTACAGATCTGCCTTGCCTAATGAGTGTTTGAGTATCTGCCAGGCAGACCTGGCTCAAGGGAGCTGGCAGAAAGGGGCCAGTCCTGGGGGACCCAGTGCCTCACTAGTTCCCCTGGCTCAGGATCCAGACCTTGGAGAACCACAGCAAGGGCCATGGACAGGGTGCCTTCAAAAGCTTTCCAAGTACTTAAGCGGGGTTCAGGAAGCCTCATGCCAGCCAGCCCATGTACAAAGAATGACTCTGTGAAAGACACAGGGAAGTATCCAGCAGTGCCCTCCACCCTTCCTCACCCATTCTCCTCCTACTAAAAGCAATAAGTACAGCTAGGAATAAATAATTCTGTATCAATTGGTTACAGATAACTGGCACGTCCCCCTTGAGTCTTNTGAATTTTTTCACTTCATGTATTATTAACATTAGGTTTTAAATGAATATGTAAGGTAATATATGCTCATACAATTAAAAAAATCAAGTTATAAAGATTTTTTAAGATTTATTTTAATTTTTTACTGATGGGGAGGGGTATGTGCATGAGTGAGTATGGGAGCCTGCAGAGTCCAGATGAGAGCATCAGAGCCCTTGGAACTGAATTTAGAGGTGGTGAAACCTGGGTTGTCTGCAACAGCAGCCCTTTCTCTTAACCAGTGGGCCCTCTCTTCAGCCTGGAAGAAGATTAATTAGTTGAAAATTAAAATCCCCTGGCTCCCTAGTCCTACTTCCCAACTTCATCTTAGCTTTGGAAAGTTTTAATTTCCGTCTCAACATTAATAGCATCCTATACCCTCAACACCTTCCCACCCTTATATATGCTGGGTGACCTCATTCTANTTAGCAACTGGAATTGATTTCATGGTTTGGATGTCCTGGGATTGACAAAGACAGTTCCCTTTCAGTGGGTAATTGTGATCAGTATTTTTGCTATTACAAATACTTCCCTACCCATTTACATCTACTTACATCTTTGCAGATTCATCAAAGTTGATTTGTAGAATAAGTTCTAAGCAAGAGGCTACATGTCTTCTGCACTTGAATANTCACTAAGCTATGCTCTGAAAAGGTTAAGCCACGTAACTCTCCTACTTCCGGCCGTGAACACTTCCCCACTCCCAGATAACCTTCAGTACACTCATTAGTGACAGCATCTGCTTCTCTTGTGGTCTTAGTGACATTAAACACCTGTTAGTGCATTGTCTGTCCGCCCTATTTCCTCAGGCTTGGTCATCACACTCGCACGTTTTTGTTTTGTTCTTTTAGAAATCTTTCCTTCCATTTCAGCAATACTTCAGTGGCAACTCTGTTTTGGGTGGCAGTTGTATTCAGTACTCCCCAGTGGGTCTCAAAGAGTAGCTGGACTCTGACAGGGTTAAAAGCGATGCAGAGCTCCTGTGTGGGGCATTCCTGAGGGAGTCACAAGCTGACGGGGTCTCCCTACTATCATCAGAAACAACACGAAACAAAAACCAGAGACTCCTGTCCCTTGATGAGAAAATGGCAGCAGTGCCTATAAGTCAGGTTCAAGTGCCCAAAAAGTCAATCAAAACGGGCAACAACAACAACAAAACAGAAGGGAAAAAGGAAATGTCTGGTTCAGGCTTTGGGCATGGCTGAATCCCAAACACTGTCACCAGCCCCCTCTGTCTGCAGCATCTTCAGCTCAGCTTCCCACTGTTGCCTTCATTTCTAGATGTACTAGATGAGCCCCAGAAGCTAGAGACCTGTGTTGATTCAACAACCCAGGGAGTTGCAACAAAGATGCTGGGCCAGGCTGGGGTTTGATCCAGTCTGGGCTACATGTCCATCACATGTTCATTATATGTCCAGCATGTGTCCATCACATGTCCAACACATGTCCATCACATGTTCATTACATGTCCAGCACATGTCCAGCACATGTCCAGCACATGTCCAGCACAAATCTAATCATGGAGAGTTGGGTATGCAAATTAGGCAGGGCTGGAGCTAAGACATGAAGCCAAGTCTTGCATGAAGCATGTGTACTAAAGAGAGATGGGAAAAGTCAAGGCCCTTAGAAGAAAGGGCCCCAGCTACAGAGTCGGAATTGGTCCTAGCCTCGCCTTCACTCTGTGACCCAGACAAATCACCTCTCTTGGGACCCGAAGTTCCTCCATCTGTAAATTCCAACTTAAAGTCAATCACTGATTCTGGAACCCTCTGAAAACAGAAGAATGTTTTATATTTCAATAAATAATAGAAGGAACCCAATACAGAATAAATAAAAAGCTCTGTTGAATTAGAAATTTTGTCTTATTTGCTTACCCTAATATTAACTGGGAAGGACCAGAGTGTGCTGTAATACAGGTGTTGACATTTTAGTGTCTTAACAAAGATTGGCTTTTGCTCTCACCAGTCAGTGTAGCTCAGAGAACTATTCTTGGCAGCTCCCCTGTCTCCCCAACCAGTCACCCTGAGTCCCACCTCCCACCACTTTTTATTCTACCATAGTAAAGACCTACCCTCTATGGAAGGAGAGAAAGAACACTTACTGTTGTCCACACCCCAGTTGGACCCCAGCACCTGTCACATGCCTCAATTCATATACCAGGGACTCTGGGAAATGTAACCCCTGGTGCAGAAAATCAACCCTATTTTTGGTATCTTTGCCGTAAAGTCTGTAACACTGACTTCCTATAGTTTGTGTCAGCGTCCTGCTGCTGTAACAACATCCCCATGATAATTTGCTGCTATGAAGGAAAGATTTACNTCAGCTCAGAGTTTCGAAAGCTTCAGTCCAACTCACTCAGCCCAGTTGCTTTGAGCTTATGGTGAGGACACATGGGAAGGGAGCCTGGCTCACCTCGTAGGATCCATTCATCAGAAAGAGGAAGAAGAGAAACCAGAATCCCAATACCTCTTTCAAGAGTACATGTCAAGGACCTAAATTCCTCCTAACAGGACCCATCTCCCAAAGGATCTACCACTTCCTGGTAGTACCAAAGACTGGAAACCAAGTCCAGTATGTGGGCATTGAGGATATTTAAGATCCAAACCACAATATGGGTCAANCATAGAGTACAAGGAGAACGTGCTAATAGATAAAAGAATAAGAAATCAACTGTGGATGACAGATGTGTTGTATTACATCACACTGCAACCCAGAGCCAATGTTTTTAGGCTGCAAAACTTCCAAGTATTTTTAGCATGCAAATATTTTTAAAACTTTCAGTTTGCCAAAGAATAGGAATTAAGAATACTAAGAGTCACCAGGCGGTGGTGGCACACACCTTTAATCCCAGCACTCGGGAGACAGAGGCAAGTGGATCTCTGAGTTCGAGGCCAACTTGGTCTACAGAGAGAGTTCCAGGACAGCCAAGGCTACACAGAGAAACCTTGTCTCAAAAAAACAAAACAAAAGAATGCTAAGAGTATTCAAAAGCTAGATTTGCTTGCAATTTCAGGATTCTCTTTAGTTATGCACATACAACAGGGAAAACTTTAGTGAGAAGAAACTGTTTTGGCTGTCGCCAAAATGTTCAACATCAGCACACAACATGTTCAAAGGTTCTTGCTATACTCCCTGTTATCTCTATTGTTGTAACAAACTATTAGACATAGTTAACTGTNATGCTTAGGAGCTTGTTTGGAGGTTCTAGCAGGACAGGCACAGCCACACAAATACTCTTGACAGACAACCAGTCCTCCTCTATTCAGGGAAGGTCTTCCTCTTTGACTGAGCACCAGGCTTCAGGAGACACCCACCTAGCCAGTCACATCAGCTGAATCAACCCTGGCAATCAATGGGGTGAAAGATGTCACAACCAGAG
This sequence comes from Neotoma lepida, assembly GCA_001675575.1. Lineage (NCBI taxonomy): Eukaryota > Metazoa > Chordata > Mammalia > Rodentia > Cricetidae > Neotoma > Neotoma lepida. The sequence goes on from LZPO01096785.1 coordinate 169,557, forward strand.
CACCCTCGCACCCATTAGGTGATATTTAAGCTTAACTATTAACTTGATTAGACTGAGAGCCTTCTATGACATTAATAACACCCACTTCTGGGTATGTCCATGGCNGACAGGGGTTCCAGAGACAATTAGTGAGAACTCATACCTAATCAACAATTGGGTGCATTGATAAATTTGAGATTGGGAAGTGGTAGAACTATGGAAGATAAGGTTGGGCCTAGTTGGAGGAAGTGGGTCACTGGAAGTATGCATTTGAAGGGTACATTTTGGGTTCTCTCTCTCTCTCTCTCTCTCTCTCTCCCTCTCTCCTTCCTAGAGCCTCATGGTCAACACTATCCTTCATCACATGCTTCTTCAAAAGGTACTGAAAACTCTGAAATCATGTGTCAGAATAAATCCTTTCCCCTTTAAATTATTTCAAGTCTCTGTCATAGCAACAAAAGGCCTAACATGTATTTGGCTCAGAGTATAGGAGTTCTGGTACACCATCAATTGACCCCAGGATTGGGGACATGTGGTGAGGAACCTCATGAAACCTGATCCAGGAAACAAAATAGAAGGGGAAGAGACATGGGGTCCTACAATCCCCTTCAAGGGCATGACCCTAGTGACCAAGGGACTCACCAGTGGGGAATGCTGGTACCACCCAGAGGACATAGCTTTTAACACAGGGTCCTTTGGGGGATATTGTAACTGCAATTTGTTACAGTGTTTGAATAGTTAACCATGTAAAATGTGGAGTTCCAGGAAAATGTGTGTAGAGGTCTTGGTTATAGAAAGCAGGACGCCAGGGTATCACTAAGCTATATAATGTATAANTCTAAGTGGAGCCCAGCAGGGCCTNCCCGAGCAACACACTGCAATTCCTCAGGCCTTGGTTGCCTCCTCTATGACAGACAATATTTAGCAAATTCAAGGACTTGACCAGAAAAACTAGTTCCAGGTGAGAACTATGGGAGAGATAGGTGCCTGTGGTTTGGTTGATAGCTGATAATTTAGTAACCAGCAAAGGGCGTGACCTTGAACTATATCAATATCTGATTTTATAGATCAAAAATGACCAAGTATGGTTAAATATTTATTGCACTATAAACTAATATGTAAAAACTGGGGGTCTATAAACATGCTTCACTTACTTTAAAAAAAAAAACAAACCTCATTTCTGGTGTCTCTTTAAAAAAAGTAAAAAGCAGGAGAAATCTTTATTGTAGTCAACTAGCTACTGCCATAGCAGGGAAGGCTCTGACAGCAGTGCATTCTCTTATCCTTTGGACCAAAGTAGAATCTTTGTAACTAGAGCCCTGCCTGCAGTGTGAGGTAGTAGGCTGACTGTGCAGGGTCCATCCTGGAAGAGTATTTGTCCAGTTATGGTAATTTTGTGTACATGTAATTTCCTGGCATGTAATTCTCAAAGTGTGGATGTGGGCAGGCTACACTGACTGCTGTTCAATTCTGGGAGGTGAGTGTGAGTACTGTGTATGTTATTTCCACATAGGTGGTCCCAGCCATGCAGCTCAAGGGTGGTCCAGGCTCTTNGTACTCAGACGTGAGCAGAGGCAAGATGCAGAGGGGCTGCATCCCTGCGGTGGGTGTCAGAATGTTGAGGGGCTGCAGCCCTACGGTGGGTGTCAGGATGCTGAGGGGCTACAGCCCTGCAGTGGGTGTCAGGTTGCTATGCTCTACCACTCTGGGTTTAGCTGGAGGCAAGGTTTTTTCTGTTTGGGATTGCTGGACCTAGCTTGTGAAAATCTCCCCATGTCGACCTCTTCCATCCTCCTAGTCCCTTAGTAATGGCCTTCCCTCCATGTTTGTGATTATAGGTTAGGGCAAAGATTTCTTAATTACGACTCATGAGAGAAAAAAAATGATAAGCCATGCTTAACTAAAATTAAACATTCTGTTCTATGGAAAAACACTGGTAAAGGACTTTCAAGAGCCACGGGTTTAGGTAAAATTAATGCAGGAAAGTTCTCTAAGTTTTTGTAGTATGGAAATGAGCAGACGGTGTGTGCATTTCACTAGTTTAAAATAGAAATGTGTTGAATCGTTTCTTCTAAGGAAAGAGATACTTTCATCATTAAATCCTCTCTGGGTATGGGTTTTGAAGGACCATACAATCAGATCCTAATACAAATTATTGCATTAAAGCACAACACTTGTACTAAAATTTTAATGTGAATAAAAAGAACAATATTAAGTTTGAAAAACCAGCCACAGGTTTGAGAGAACATACACAGTGTCTGATTTTTAATATGTATATATCATAGAATATTAACATATAAAGAACCTCCCAGATATAGAAAGACTGTAGAGTACATGATTCCATTTTATGAAATGTCCAGAATAGNCTAACCCATATAGAGACAGGAAGTAAAGAAACAATTGCTGGAACTAGGAGTAGAAAGATGATTACGGGGAGTTGAAAGGTGATAACAAAATAGGATGCAGTGACCTCAGCCAGACTGGTGGCTTCTTTTTCTCCAATGATTAAACAATTAAAAGGCAGGAAATTTGCTCAGAGCAAAGCAAAAGCTAAGTTTATTAGCAAGTGGTGCAGACTTCTTGAACAGGGGAGGGGCTCTCAGAGCTGGGAGTACAGTGGAGAGAACTTGGCCCAGGGGTTTTAATGTCTTTTGAGAGTCTCCTCCCATGGGTCTTCCCCTCTATTCTGGTAGGCTTGTAGGAGCTGTTGGCTCCACCCACTCCCATCCTCACCCCTACTCTGTCCACAATCACAAAAGTTAACCTCTGAGTCGATCCTTATTTAACTGATCCAATCAAACCTGGAACTAACTGATATGATGTTCCCTCAAGGAAAAAGGAGCCTTTGCCTGCAGAAAAGCCAAGTATCGATTGATAGGCTGGTGTGGGGCCATGTAGTCAGTGTTAGGTGTCCATCACTTTACAGGGGTGCAACCTTTCCTTGGTCTAGTGTGTCCAACAAGTTCTTGCTCTGCTTTTCCTGACATAATCTTAATGCACCCATGAGCCCTCACAGTTTCAATTCACCCCAATAAACTTATAGGGTGGTTCCCTTTCTGTTCCCAGGAATAAGCCATTTATCATCTGTGCTGCCTGGGGCTACCTGACAGATGATGCCGCTTCTGAGTCCGCCCAGGGCTACAGTCATCCTTCTCCCTGAAGATGGAGTCAATGCTGCTTGTGAAATGGAGCCTCCTAGGACCACAGTATGCAACCTGGAAACTACTGTTTTATTCAGTGTGGAATCAGTTAAAGTAGAGCCTCGCCCAANGTCAGCACTTCCTTTTCATGGACCNTGGAGAGCCCTCTATCTTCGCTTTTCCCATCGGCTGCATCTTCCTCCTGGAGACCATGTAGCTGCCTCCCTTCATCTGGTCTCTGGTTAAATGACTATCAGAGAAGCCTCTCTGACCATGTAACACAAAAAATAGCCCGTCACACCCGGGNACACCCTGTCCCCTACTCCATCCTTCCTCATAGCACGTCAATCCTTTGCATACTCTTCGTCATCTGTGTACTGCCTTGGTGCCTTCACAAAAATAAAAGTTAATGATGGTGTGGACGTGGTTTAAGTCACTGCAGTGTCTTCAGTACCTTGAACAACTCATATGCTATTGAATCCCACTTTATAGATGAGGACATAAGCTAGCTAGCAACAGAGCCATGACCCCTATGAAGACCTTATATGACTCTAAGAAGCTTTCTCTCATCCAGGAGCCAGTATAGGGGAACTAACAACAGGAGCTTTGGAATCAGAAAGGACTCTGCTTAAATCGGTAGTGTCTTGCCAAGTTGGAATCATTGAACCTTTGAGAATCTGCTGAGAGTTCAGGGCACTCTTCGAAATGTAGCGGAGTGCAAGCCTAATGTGTTAAGCTTCAGAGGGCTTTAAAGTGCTATGGGCTCTTTGGTGCCTTCCCTGGGCTCCCAGGATGCTGCCTTTGGATGAGTCTTTTTCTCATCCTTCTGGGCCTCAACTCTGTTCTGAAGTAGGGTTGATCAGTTCAACCCTGATATTGACTGCAGGATCCTTCCTCTAAGACCAATATGAGCCTTTGGTGTTCAAGTATCCTCCAGACCCATTTCCCCTTCCCTACCTGAGTACTGTGTGGCCATATGGGAAACAGATGCTGGAGACCAGGGTCCCAGGCTTGCTCTTCCTTACTCCAGCTTGTTGGACTCTCAGACTCTTACCGCCTGAGTCTTCAAGGCTCTACAAGGAAAATAGAGGAATGACTCAAATGATAGAGAAAGCTCTTCTCTCCTAAGAAGACATTCCCTCCACGAGCTACAAAAGTGCTTTACCGCTTCAATTTCAGGATTTCAGCAAAAGAAAGAAAAGAAGGAAGGAAGGAAGGAAGGAAGGAGGAAGAGAAAAAGAAAGAAGGAAAGAAAAGAAAGGAAGGAAGGAGAAAGAAAGAAAGAAAGAAAGAAAGAAAGAAAGAAAGAAAGAAAGAAAGAAAGAAAGAAAGAAAGAAAGAAAGAAAGAAAGAAAGAAACCATTCTGCAGATGTAAACCTAAGGAGGTCAGGATAATGAAGGACCAATCCCCTCCACAATACCCAGTCCTATTACAATGTCTCCTCCTGTGTGTAAGGCTTCTTCCTTGCACTGGACTGCAGCTCCCAGGGAGAGCCAGTTTTGTCTCCTACCAGCCTTGCCCCAAGGAAGCTCTGTTGCCCAGAACACCTTCACCTGCAGTAAAGAACTACACTGTTTGGACCACATAGTTTCTGTTTTAATTATATACCGACATTTTTTTAAAAATCGAGAGAATCCACAAAGCAAACTAAGGTTCTTGACTTAGAAAATTTGATCTATACCCAAAGTTCAAGTTCCCACGTGTTGGAACATCCAGAATTACAAATGAACCCTGTTCCTTTCTATGGCAATTTACCTGTGACCTCCAATGCCACCCCCAGCTCTCACAACCCCATAGGTCCTATTCTTACGCTGCTCCTCTGCCATGTGTAGTCTGGAAATCAATAGGCCTGGGCNAGAGGCCCCTGTTTACTTTACCAAGTACTGCATGGAGCCCTTTCACAAGTATCACAGTCTTCAGCCCATAAGGGACCTCTGTGACTGAGGTGTTACCATTCCCACATTATAGGTGTGAACAAGTAAGGCTCCAGGAGAATAAAGGTGAAGAGGAGGAGGAGGGGGGTTGGGGGAGGGAAAGGCCCTCATCCAAGACTACAAAGCTAATAAAAGGCAAATATGAGACTCAGCCATAAATTCCTGTTAACTGTCTAATAAATGGTTTCCCCTTATTTAAAGCGGCATTCGCTATGACTATATTCTGATATAAAGATTAGGTCAATGGGTCTGCTTTTGAATCTATGCTCTGCTGTGTGCTGATAATTAAACTTTGCCTCATCTGAGTCTACATCTCTACAATGAAGCCTAAAGTTCTTTCTTCACGGGATTATTTACTAATCCTTTGTTAACTTATGTGGAAAATGCTACCCTGACCCAGGAATGAGGGCCAGTCCACAGAGTGTTATTCCCAAAGATTCGAGGAGAAAGACCACCAACCCAAATCATCGTGGTCAAATTAATTAAATTAATTAATTAAAGAGAGCTTTTTTATTTGTGTACATGGCTGCCTCCCCCTGAGGTGGGGTTGAAGAGGTCAGCACTGGATGTGAGGAAGACAAGGCTTTTATAGCTCAGGGATAAAGGTTTTCCAAATGGGGGATTTGGTGGACAAAGTACGTGGGGTTACAGAAGCAGAACATAACAAGGTGGTCATAACAAGGTAGTCATAACAACCTTTGGAAACAAAAGTAGGGTTGCAAGATGGTCATTACAACTTTTTAAAACAAAGACATGGCTGCCATTTCCTGGAACAGGCAATACAGAATTATTTGTAGCTAACGTTACAGGTGGGGCATAGCCCAATCCCTGAGAAACAGAGGTTTAATCATAAACAGCAATGATCCTAGTTTGTCTCCACTATAAGATGGCTTTCCAGCCTGAGATGGAGGCAGGCTGGTTCATCAGTCCTTAGAAACAGGAATTGACAGATGTTTTTGCTTGCTTATCTACCCATTAAAAACACCAAAGAAGCTATTAAAATACATGGAACAACAGTGACTAAGATGTTGAACATCAGGCACCATAGGGCAGTGGTCTCTGAGAGATGTCAAATAAACAAGATAAAATTTATGACTGTACCAATAATATTGAGATTCCAGGCCACAGCCCAGAAAGAGGGAAGTGAAGCAGACGCCAGAAGTCAAGGAGCTAGACCAAGACAGCTAGAATTCCCATATTAGATAACAGACAACAGAAGGCTTCCCAGAACAGCAAGCAGGCCAGATCAGCTGGTGCAGACAGGGAGAACACTGAGGCTGTAGAGAGACTCGTCTGAAAGAGATGAAGGAATTGCTATCTGACATTCACACGGGGCTAGAAACAGGACTTAGTGCCGCCAGCCAGACAGTAGACACTAAAACTTCACGGTGCATCGGATGGAGCACCCCAGAAGGTCTCTCTTGAGTTATGTGGAATCATTCCCCAGAGACAAAGCACTGTCCCCNACAAATTACAGAAGCAGGACCCAATGAGATCAAACTGTTTTCAAACAACTTGACTTCATTCCAGAGCAGGGATTAACAGGAACACAGACATACCCAACAGTAGCAAAATGCATACCATCTGGTATCCAATCAAAGACTATCAAGAAATACAAAGAGTAGGAATAAACCACGATGAGGAGAATAATCCTTGAATTGGAACTGGGAACTGACACAGATGCCAGAATTAGTAAATGAGGACATTAAAACAGTTAAGATAACTATAATCCATAAATTCAAAAAGTTAAGCAGCTATCTGAGCTAAAAACGAAAAACAGTCGAAACAAACTTCTAAAGCTAAAACTATACAGANATTTTTATAAAAAGGAGTAGGTGCCACACACACACTGATTTGTAGACAGGGGCCAGTCGGTCTGTTATGTACACAATCCAAGTCATAAAGGATGTGAAGGAGAAGAGAGATAATATTCAAAGAAACAATAAACATTTTTCTAAAGACTAGAAAATGACACAGTACAACCGATTTTATCAAAACTAGCAAATGTCTTAAAGGCAGCCAGAGAAAAAAAGGCACATGACACAGTGAGCTGGAGAGATAACAATGGGGGTCAAACAACCGCCAATGTGGAAATCTGTCAGATGGTGAGGATGTTTTTAAAGTNCAAGTGAAGATGCACAGAGCCGAAGAAAGTAATCACCATCAAACCCACAAGGTGCATAAGAAACGTGAACAGAGGGCTGGCCAGATGGCTCAGTGGTTAGGAGCACTGGCTGCTCTTGTAGAGGACCTGGGTTCAGTTCCCAGCACTCACATGGTGGCTTATAATTGTCCATAGTTCCAGTCTCAGGAGATCTGGCACCTTCTTCTGGCCTCTTTGGGCACCAGGCACTCATGTGGTGTACAAACATACATGCAGGCAAAACACCCATACACATAAAATAAATATTTTTGAATGTTAACAGAAGCCCTTCAGGTAAAAGAAAATCATACCTATATAGAAGTCCAGAACTTCACAAAGGAGGAGAAAGCACCAAAAAATGGAACCATGTCAGGGAGTAAGTAAGATTTTCCTCCTTATCCTTGGGAATTCTTTTTTAAAGAACCAGAGTATTTATATGAAATAGTGCCAGGCATGGTTATGTGTACCTGTAACTTGGCACCTGGGAAGCTGAAGGAGGAGGGGTGTGAGACCTAGTTACAGACACAGTGCAGCCCTGTCTGTAAAANAGTATGTGTAGTGGTTCCCCAGCAAGCGGTGGCCAAGGAAGAATCCGTGGCACCAGCTTCTGAGCAGTCTATACTTCAGGTGTTTCCCTGTCTTTTCCTCTGATCATTACAGGTCTTAACCTTAAGGTCTTTGATCCACTTGGAGTTGCTTTTTGTGTAGATGGTGGTCTTAGCTGCATTCTTCTATGTGTAGATACTCAGTTTCCATAGAACCCTCTGTTGGAGAGGCTGCCTTTTCTCAAATGGTGGTGGTGGTGATGGTGGTGGTGGTGGTGGTGGTGGTGGTGGTGGTTGTTGTTATCTTTGTCAAAATTCAGGTGGCTGGAGCTGCATGGCTTCTATCTAGGGCTTCCATTCCATTGATCTTTGTGTCTGGCTTTGTATCTATTCATTGCTACAGCATAGTCTAACTTGAAATCAGGAGTGGAGATGCCTGCAGCATTATTGGTTTTGCTCAGCATTGCTTTTGCTACCTGGGATGCTTCATGCTTCCACATGAATTTTAGGGTGTTTTTTCCTATCTCTATTGTTGGAATTCCTGGCCACTCCCCCAGCTAAGTAACTTCTCAGCGCATGTGCAAAGGGAAATCCCGCCTCTTCCTCCCTCTCCTTGTCTCTCTCTTCCTCTCTCTCTCTCCACGTGAGGTCTCTCTCTCTCTCTCTCTCTCTCTCTCTCTCTCTTCCCCCCCTACTTTCTAATAAAGCTCTGATACTGGGTTTTGTTGTGCCTCGTGACCTTTTCTCAAACGGTAACTGCTGCAAAATGCAAAACAACATCTATATGGAAGGACATTGTAATTTTGATGACCATTGCACTGGATGTATAGATTACTTTGGGTAAGTTAGCCATTTTCACAATATTAATTCTCCCAAACTATGAGCACAAGAGGCCTTTCCATCATCTAGAGTCTTCTTCAGTATCTTGAGCATTTTAAAGGGTTCATTGTAAAGGTCATTCACTTCCTTCATAGATTTANTCCAAAGTATTTTTGAAGTAATTGTGCATCTCTAGGGTACACCATCACTCGTAAAAGAAGTTTCCTTCCATGACCAGCTGACAACAGTGATCTATGGACATAGGCATAAGTTCCTAGGAGGCAGTTTGACAGGCACATTATGTCCATCTAATAAAACAATAGTAGTTGTTTCCCCACTGGGGCCTATGACTTCCCCAGACATAGATTTCCCCCTGACTTACAGTACTAGAAATGAGTTCACAGTCTATGGACTTTAAATTCAATCAGAAAGCTGTTGGTTGTGTCCAAAACTGTCTATGTCACTACTGCACATATAGTCACATCTTGTTTGGCATTTTGATAGTNTTCTACACAGGGGCCACAGCCAAGGAGGAGTACAGGAAATTTTCCACAGATGAAGTACCTTCATCATGAAAACCAGTGGCAGGGAGAGAGCCTCAGTTGAGTCCCACTCTGATTTCTGTGTCTTGTAACCAATGTATATACAATGTCCGCAGTGATAAGGTTTTTATTATCTAGTCTAGCGTGTAACCAATAGCATTGACCTTATCATTTTGGGGGTTCTGAGGCCTCCCTAGCCAACAACTCATAGGGAGGTGGCCCATCTCTGGCACTGTGATTTTTTTTTGTTTGACAGACTTAAGGCTTTTGAGAGTGTCCCCCCACCCCCGCCAACATGAGATAACCTTTTTTAAAATTGTACTGGGTTTTTCAACTGTCTTTTTTTAAAGATGTTTGTATGAATCTGTGAGACACTCAAAGGTTACCGTTATGTAATAAAGGCTTTTTTTACAGAGAGTGGGCAGAATCTCTGAAGGCTACGATCTTCCATTCTAAGTAACTTCCAGTTGGTCTTCACCTAAGGGGATACCAAAAGGCCAACACCAGAGAAGCCCAACACAGTATGAAAAATTCTCACCATGTTTATCAATTCTTCCACCAAAAGAGCAATGTTGGGTATAGGGGCGTGTTGGGAGACTCTACTCCATCTAATCTATAATCTATTGACATTTTCTTTAAGTCACCTGCCCTGCTCATCCAAGGTGCAGCCATTGCCACAGGGTTGCTGTGCACCTCTTTGCCTCTAACGCTGTCAGCAGAGCCAGCTTGTGCTATTTGATCTGGCTCAGGCCCAAGGGCGGCACTCTGGCCTTCCACGCCTACTGCTGGAGCTGGCCCCTTTGTTCTGGCAGCCTTTCCATCAGCCACACCTGGCTGCCAAAAGGGCCCCAGCCTGGGTGAACAGTCTCTACCCCCATATTCTTTACACCATATACTGTGTGAGAAATAATTGTCTATCCCTGGGACTGGCTTAATCTTTTCTTATANAAACTGTTGCTCGGGGTTTAAAGGCTTCTGGGAAGTCACTAGCACAGGACTTGGCTTTCTGTTGAATTTTTTCTTGAGCTAATCCAGCTCCATACAGACTCCCANATTTNCCTTTGAACACTTGGAACCTCTCTGTTTTGTTTTTCTTGTGTCCCTTCTTGATTGTCTTTACACTTTATGAACCCTGTTTACATTTAGATGGAAGCCATCCAGCTCTATCAGAGTTTCTCTGAGCTCATGAGGACAATAGTGTACCACCAGGGTCAGCAAAGTCACCATAGCCCTAAACCCTTCCTGAGGTCCCTGCTGAATTAGATTCTACTTCTCCTGTAAACCAGGCCAGTGAACTGAATACCAAGCACTTCCTCTCTCAGGCCCAAGGCTCTCAGTGCCAACTATCCTTCCTCCACTGTCTTCCTGCCTCTGATATCACCTCAGCAGGTGATAACCAAGGATCCCCAGTGGCTCTTTCAAGCCCGTCCATCAAAGACTGATTTTCTTCATATTTCTTTGGTGATGTAGTCTTCATCTCAAAGAGGGTTGAGTAGTTACTGTTTCTGTACTGCCACAGCACTCAGAGTGCTCTCATCCGCTCCCATATCCCACAGCTTCATGAGCTAGGCTGTGACAGTCTCGTTCATTACTTGTTTAAAGTCTTTCTCAATTTAAGCTATGTGAGACAGAACACCCCCTAGCTAGCATGGTCTCTTGCATCAGGTAATTTTTAGGATCTCCATGTGCATATTGAATTGTGGGTTTTACATTTCTCTGTACCAATAGGAAAGCATTTCCTTTTCTCTGTATCTTCTACCCCCTTTAGCTTGCTCCCTTCTTCCTCACTGTCTGACTCCTCCCACAGATTCCAACTTTTTGGAGTGGTTCTTTTAGATCTAATTTATGCTCCCTTCATCTTTAGGGTCCCAAGTCCTAAGCATCAAGCTCATCCTTCTAGCTCCCCCTTTTCCTTCACTTTCTTTTCTGTCAGAGGCAAGCATAGAGGCTGGTAGCAATTACACTTCCTTTTCCCCCTCAAAACAAGCAGGCTCTTTCTGGGGAGACAGCGGAGCATCAGTTGCAAGCCTACCTGCCCAAAGCAGGACTTATGCATCTGATACCTCAGCCTGCTTACAGCCTGTCTCGTGCGTGTGTCTTTTGGAGATTGTAACACATTCTTTAATGTGTAGCAGATGTTGGCGGGGCATCCCTGTATTGGAGAGGTAGACTCCACTCATCCAGGTAGCATGCCACCCCATACCAAGTAGAGGAAGATGGGATCCCTGGGATTCTGCCATATCTGTGCTTCATCCTCAGACACCTCAGACTTAGTGGCATGTCCCATCATCCATCACAAGAATCATGCAACTGCCACTGCAAGGAGGTATTCCACCCCATACTACATNGATTTCCCCTGCAGACACCCCCACTCAGATTAACCTCAGTTGCCTGTCTCAGCCCCCATTGTAGGAGNCATACAACCACTCCTCCCCAACTCATTTTCTGTCCTCTTTGCCCCTGTTTGGGTGCCATTTATATTGTGTGACACTTTTATGGAATGAAATGAACAAACACCTTCTCATCTCAGAGAGGAAACCAACAACAGACCAAAGTAACATCAACACCAAAGTCCACCCTGGTAAACCAGTGAGTTTTCTGAGGTTGCTTACATGAACATGGGTAACTCAAAGGCTGCAGCATCACTGAAAGCCCACCCTAGCTTGGGCAATAGTCATGAAAGCTGCATCTCAAGAGCTCTCTGTATGATGTGCAAGAGGCTCAACAGGTCAGTCTCCTGACTGCTAATATATGTTTCAACTCTTCGGATATTGCTACATAACAGGTAAAACAATATAGTTTTAGTGGAACTGTTTCTAAGTTAAGAAAAATATCCATATATATGTGTGTGTGTGTGTGTGTGTGTGTGTGTATTCATCCCATTAGTTGTGTTCCTTTAGAGAACTCTGAATAATACAACTACCCTTCACCCAGCTCCCTCTAACATAAACAACAGACATAACAATGGTACAATCATCATTTACACCTCCTTCTACTCCTTCTCTAGACTGACCACTGCTGACCAGAGAACCCTCCCCAGAAACTCTAGACTCCAGCCTCCGTGCCAGCTATCATTTTGTGTGCAATGGTTCTCTCCACTCTTCACCTCTCCATCTCACCAGCTTCACAAGCATCGCTCCCCCCGCCCACACATCTTGCAGAAGTTTCAGGTCTTATAACTAACTGCCTCCTAGTTCTCTCCTCAGTGTTTGCACAGATACCTAAAACCGAGTATGTTAACTGTCCCCACCCTTAAAAACCCTTTTCCTCCTGTGGTCTCTAAGCAAAGGGCACTGCCTTCAATCACTTTTCGAGGNCTGCTGACTCTCCCTCCTAGTCTCTACAATCCCACCTCCAGGCCCCAGTTCTACTGCCGAGATGTCATGATGTCAATTATCCTGGGCTNTTAGAGCAGGCTTTAAATACTCTTAGCACTTGCAGTGTCTCCCCCATCCAACCACCAAGAGCAATCTTTTTAAAAGCTCACTGACCTATGTCCCAGCCTGCTGAGAGCCCTGCAGTGGCTCCCAGATACCCACAGGGCAGCATTCTGGCTCCAAGTCTGGGATTCAGGTCCTCCTTTGACAATCTCTCTCAACTATTAACTAGATAGGTCACTCCCTGAAAGAGTCATCAAATGACATTAAATTCCTCCCCTTCCCAAGCCCACCAGACAACTCTGCCTTTCCCATTATTCCCTCAACCTACAAGTTTCTTCCTGGTCACTACCACTAGGAATTCCCACCCAAGAAGTGACTCTTTTTTTCACCCTCTGAATGGAGCCTTCTCAGAAATAAGACGCAGGACCCCTTTCTTGTATAAATAACCCCATATACATCCTTAGATGCAGTTTTCTCTACGAATCCCCCCATGACAGGTGAAAGCCTGAAGAGAAAAGATTGCTATTTAATGTGCTCGTCTCCCCAGCCCAGGGCTTGGGGCTTGAGATACAATGACAGCTGGATGATTGGCTAACACAATAAATACATGTATTAATGGAGAGAGGGAAAGAGAAGCTGATAGAGGGAAATATGAGCAGGTACTGCATGTTAGATCAACAGATGACTGAAAAGACACATGGGTGGTTGTATCAGGAAATGAGTGGATGGATGGAGAGGAGGAAGGTTTTGAGGAAGAGAAGAAAGGACCCAGAAGGGTGGAGAGGAGAGGGAAGGGGGAAGCGAGCGGGGAGGAAGAGGGAGTTTTTAAGACTTGAAGAACAAAGNTAGTCTCTTCAACTGTTTTCATAATGCCCCAAATGAAGCCCTGAGCTTATGTTAAGAGATGTTGGAGTGACTGAATGACCAGAACTCTAGGCAACATTAAGGGTTTTAGACAAGAACCAGAAGACCTGATCTCTGTTGTCAGGTTTCCTGCAAGGCCCTGGCAGTGTAACCAAGCATTTTTAGTTTTCTCTGTATAAAGTGAACCATCTTGTGGTGATATTTTATTTGTGCTCTAACAAATAAAGCTTGCCTGGATATCAGAGGACGGAGCCAGCCACTAGTTAGCCATAGAGGCCAGGCAGTAGTAGCACACACCTTTAATCCTAGCACTTGGGAGGAGGAAGCAGGAAGATCAGGAGTTCAAGGCCATACAGGAGATGAACCAATCTAAAAGAGAAACAGAGCCAGGTTGGCAAGCCTTTGATCCAAGCACTTGGGAGGTGGAGACAGGAATATAAGGCAGGAAGAGACAGGAGCTCAGACCCCTTTTTGGTCTGAGGATTTGGTAGAGGTAAGAAGTCTCTCTAGTGACTGGATCCTTTACTTCTCTGATCTTTCAGCATTTACACTGATATCTGACTCCAGGTTTTTATTATTAAGACCAATTAGAATTCACGCTACACCATCTGAATTAAATAACGTACAGATTTTTTTCCCCAATCACTGTTTGGTTTCATGGTTTGAAGCTGTCCAATTCTAAGACAATGTGGTGAGAAGAAGGGCCACACTGAGTAATGCATGTTTACTTACAACTTGTCCTAATGCAGAGCTGATCCCAGATCTCTGCCAGCAACAGAGAAGAATTAGCACACTCCAGATGACTGGCTGGCTGAAAGCCTTGTGGTGGCAATGAAAGACAAGCTGATGACAGAGCCTGAGGGGACTGAAGAATGACACATACTGCATGGCTGTCCACCCCATAGGAAAGGGAAGGAGCGAANGATCAAAGGCCCAGAGGCCACAGCTGCTGGGCAAGTATATCCTTTATCTAGAAGGCAGGGTTTTGTTCCCAGAACATGTTTCTGTCCAGATAGATTCGCAACTGGACTCCTGACACACTCAGGAGTAGAGCCTGTGCTAAAAACCCATCCATCACTAGTCACCATCCAGGACATGCCCAGCATGAGCTATTGGGCATGCATGCAGGTCCCAGATAGACATCACCTCATCACTTTCTCCTAACAGCACTGTGAGGCAGGAGTGGCGATCTTCATTTCAAAGAGGAAAAACGATGGCACTAATAAGGACAAGCTTAGGGTTTGAACCAAGCACAGCTGGATTCTGCCTATGACGTCTGGCTGCCGTGTCTGTTGGTAGCTACTGATCAGATATCAGGGTTCATTCCTCCCACCGGCCAGGCCCTTTGCAATGTGTTTTCACATTGCCTTAAGCTGACAACGTGGGCGATCATTCGCACTTTGCAGCTGGGACACTGAGACTCAGGATGACAGGTGAAAAGACCTAGCTGATAAACCATGGAACTGAGTCTTGATCCAGAGAGCACTGCCCACAATGGGCTGAATCCTCCCAGATCAATCAGTCAAGAAAATGTCCCCCCAGACTTGCCCACAGGCCAACTTGATGAAGAAATTTCCTCGACTGGCATTCCCTAGTCCAGATAGGTCTAGGTTTATGTCAAGTTGACAGAAACTAACAGGGGAACACACAGGACTTNCATGAACACTGGTCAGCACCCATGTTTGGCTTCACCTGTTATGGTTTGTTCCCATAGGAAGTATCCCCATAGTCATTTGCTGAAGGCTTGGTCCCCAGCTGGTGCCATTGTGGGAGATGGTGGAAACCTTAGGAGGCAGAGCTTGGTCAGGATTCAGTCACCGGGACATGCTTTAGAAGACTGTAAGGAGGGCTGGAGAGGTGGCTCAGAGGTTAAGAGCACTGACTGCTCTTCCAGAGGTTCTGAGTTCAATTCGCAGCAACCACATGGTGGCTCACAACCATCTGTAATGAG
>LZPO01096785.1:185080-197570 GCA_001675575.1 Neotoma lepida
AAATCATCTTCCCTCCTTAGAACTGTTCTCCTATTTGACACAGATGTCAAATGCCTGACTGACGGACTGTACTCTGGCTCATCCATCCAGGAGCTAAAGCTCAGAATCAAAAGTCTACCTGCCCTTATGGAGATGGCTGCGCAGCCACAGTGGCTGGGGCGTGAGGCAGCTGGTCACAGTTCATCCACAGACAAAAAGCAGAGGGCGATGAGCCCTGGCGCTCATCTGCCTTTCTCTCTTCTGTGGTGATACATTGTATACCCTAATAAAATGTGCCTGGGGATCAGAGGACAGAGCCAGCCACTAGATTAAACATAGAGGTCAGGCAGTGGTGGCACACACCTTTAATCCAAGTACTTGGGAGTCACATGCCTTTAATCCCAGCACTAAGAAGGAAGTGATGTGGCTGGGTGGAGAAAGGTATATAAGGCTTGAGGAACCAGGAACTAAAGGCTTTTTGGCAGAAGCATCCCGCTCAGCTAGAAGCCCTATCAGCTGGAGCTCTTGCAGACTGAGGAGTTGGTGAGTTAAGAGGTGGCTGCTCTGCTTCTCTGATCTTTCGACTTTCACGCTGATATCCGGCTCCGGGTTTTTATTATAAGACCATTTTGAATTCATGTTACACTCTTTTCCCTTTTCAGTCAGGGTGTGACCCCAGCCCACAGGAGGGCCTTGCCTACGTTCAGAGTGGTCTTCTCTTCTCACGAGAGGGGGGTGTCTCTGGTGGGTGACCAGATTCAAACCCAGGCAATCCAATGCTGAATCCATGCTTTTAACTGACACCCACACTGTGGCATCCAGAGTTCCCAGGGCGTGGGAGGTGAGTTTTGTCATAGCCCTGGCTTTCTCCTTCCTAATGGTTAATGTCTAGATACTCACAGTGGAAAGAGTCTGGGTAAAAGTGAAATGGACTAGTCCCAATATTTTAAAAAGGAAAAGGCTTGGACTCTGGAGTCAGGCACACTGGCTGGAATATCTGATAGGACCATCTTTGAGCCCATGTATCTTACTATATATAGCTCCTGTCAGTCCTGACTGTCAACTTGACTTCATTTAGAATCACCAAGGAGACACTCTCTGGATATGTGTGTGAGGGGTTTTCCGGACAAGTTTAACTAAGAAGGTAAGATATACCTTTAAGGGGCTGGAGAGATGACTCAGAGATCCTGAGTTCAATTCCCAACACTCACATGGCGACTCACAAAACTCTATAACTCCAGTTCCAGGGGACCTAACACCCTCATGCAGGCAAAACACCAATGCACACAAAATAAAAATAAAATAAAATATATATAAAAAAGAAATTCATGCACCTTTAATTTGGGCAGCACCATGCTGTGGGCTTGGCATCACAGACTAAAGAGGGAAAAGGGAGAAAGTCTCATGAGTGCCAGTACTCAACCCCCTCTGCTTCTTATCTGTGATAAACTGTGACCAGCTGCCTCATACTCCAGCCACCATGCCCACACAGCCACAGACTGCACCCTCAAGCCAAGAGTTAAAAATAAACCCTAAGAAACCTCTAAGTTGTGCATTTTTCTTTTTTTCCTGGGCATTTGGTTTCAGCAATGAGAAAATTAACTAATACAACCTCCCTTGAGCCCCACTTTGGGATTAAAACATCTCACCAGCAGCTGGAAGGGATAATATGTAAAACTCACAGGGCGATGTTTTCAGGGCACCTTGTGGAGGGGTGCACATCTCTGTGTGAGGTTGTATACAGTTGTGTGCCCATAATACGGAGTCGGGAGGTCAATCCTCTGTGGCTCCTTGGAAGTTATCCACTTTGTTTTTCCAGACAAGGTCTCTCTAAATGGCCTCAAATTTGCAAATTTGGCTGGCTGATCAGTGAACCCAGGGATCGACCTGTCTCTGCCTCCAGGGCACTGAATGCAAACACGCTGGGCTTTGTTACATACATTCTGGGGAACAAACTCATGGCAATCACTTTACCCACTGAGCTAGCTCCCCTGGCACTTCTTATGGATGTTATGGGATAAATCAGTATACCGGGCTTGGCATGAGATACAGCTCCAAAACCTATGAAGGTCCTCCTCACACTCCATGACCTTGGAGGAAAAAACATCTCGGAAATGATTCAGCCAGTGCGTTTAGTGGGCCCCTAGAAACGCTGCTCCCGGCCAGCCTTCAAAATGGATTAAGGATCTGAGGCTCACTTTAATACTCTACACACAAGATCAAAGAGTTCAGGAAAGAGCTGGGAAGCAGGGAGGGTGCGAGATGGAGCAGATCCCGAGTAGCTGGCAGAGCTGCAGGGAGTATGTCCACTTTCCATATGGCCTGTGTCTTCAGAAATTAAAACGCACACTTCACCTTCTGCTGACCCCAGGCGTAAGGCAAGCATGAACACTGTTTTCCAAAAACAATAGCACGTGCACAGCGGAAGGAAGGNTGGACTGTCCGAGGCAGATACCCAGTCCATACAAAGCTCCGCAACGGGGAATAAAGGTTGAAAGCACAGCCAGCTCCAGTGCACCCTGGAGCAGGTTTCTGCCCTCAGCCTTGCAGAGCTCTGCTCCCCTCTAGCGGCCACACAGGGACCCAACCGACATGTCGGTCTTAACAGCGCCACTGAGGGAGGATCACAGAGCTTTGAACCTNAAAACCACATCCCCTGCTCTCCCTCCTTCAGCCTGGGTCCCTTTCTCCCGCGACTCTGCTATAGCCTCCCCAGGGGTACCAATAAGATATCAAACAGCCTCCTACAGCAGGATGCTGTCTGCAGGAACTGGGCTGAGCAGTCACAAGTCACCCAGAATTCTTACAATTGTNTTTGAAATCAAGTAGTATCTTGTTTACAGAGGAGGAAACTAAGGCTCACAAAGGTTAAGGAGAAGGCCAAGGCCGTTTGGCTACATGTATGTGGACGATCTGTAGTTTAATCCGTCTACATGCTGGAGCTACGTCCTTGTACCGAAGGAACTCACCAGCAACACCAAGGTCTCCTGGACAGTGTTGGGGATTTAAACTCAAGAGACTTGGTTACTAGCTGATGGTTAGATTAGACAGTGGTGAAAATTAGGAGGTGGAGCCTAGTCAGAGGAAGCAGTTCACTGGGGCATACCCTTCAAGAAGATATTTCCATCTCCATCCCCTGTTTCCCTATATCCCTCTTCCTCCTTCCTCTCCCTCCCTCCCTCCCTCTCTCCCTCAGCTGAAGTAAACATTTCCTTTTAAGTTCCGCTATTATGTTACAGCAATAACCAGCCAACACAGGAGCTAAACCTCCCGGGCCAGACCTAACAGCGGGGTTTAAGCCTCTTCAGCAGCTTTTCTGAGCTGCACTGCTCTGCAGCAGCCTCCAGCATTTCTTCCTTCTGATCTGCAAGTCTCCGCACTGCCCCAGGTGGTCTTTCTAAAACAGAACTTCCAACTGCTTAAAGACAGGCAAGGCACTCGAGCTGACCCCCTTAGCTCAACCGTCAGCCCCTTCACAGCCAGCCAAAAGTGCTTCTCCGTCACCCCTCCTCCCTTTTTGCCAGAGAGAAGCTGGGCTGGAGTGGAGAGTCTAAAGGAATGCCTTCAGTGCTGTGTAAGAGCCCCTCCGTGCTGAACACATTGGAGGACACTCACTCCTCACGCGCAGAAAAACCCCTATTTGGGGATGTTGGAGTTTGCAAAACAAAAGCCTGAGACCATGTAATGTTGCAGTCCAGGTGCCTTCAAGCCAAATAGGACAAATTGATTAGGAGCCTTGTGAGGGTTGCACACCTGTGGATGCTGAGATACCAACAGGCATAGACTTCCCAGTAAAGGCTCTGGTATCCAGCTGATTTCATCAGAGAGCCCCAATGCACAAATCTCATTCTGGATCTCCTTCCCTGTGACCCCACATAGGGAGACAGGGGCCTGGGAGAGCCCAGAGTCTGCAGATGAACAGGTAGTCCAGGAACAGGATGTATTACACGGGGCCTTCTTATTGTTTGGGCTAGAAAATTTTTATAGGATAAATTAAGGTTGGCTGTTTGAAAACCTTAGGCTGTTTCTCTGTAACTTTATAATGCAATGCTGAGATTGGTTCTCCTTTAAATTCCTCTGTCTGGGTCTGAACATCTCTAGGATCTGTTTTANTAAGTTTTTCTAAAACTTTTATCTTAGCACTCATATTGACCAACTTTTTTAATGTTAAAACAAAAAAATGATCCAATAGATGTTTATAATTGACATTACATAAATCCCATCTAAATTAATTATCCTCTCATCTAATTGTTCCATTTTCAAACTGTGTATTGTGTAATCATACAGAGACCTAACTCTCTCCATCATAATAGTGTTTTGCATTTTTTTAATGTGGGAAAAAAAACTTTCTTTCTTAACTAATTTCTCCCTTTAAGAATTCCCGATTGTCTCACCAACTCTGCCAATGATGATGATTCATATGTGAGGCTGACTGCTTCTGTATAGAACAGTAGAAGCCTGAGCAGTTTTCAAGGCAGCTACCTAGTGTGGTAGCAGCCCAAGGAANGGGTCCAGGAAGAGCCCACAACCCACAGGGAGAGAAGAAGCCAAAGAGCCAGCCATCTGCTTGGGGGGAACATGCAAAAGCAGCTAACTCCGGCAGTTTTTGGTGTCCAAAAGCCTGTGGAGTCTGCTGTTATGACAGAAAAAAAATCCCAGACTCCCTCAGAGGGCTTGAGGAAGAAAAGGATAATCTAGCCAGCAGGGTAGTGACTCCAGCCGCGTGTAGCTCNGGCCTGAGCCAGTGGCTGCAAAGCCACAGGCAAGCAGCTTTTTCGTGAATTTGTGCCCCAAAAGTTGGATGCCAGATGTTAGATATAGATATGATAGGATATAAGGGTAGATTATTGAATATCTATACCTTTCTGCCTCCTCTTCCACTACAGTCCCTGAGCCTTGAGAGGAGGGGCTGTAATATAGATGTTCCATTTAAGGCTGAGCACTCTGCAGTTCCTTATTCTCTGCCTGCTGATCAGTTGCGGGTCTCTGTGAATCACCATCTACTGCTAAAAGAAGCTTCTCTGATGAAGACTGAGACATGCACTAATCTATGGGTATTACAAAAAGGGATCAGTGTAGTCATCCAGTTAGCAAACTAACATAGTAGGTTCTCCCCTACAGCCTATGACTTATCTAACCACAGATTCTTGACCCTGATAACAATGACAAGCATGAATTCCACCTTGTGCAGCAGGCCCTAATTCCAGTCAGAAAGTGGTAANTGGTTACTTCTATAACATTCATGCCACTATCACACCAGTGGCATGAATATCTTGCCAGGCCAGTCATTCTTGTAGATGACAGGATTCATAGCCAAGCAAGATTGGTAAACCAGATAAGCTAGTAGTGTGCATAACACCTTAAAACACTATGAAATCAGATCTGACCTAACCTGACAAAGTTTCCAGGTGGGTGCTCCCTTATTCTATATGTTCCATGACTCAAGAATGTGATGTTTTCAGCAAGAGGGTCTGGTCAGCAAGTTCTGGAGAATAACCAAAAGCAATGGCAATTTAACCTGTAATGATTGGGGGTCTGCAGGACCCTGCTGACCAACAGCTCCAAAAGAATTAACCCCTTTCTGGG
The DNA here is from genome assembly GCA_001675575.1 of Neotoma lepida. Classification (NCBI taxonomy): domain Eukaryota; kingdom Metazoa; phylum Chordata; class Mammalia; order Rodentia; family Cricetidae; genus Neotoma; species Neotoma lepida. The sequence goes on from LZPO01096785.1 coordinate 190,646, forward strand.
ACTAGGCTTTTTATTTGGTAGTCTGTGGTATCTAGGAAGTGGCTGGTCCCCTCTCCATTTCAACACCTTGTATGTAATAAGTACCTGTATATGTGTCAGGACATTTCTAGACTTTCTCAAAAGCCTTTGGTGTTGGGTGACCTCCTCCAACAATCCCTCCTGTGCCTGCCTCCCTCACCCCAACCCAACTCTTCCTGCTCCAAAATCCAAGTAACCAAATTCTTAGCAATAACCCCAGTTCAACTATGCAAGCACATGTACGGTCTCAAGAGTTTAAGAAGCTGTAAGTTAGAACATGGCTGGCAAAGTAGGAGTATCCAGGAATTGAGGTTGGCATGCTCATCGGTGCAAGGGCTATAAGGGAATGCACATCTCACCGCTGCCTGCCTCCACTCTGAGTCTTTGTTGCCACTCCTGACCTGATTGGCTCCTCTCACTTAAACCTCTCACCTAGCTAGCACACACCACAATGCCTCCTCCAGGAAGTCTTCTCTCTCCATGCACAGGCATTCCTCCTTGTCTGTGCTGAGAAAACAAATGGGTTGAAGGCAGGGTTCCCATGTAACTGGTATTAGAATTCCTTAGGAAGCTGGGGTGAGGTCTGAGGTGGGGTCTGAACATCAGATGGTTCTAGTGTTTAGCTAGGGTCTCTAAACTTATTTGGCATTCTACTCAAATCAGTAACTCCTTTCCCATATATTTCTGTACTCTATAGATGGAAGTTTTCCTGTGTCCTACCCAGTACCACAGCTACTCGGTCCCAAGTAAACACACAGAGGCTTATATTAATTACAATCTGTATGGCCTATGGCTCAGGCTTCTTGCTAACTAGACCTGACATCTTAAATTAACCCATTTCTATTAATCTATATGTTGCCACATGGCCGTGGTGTTACCGGTCTGCTTGCATCTTTTTGCTCCTTGGGTGGCAGGCTGGTGTCTCTCCTGACTCCACCCTTCTTCATCTCCATCTTCAGTTTGAATGTACCACCTAATCTTATTCTGCCTTGCCATTGGCCAAACAGCTTTATTAGCAACCAATCAAAGTAACACATATCCACAGCATACAGAAAGACATCCCACAGCACTTCCCCTTTTCTGTCTAATCAAAAAGGAAGGTTTTAACTTAACATAGTAAAATTATATACAACAAAACAGTTATCAAACAAGAATTACAGTTACAATATCTAGTCTATTTGTATTTGGTAAAATTAAAGAAAATATTCCATCAACTATCCTTTATTTGTGAGTCTAAAGTTTTATATTTAGTTTACCTTTTATCATAACTAATGAAAACTAATTATATATAGTCTTCAACTCTATCAAAGACCCCAGAAGGATATATTACCTAAGTAAACAGGAAGTACAATGTAAGCAACTTCCAAAATTCTAAAAGTGACAGAGACATCTGGCAGCCTGGACAGTCACCCAAAGTTCTTCTGCAACATTGGGGCATCCATCTTCAGCCTACAGACATAGAGTCTCTGGTAGACTTTTTTGTGAAGCAGGAAATTTGAAGGATTGTCTCACTTATTGGCAAGGTTCATCAGTTGCTTTCCTCTGTGTCATGCAGAATGTCTGGCAGTATCTTCTGTGAAGCAGGAAACTGAAAGACCATCTCGCCCTGTTTAGGCAAAGTTTAGTGGTCATTTTCCTATGGGTTCTGTATGTCCAGTTTATACAACATACTGTCAAGCAGTCCAGGGAAGAGCAGTTTCTTATCCAAATGGCCAGTTTTATCAAGAAGAAGATAAACTCTGTATGGAGTGTCTTCAATGCCCATCTTCCTCTTTGTAGTAAATCAGTGCTGCCAGGAGCAGACATGTTTCACTGTCCAGAAAAATATAAGTCTTTAAAACATTTTAAATGCCATATTCTGTAGGTCTTTGAAGTGTTTGAAGATTACCTACCTAATTGAACTATATCGATGTATTCCTAGACAACTTAACGAACATGAGATGGCTCAGCAATTAAGAGCACTGGCTGATCTTCCAGAGATCCTGAGTTCAATTCCCAGCAACCACTGGTGGCTCACAGACATCTATAATGAGATCTGGTGCCCTCTTCTGGCCTACAGACAGAACATTGTATACATAATAAATAAATCTTTAAAAAAATAAAAAAAAATCTTTAAACCATAATAAAAAAATAAATCTTTATAATAGATGACTAATTATTAATCCATATTTCTTAATTACACATTACAATTTTAAATGAGTTGCATAAACATAATACCTTAAACAAGAGTAGAAATCTATATACAGTATAACAAAATTAAATTTAAATATGTATCAACAAACTAATATCTATAGCAATATAAAACATTTTTAAAAATTGTTGCTCTTTAAAAGTAGATTCAATAATCTACCCTTTTATCCTATCATATCTATATCCCCTTTTCTTCTTTAGAAAGAGATTGCATTTATAATCAACCTCCTTTAAATAAAAATAAACATTAATATACAATATTTTGGGAATTTGGGCATAGCTTTTCATACTACTTCCTGCTGATTGGGGGCACTGGCAATCTTATGGGGATCCTGAGAAAATTCGAGATAATGGTCAAGTCCTGGGAAGACCGGCTATAACCTTTGTTGATAGATACCATCTGTCAAGGTTCAGGAGGTCTCGCTTCATCAAATCTGATCCATCTTAACCTGGAACGAATCCACAGCCTCTTGCTTCCTGTGGAAACAAAAGCAGAGCCTCCTTTCCAAAGCAACATATCCTTAGACCCAAATTTTGAAGACAAGATACCTTTAAAATATATATATGGTTTAACTTAGAAGCCTTTACAATCAAATGTTTTCCTGCAATTAGCTCACTAACAGTCAAAAAAATTAAAGAAAACACAACATATTTAATCCANGCTCTCTGTATATTTTCCATCTTTACGTGGCTATTTCTTTTATATTACTTTTATTGTCTNTTTAAAGACTTTATTTTTTAAAACTATTTATTTCTTTATATAACTGCCCATACTCATTTTCCTCTCTCTTCCAAGCCTATGTACATTTTTACACACACTGTAAACTGTTTAGAGGTTTATTCCATCTGAATCTATTGTGTATCCATAATCCTTTTCTGACCAGGAGAGATTTTAAACTGCTAAGCTGTAAGGCAGCTTTGGCTATTGACTCTACCCCATTCGGTTTCCCAACACGGTGGAGGTACATTTACCACCAGCTCTGGGAGCCATGCTAATTGCCAACTCTGGGAAGCAGTGGGTCTATGCTTCTATCAAGCAGCATACAGTCCAGAAACATTTTTTTGTTGTTGTTGGTACTAGCAAAAGCTAAATCCACCATGCAGCATGCTGTGCAGCTTGAGATGCCTCTGTGTATGGTGACTGGAATCAGCCATCCTGTGCTCAAGCTTAAATGCCACAGCGTTTTTGTACCTCAGTGTCTCTGTACTGAGGCCCACATGAGACATACAAACTAGGAAGCTGCTCTTAGCTCTGTTTNAGAATCTATTTTTAAGTTCTCTCAGATTTTAGGTGGAAACTCATGCCATGACTTTTGGGTGCCAAATGTAGCCTGGTCGTACTGGATCCATGACAGACCTGGAGGTAGACCAATGATTGTGTCAGACAAGGTCCCCAGGACATGATGCAGGTTAGAGAGACAATCACAAAACAAACCAACAGATGAGCAGCTCCAGATAGTGACAAGTATTGTGGTCTGGTTACACACAGTGGTACCTTCCCCACATAGAACCATATGAATCCCAATGTTGACAGTGAGTAAAACCCCTCGTTCAAGTGGCTCACTCTTAGAGCAGGAACACTGGGTGACAGGAAGCCAGCTAAGACTTGAGAAGCCCAAAGGCCAAGGTACTGACTGAGAATCTAACTGCTAAAGAGCACAGCCTGAGAAGATCTGAGGGCAGTGCACTGAGAGGCCAGTTTAGTGCCCTGAGCACAAGAAATCTAACCTGGGTTCATCTTTTAAAGATTTGTCTCTGTGTGTTTATGTGCTAAAGAGCATCCATGTTACCATAACACATATATGAAGGTCAAGGCGGTTTTCCAGAATTTGTTCTCTCTTTCTACCTTGTTTTTTTGTTTGCTGTTTGTTTTGTTTTGGTTTTGGTTTCCTGAGACAGGGTCTCACTATGTAGCTCTGGCTGTCCTAGAACTCATAGAGATCCACCTGCCTCTGTCTCCCAAGTGCTGGGATTAAAAGCATGAAGCACTATGCTCAACTGTCTTCCACCTTGTTTTGCGGCACAGTCTCTCCTGTTGATTTTGCTGCTGTTCTGTACACTAGTCAGGGAGCTTCTGGCCAATTCTCCTGCCTCTGCCTCCTCTCTTGCTGCAGATACTTCACCACCTCATCTAGNTTTTTCANAGGTTCTAGGATTTAATAAGATCATCAAGCTTGCCCAACAATAAGACATCACCCCAGTTCCTGACTTCTCTTTTATGAATCCACTGTATTAGTCAAAGTTCTCTGAAAGAACAGAACTGATAAAGTGAGTATCTCCATATTAAAAGGGGATTTATTAAACCAGTTAACAGGCTGTGGTCCAAATTGTCCAACAATGACTGTCTCCTGATGCAAAGGCCAAGAATCTGATAGTTGTTCAGTCCACGAGACCTGGGTGTTTCTACGGTCCCAATCTGGTGCTGGAGTCATGAGGCATTCCTAAAGAGCTGCTGTCTTCGGTCTGTTCTGGGAATCACAAAGAAGTAGGTTTTGATACCACTGAAGGGATGCTTCAGCAACAGGGTAGATGAACTTGACAATGAGAGTAAGAACAAGCAGCAAAAGTAAAAGCTTCCATCTTCCATGTCCTTTTATGTATGGCTGCAACCAGAATGTGTGGCCCCTTCCTAGGATGGGTCTTCCCAGCTCAAATAATCCAATCAAGAAAACCCTTCACAGGTGTGCCCAGATCCNCGGGTTTTAGTGGATTCTAGATGTGGTTAAGTTGACAACCAAGATTAGCCATCACAACCACTACCACAATAAATTGTAACCATCTCTATGTCAAACCAGGTGCTCCTGAGATGGAGACAGTTGATCTACACATCTGAATCATTAGTGCCATGCTCAGGCTGGCACAGGATAGGTATCGAAGCTGAATGGACTCTCCTGCCTTCACCTGTCTTTTGCCTCCAGCTCATCAAGCCAAACTTCACTTTTCTCTGGATAAGTGAGCACAATGGCACCTTCACCACATAGACCCCAAAGTCAACAGTAAAACCCATACACCTCCTAAAGCTTTTAAGTCTATGCCACTGTTAGGTCTTGTCTACTTGAAACTGGATTTGTGGTCCAAGGCAGGGTCATAACACAGTGGAAGGAACATGGGCTTTAAAGCAATGTACTGATCCTGGATCCTGGACACGATCCTAACCTTCCTGCCAAATGGATACTGTAGACTGCTTCACCATGCTTTCCCTATACTAGCCCAGCAGAGAGACCTCAGACACTTTCTATTTAACCAAAGACAGTGAGAATGTTTTAAGTGCTAAGCAAAAGCCCTGCAGCTAGCTGCCAAGCTGGAGCTGCAGTACATCATAAACACTCAAGAAAAACTGTTCCAAACAGAATCCCAGGCCACATCACCTTCAACATGAACTTCACAGTGGCATCTCATTCCAGGAGAAAAACTTTCCAAGTTGGCTTTAATCCCCATTGTGTGAAGTTGAGGCCATGTTCTAGTTTGCCTGTGCTCAGGGCACCCTATAGCGCTCTCTTTGCTCCATCTGCCCCACTCCCTGNCCAGTGTCCCCCCAGTGACATTAACAGCAGAGTAAGAGGAAACCTTCATTCACCGTTTGTTCTCAGAGGTGCTATGGCAGCTGTTGATTGAGTGGTGACCAACCACACACAGGTGACTGTGTCATTATGGCATTGTTATTTGGGTGACTTTTTCACACTCCGTCCTCTTTTCCTAACTTACAAAAGATGAAAATATTAGATGTCTTTAAATCACTTCAGGTTGGGAGTATAGTTCAGTTGTAGAGCGCTTCCCTGGCACGTGTGAGGTTGTGGATTGAAGACTCGATGTCACAAAACAACAACAACAACAAGAACAAAAAAACTGGCAATAATTTCAAACATCAGAAGTAAATCTTAATTACTAACTAAACAGTTTTCAATATATTATCCTTTTAAAGAGTCTGTGGTTTCAGTGAAAATGTCCCCTGTAGGCTTGGTCCCCAGTTGGTGGTGCTGTTTGGGGAGGTTATGGAACCTTTAGAAGGTGCAGCCTTGCTGGAGGAAGTACATCGCTAGGGATGGGCTTTGAGTTTGTAGCCTTGCCCCATATCCAGCCTGCTCTTTGCCTTGTGCGTGTCATTGAAGATGGGATGGTTCAGCTGCCTGCTCTGGCTGCCTGCTGCCATCCCTCCTCCAGCCATGATGGACTCTCCCTTTGGAACCATCAGCCCAAATAAACTCTTATGTAAGTTGCTTTTGGTCAGGGTATTTTATCACAGCAATAAAAAGTAACTAATGCAGTGTTAAGGCTGTGTGAAGAGACACTGAGAAGCATCAAATGTTCATCTAATCTACAAATCCCTTCCCACTCCACACCACCCTTATTGAAGCCTACACTAGACTTTTCCATCTCTCCTTTGCTCAGAAGGTGCTGGGCCCCAGCCATAGTGAAAGCCCTTCCTAAGGCAGCAAAGTTTACACAACATCAGNACAGCATAGCATNTGCTATGATGCTGCACCTGCATGGGCTATACCTGCATGACTAAAAGCTTTTTACCAAATGTCAGTAATGTGCCAGGCATTTTAACACGCCAACAAACTCTACCCCAGTTACTCTGCTATTATTCACACTTTACAACCATGGGCTCAGTGGAAGAGCACTTGCCCAGTATGTGTGAGGCTCTGGGTTTGATCTCCAGCAAGACAAAATTCAAAAAATGTTTAAAAGAAAGACAAATCATGAAGGTGAACTA
>LZPO01096785.1:219881-242092 GCA_001675575.1 Neotoma lepida
AGATTGTGTATTCAATTCTAAGTTTTCCTTTTTACTAACTGCCCATAAAAACGCTGTGCTTAGCAACATTAAACACAGTCAGCTTCACAGTTCCTTTGAGCTTCACAGTTCCTTTGAGCCTGTGGCTTTCTGTCATCTCGTCGATCCTCACCCACCTGAGTACCAGAGACCCCCGGTTCTCCTACCCGACTGAGTCTGTCTGCAGCACTGAGCTTTGAGGTCTGTAGGCACAGTGTAATTTGCATGTTATTCCTAAGACCTTAGCCAGTAATTGAGAGATTCAAGCTATGAAAGCCAAGCCATTGTCGGACCCCATTACCAATGGGGTGCCAAGTCAGGGAACTAATTCTTGTAACAGCTTCTTTATAGTAATCTGTGCCATTTCCAATCTGGTAGGAAAAACCTTTATCCAACCCGAGATAGTATTTGAAAATACAAGGAGGTACTTGTGAAATATTAGTTTAAGATGTGTTACATTTGTTTATGCTGTGGAACATTTGTTTAATGATGCAAATATATGTTGCATTCTTTTATGTTGCATTTGTTTAACTATGAAGCTGTGTTACTGTGCCTGTCTAAAACACCTGGTGGTCTAATAAAGAGCTGAATGGCCAATAGTGAAGCAGGAGAAAGGATAGGCGGGGCTGGCAGGCAGAGAGAATAAATAGAAGGAGAAATCTGGGAAGAAAGATAAAGGAGCAAGAAAAGAAGGGGTCAGTCACCCAGCTAGACATAGAATAAGAAGGAAAGAAAAGATATACAGCTGCAAAAGACAGATGGGATAATTTAAGTTAAGAAAAGCTGGCAAGAAACAAGCCAAGCTAAGGTCAGGCATTTATAATTAAGAATAAGCCTCCGTGTGGGTTTATTTAGGAGCTGGGTGGTGGGCCCCCAAGAGTAAAGAGCCAAAGAGTTAAAAAAAACAATATGTACTTATGCTCATTTTGGCCTGGTTTTACCTCAGTGAAGTCCATCTCCCAGTTTCCCAGGCATCTCACCTCAGGTCCGAACTCCCGTGGGTACCATCGATGGTGGCCCAGTGGTTGTTTGGGCACAACTTGTACACCATCTAATGACGGTGTCTAGGCCTGTAATTGTTTTGCTGGGTTTATGGATTGGGGGAGGGGAGTATTCCAAGGTAACCGGCAAGGACTAAATGTTAGCCTCACTAAGTCTCTGGATGTGAATTGCAATTCCTTTTTTGCTTCCATCCCCATGGGATATTGTTTCACTCTGACTGGGGTTGTGGCAGTAGTAGCTGAACTGCTATTGGGGCTTGGTGCTTTGCCGGTCCAGGTGGATTTGTTTCTGCCCACACCCCTGAAATCACTGCCTGTAATTCAGCCAGATGTGAGCTGGATCACAGGTGGCTTGGACAGTAACTGGTATTCTTCAACTGGACAAGTAACTAGAATCCCAGTGGGGAATGTGTAGTCTTGATTCTGTCCTGTCTTCCTTAAAGGTGATGGTGGCCTATAGTTTGTGTAATGGTCTTGGCCCAGTAGGGGTAGGGGCAGCCTGGCATAATCAGGAACATGTGGTGATGTTGCCCCTTCCTAAGTCCACAACCTGACCACTTGTCCAGGAGTAATCACTAGATTCTCCCATCATGCCTTGGGCTTTTATTTTAATTTATTTTTGCTGGGTGTTCATTGGGTTTCTTTAGGACTCAAAAAGTTGCCCCAGTGTCTACCAGGAAATTGACTGGCTTGCCCCCTATTCTCAAGGTAACCCTGGGCTCATGGGGGCTTAATGGAATCAAGCCCTGGCTCCATCAGGCAGTTTTAGTTTCTAATTGGAGCACTTTTGCCCAATGGTTCGGACATCATTTTTCCAATGCCCTTCTCTTTACAATATGCACATTGATTTGGGGCTAGAGTGGGTCTGAGTGGTCTTAATGCATCCCCTGGTCACCTCTGTAGGCTTCATTCATTACCTTCTGGGGGATCATCCATCCCTGTTTCTCAGNGCTAGCACGGTTGCCTTTGCTAACCCTTCTGCCTGCCTATCTTCTGGCAAGCCTCTGGTGTTAAAGACTCTCTGAGCTACTCCTGCCAACTCTGACAACACCTTTCCTTCAAATCCCCCTAGCCTCTGGAGATTCCTCTACTACCAGGGCTGACGGGATGACAGAGGCTATGATAATCATCCAGCAGCCTTTACAGAAGCTTGGCAGGGGTTTCAGCCTTGCAAAACTTCACTAACCTTAGAAAATTTGTGGCCTTCNGTGCAGCATCTCAGACCCTCAAAGTCTGGTGATAGGTATCAAGAGCCCCTTACCTTGTTCAGTGACGGGGTCCGGTTGAGGTCTGGTAGAAGGAGAGAGAGTTTCTAGAATTGGGGTCCTCAGAGGTTGTCNTCTTCCTTGCTTCCTTCCAGATCCTCACTCTCTTCTGAGTTTGGAGGAGCTGCTGGCAGTCATCCCCAGCTAGGCTGGTGAGTGTAAAACTGTCTCTAGAAGAGAAATTCAACCTTGAGTTTTGTCAGAGAGGGAGGGGTTTGGTTTACCAGTTATGAAGATCGCTGGTGGAAACGGGAACATGGCCTATAAATGGAGATAGCTGTAGGAGAGGTGTCATCATCACTTGTGGCTTCCCTTGGGGGAGGGGGGCCAAGAACCCAGAGGGGCTCTACCTGGGACCTGTGAGGACAAGTCAGAAGCCATGGATACAACTGAGAGCCAGGAGGTAGGGCATAGGAGGACCCACTGTGGGTGTGGGAAGAACTAAGAACAGAGGCAGAGGATAGGGTGGCAGCAGAAACTCAGGGTCAGGGTTCTCTAGCAGTATGGGGGCCTTTTTCTCCCACATTGCTAAGACCTTCTGGATACCATGTTCCCAGGATTTCTAGCCATGCTTGAATATAGGGGAAATGATCTGGGTGTCCAGGTCTTCCTGGAACAATAGACTAAACCCTGGCAACAACTTTGATGTTGAGTAACCAGGTATCTGGCCAACATACACTAAAGCTGGCCAGTGGTGTTCCCTTGGAGAAGTGGACTCAAATTCTGATTCCCCTGTTTTGAAGCCATTTTGTAACACTCATTACAAGGGGAGGTTGAAAGCATCAATGAGGTTCAGTTTCCCATGTCTGCCTATAACTGGAAAAGATGAATGGGAGCACAGAAGCACANACAAGGGACAGAGTCAATGAAAACAAAACCAATAAGCCGGGTGGTGGTCACATGCCTTTAATCTCAGCACTCAGGAGGAAGAGGAAGGTGAATCTCTGTGAGTTTGGGACCAGCCTGGTCTACAGAGCAAGTTCCAGGATAGCCAGGGCTACACAGAGAAACTCTGTCTTGGAAAAACATAAAAACAAAACAAAACAAAAACAAACTAGAAACTAATGGACACAGGAAACAGATTGGTGGACACCGAGACAAACCAGACCCTGAGGGTGTGTGGTGGTACACCAGCCACATCCCAGACTCAGTTTTCACACAGACTGGCCAGAAACCAGAAACCCAGGTTTATATTACTCCAGAGGTCCCAGATACAAGTACACAGGTGGACTCTTTCCAAAAGTTTTAGGAGGCAAGTTGGTGAGGGGTAGTCTATCCCTGGAGCTGAGGAATGTCCTCAGTGGTCTCCACTTGGACTACCAACTGTTACCCTTCCTATGAGGAGCTCCACCTCAGGAGTCGGGGTTTTCTCCTCAGTGATCTCAGTGGGACTTCCAAATGTTATGGGATGTCTGAAGAGACATCACTTGAGAGGCCTGAATTAGTCAAGTGGCTTGGAGCCTTTATTTTCCACCAGCAGAGCTGTATTATTTTAAGGTGTGTTACTTTTGTTCATGTTGCATTTGTTTAACTCTGTGAAGCTGTGTTACTGTGCCCGTCTAATACACCTGATGGTCTAAGAAAGAGCTAAACGGCCAGTGACAAGGCAGGAGGAAGGATAGGTGGGCTGGCAGGCAGAGAGAATAGGTAGAGGGAGAAATCTGGGAGGAGAGGTAGAAAGAACAAGAGGAAGGAGGACTCCAGACACCCAGCTACACAGCAAACCACCGAGTAATAATGAAAAGTACACAGAAATAGAGAGAAGTAAAAGCCCAAATACAAACGCAAGATGGGATAATTTAAGTTAAACAAAGCTGGCTAGCAACAAGCCAAGCTAAGGCCAGACATTTATAATTAAGAATAAGCCTCCATGTGTGATTTATTTGGGAGCTGGGTGGTAGGCTCCTCAAACGAGCAAAAACAACTAACAACAGGTCTGTGCCATACAGAGTAGAGGGAAGCAGCTCTGACCTACAATTTTCTTGAGCTTTTACAGGCAAAAAACTATAATTGTGTCACATATTCAGAAANGCAGCTGTGAACTGCAGGAAATATGCAAGCACTGTTTACAGAAGCAGAAAGATAGCAGTTAAGGGTCAGGCTGTTCTCATAACCTTGAGGTCAGGGGCACACTATAGAAATATATGTCTGGTCTATGTGACCAGTTTATCCAAGATAATTTTAGCACTTCAAGTTTTTCTTAAGAATGCTTTCATGAGATGGTGTTAACTATAGTTCAGTGGCCCACTACAGTTGTAATGGTGAAGCCTGGATTTTGTTGGAGACCCTAAGATGTTGGAGATGCCAGAGCTGTGGGATATCTGCCAAGGAGAGCTGCAGACAGAGTATAGAGCCAGCCCAAGAGAGAGAAGTGTATTGCAGTGAGCAAAGCTAGAAGGAGTTGGAGATCCGAAGAGTCATCTAAGCCCTTGGACATCGGACATACATCTGGAGTGTGCACTGCTGGATTTTGGTCTTGCTTTGATGCAGTATTTCCTAACTATGTCCCCTTTGCTTCCTTTGGGAATGGTTAATATATATTCTGTGCCATTCTATACTGAAGGTATGTACCTTACAGTTAAGAGATTTCCTTGAGTCTCAGAAGAGACTTTGGACTTTTAAATGGTTTGAGACTGTGATAGACTATGAGGACACTTGAAGTTGGACTAAATGCATTTTGCATTATGATGTAACTACAAGCCTATGGGGGGCAGGGAGTGGAATATGGTGGTTTGAATAGGAATGGCCCCCAAAGGCTCATATATTTGAATATTTGGTTTCCTGTTGATGGACTATTTAGAAAAGATTAGGAGAGCTTTGTTGGACGAGGTGTGTCACTGGGAGTTGGTTTTAGGATTTCAAAAGCCTGTGTGAAGCCCCATCTTCCCCCTCCTCTCCCTACTGCTTTCAGATCAGGATGTAAGCTCTCAGCTACTGCTCCAGCACCATGCCTGTCTGCTTCCATGTCCCCACCATGATGGTCATGGACTAACCCTCTGAAACTGTAAGCAAGCACCAATTAACTGTTTTCTTCTATAAGTTTCTTGGCCATGGTGTCTCTTCATAGCACTAGAACAGTAACTAAGACAGAAATACTACATGTTCATTTGTGAATCCCTTCCCACGCCACACCATCCTTACTGAAGCCTACACTAGACTTTTCCATCTCTCCTTTGCTCAGAAGGTGCTGGGCCCAGGCCACAGTGAAAGCTCTTCCTAAGGCAGCAAAGTTTACACAACATCAGCACAGCATAGCATGTGCTATGATGCTGCACCTGCATGGGCTATACCTGCATGACTAAAAGCTTTTTACCAAATGTCAGTAATGTGCCAGGCATTTTAACACGCCAACAAACTCTACCCCAGTTACTCTGCTATTATTCACACTTTACAACCATGGGCTCAGTGGAAGAGCACTTGCCCAGTGTGTGTGAGGCTCTGGGTTTGATCTCCAGCAAGACAAAATTCAAAAAATGTTTAAAAGAAAGACAAATCATGAAGGTGAACTAGCTTGTTCAGATTCCTCCAGAAAGAGAATTTGAGCCCAGGTCTCCATCTCTTCCTGCTCACGCAGTATCTACCAACCCAGGGCCTGACACTGCCCTTCCCTCCCCCTCCAGTCCCCTCACACTCCACCTGACCATCTTCTCCACAACAGGACACCTGACTGTGCTGCCATCTGCAGCACCCTTCCTCCTGTGATCTCTGCTGCACATGGGAACCCACTGCACTCAAAACTTGCACTGAGACCACCTCCTCTACATCCACCCCCTCCTAGGTACCCCAGCTACCTGGAGCTTTGTTTGCCCCCATCCCCCATACTACCCACTGGCACACAGTTTTGAGTTACACTCTCCTTGTTCATCACACACAAACCNATCATGGACCCAAACAGGATGCAAGCAAAAAGTACCTCTACCATGTCACCATACCACCTGCTGTGCCTGGGTGTGATGGCTGAGCCTTCTCCATAGCATCTACACCTAGGTGATTAATGTGGCCCATTCAGCTGTGGGGTGGGGAGTGGGAGGACCAACAAGCTGAGGGAGAGGGACAAGTGACAGGTCTCTGTAGCCAGCCCCCGTGCTCTCTCTGGGAGCTGCCCCACCTCACTCCAGGGAAGGGATTTATTAAGCATAACCCTGTGCCAGGTGCTGTATGAGACACTTTACCTCACTTCTCTCTCCTCACAGCCCACGGGAATGGGACTCAATAACCCACAGCTTTGTGATCAGAGTGGTTCTGGTCCATCACTACTGGCAGGTTCAGAGTAAGAGGCGTCACTTGGATCTTGCCAGTGTCAGGAGAAAAGGCAAGCGCTCTCCTGCACATAGGTATGCCGAGTCTGAAGTGCGCTCCAGTGTGTCATATCCCAGCTCCCTGGTCTTTGAGACAGGATGTACCTCTCTGCTCTTAAGGTTTTTTTCCCCTTCCTCAGAGGGTCAACATTCCGTGACTAAAAGAATATGCCTTTGGCAATAGAATTTGCCTTTCAGACTGTTAGGCAACTCTAGAACAAACCTACCACTTTTTTTTATTACTATTTTTTTTGTTGTTGTTAAAAAAATTTTTTTTTGAGACAGGGTTTCTCTGTGTAGCTCTGGCTGTCCTGGAACTCACTCTGTAGATCAGGCTGGCCTTGAACTCAAGAGATCCACCTGCCTCTGCTCCCGAGTGCTGGGATTAAGGCAGGCACCACCACTGCTAGGTTCCCCAGCCAGTTTTTAAACTGAGCCTATTTACACATCACATCACACACTTCTGTCTCTTAGCAGACTCANATGTGCCCACATTCTGGAGTTGGCCTTTCCTAATCTTCTCTGGTGTTCCACACCTCAGCCTGAAGAGAGCTTAATCTCCACAGGGCATGAATGTACCTACCGCNGTCAGGACTCCCTCCTACATGTTCCTATTCCTCAATACAATGTCCTCAAGTAGGGCCCAGGCGTCACAACTTTATCAGCTCAAAGGCTGGAGAGTGAGTAGTCAGCACAAGGCACACACATCCCCCTCATACACCTCCCATTTGATGTGGTAAACGGGTTCCCCCTCACCCCACTTCACGTGCTCCAGAGACACCTGCAAAACAATAACAAAAGGAACCAGTTTATACCAGAGTCTTGTTGTCCTTTGGATTACACTATAATTTTAACTGTTTTTCAAAATGGTTTGTACTTGATTTGGATATTATCCTCCAATCTAGGTGTTGAAAACTTGGTGCCCAAACCAAAAAGAAAAGAAAAAAGAAAAAGGAACACTTGATGCCCATATGGCAATGTTAAGAGATGGTGGACCCTAAAGATGGGTGTTGTTGTATATCAGGTGTGGGTGTTCACGAGGGTCCATGGAATCATAACACAGAGGCACCTCAAAGATGATTTTAGCTTTTCCCAGCTGCAGGGTGGATTGTCTCTATAGACTGAACCTTTTATTGTTCTACAGTTCACACCTTTAGCAAGACGATTCTGTATACCAAAACCTCTTATCTGAGCCCCCCCAAAGGGACAATGCCAAATGCAAATTCTCAGAAAAGGAATACCACAGTGTTCTGGGTTGTCCCTAAATTAAGTTTGCATAGGCTTTGAACCCCTAGGAAACTCAGATAAGACCTCAAACAAAAGGTACAGGAGACAGGAGGTAGCAATCACAAAAGGCAGATCAAAGCTAGGTCCTAACACTCTAATCAAACCAGCTGTAGCTCTGTGGGAATTCTCCCGTCAGGTGTGGTGACACAAGCCTACAATTCCAGCCTTTAGGAGATAGAGGCAGGAGGGTCAGAGATTCAAGGTCATCCTATGCTACATCCGATGTTTGAGGCCAACCTAGGGTGTATGTCTCAAAACTTTTTCCCAATCAAATAGTGGACCTTTCAAAAGTGGGGCTTAAGCTGAGTGACCAACATCAGTAATCCCAGGACTCAGGAGGCCAAAAAAGNNAGCCTGAGTTGAAGGCTACCCCAAGCTGTATCGTAAGACCCTGACGCAAAAACAAAACAAAATGTGCAGCATAGTAGAAGGTCATTGGGGGCAGCATCCTCAGAGGAAACTGATGTAGTGCTTAACAAACACTGGTCAGTTCTTCCAAGATTAAAAAGGAACCCCAGTCCCCGAGTCCTTCCTTGGCTTCTTGTCTCCCCACGTGGTCCTTCTTGCAATCACTGCCATCACGTTGCCGCTGTGGTGGGATGATGCAGGCAGGGGCTCCTCGCTGGAGCTAGTGCTGTACATTGCAGTTTTGGCTCTCCATCCCAGAAGTGTGAACTAAAACCCCTTTGCTTTATAAGTTACTTTGTAAGTCAGTTATTTCATTATGGCAATGGAAAATGTGCTGATACAGATCTCCCTATAATCAACAGTGATACAACTTGGCACAGCCTGGGCTTTGGCCATTCCAACTCAATTACTGGGCCATAACTGACCTCTCCATCCTGCCTTGCTTATTACCAGTTGAGAAGAACTGCATGATACATCTGCACTGACAAATTAATAATTGACCAAACAATGAAGCTGTAAGTCCCAATCACTACATGTCACTTCCCTGGCATAGCTTCAAAGCTCCTTTTCCTGGCCATTTTCCAGCAAGGCTGACCGTCCAGCAGTCCTTTCTTCTCAGGTCTTGCTCACCAGCACTCAGNTTACAGGCATGCCCTGCCATGCTCAGCTTTTGTGTGAGTAGCAGGGATCCAAACTCAGGCCCTCCTGCCTGTGCAGCAAGCATGCTCACCCACTAAGCCAATTCCCCAGCCTGTGTTTATCTTTTTAAGAATTAGCTGCTTTGTCTCTGTCTTCACTTTGCCACCAAGAGGGGTTCAAAGCCAAAGTTTCAATTCAAGCATTGAAATATGCCTTAAGTCTTGCAAAGGTCCCTCCAGTCTCTTCTGGTACCAGTTTTGTGTGTCTATTCTAACTCATATCTATCTTGTCTTGATTTTGTCTTGCTTATGTATATCTGTTTTTACAGTGTTTTATCCTGCATTTCACAGATTTCTTGATTACTACATGGATGATAGAATTATAGTCTTTAAACTATATTGATGAGACTTTTCCCCATGCAAAAAGACAGTATCACATTGTAATTTCTCTCTCCTCTCTCTCCTCTCTCTCTCTCTCTCTCTCTCTCTCTCTCTCTCTCTGTGTGTGTGTGTGTGTGTGTGTGTATACAGAACAGATGATAGATAGATAGATAGATAGATAGATAGATAGATAGATAGATAGATGATAATTGTGTAACTTTTGGTGGGATATGCAAAATTAACATCAGCTCCCTTTCTGGGATGGTAACAATAGCTGAAAGAATAATTTATTCAGGTTCATCTTGATGAATAAAGTGAACTTCTTAGGTATACTTATGGATGCTGGATTACAGCTGCTTGCATTTTCCCAAGTCACCAACCTTCTGCCTACCAAGCTGTTTTGTAACATTATATTAGTCAGGGTTCTCTAGAAGAACAAAATTTAAAGAAGTGTGTGTGTGTGTGTGTGTGTGTGTGGTTTATTAGAATGGCTTATAGGCTGTGGTCCAGCTAGTCTAACCATGGCTGTCTACTAACATAAAGTCCAAGAATCCAGTGATTTTGTTCAATCCATGAGGCTGAATGTCTCCNTATACTCCAGACTCCCAAAGAAGCAGGCTCTAATGCCAATCAATGAAGGAATGGATTTTCTAGTGGAGCAAGAGCAAGCAGGCAAAGACACAAGCTTCCTCCTTCTCTGTCTTTTACATAAACTGTAGAAGGTGTGGTCCAGACTAAAAGTGGCTCTTCCCACCCCAAAAAATCTGGATTAAAGGTGGCTCTTCTCACCCCAAAGATCCAGATTCGAAGTGGGTCTTCCCACTTAAAATGATTTCAGAAAAATCTCTCACAGGTGTGTCCAATCATTTGGGTTTTAGTTAATGCCAGATGCAGTTAAGTTGACGTCCAAGAATAGCCATCACAGTTTCCTCTGAGACATTGAATGGGAAGGTAAACAACTCAAAACAGCTTCAGGAAGTCCCTGAAACTGACCAGATTTACTAGGTCCCTTCCTGCTAGAGTAAGCAGAAAATCTGAGTGCCTCTCANGAGGGCAGATCTGAGCTGCAAAGAAGACTCTAAGACCAGACCAGAGGTCTGGAAGAAGTAGAAACCACTTAGAAAGGACTCTCCAACCTGTTGATCTGTCTGCAGGCTGTGCAGTGTGCTCCAGGTTTCCCAGCTTTGTGAGCTGTCGCCATGCTGGGGTGNGCCTTGATGATGCAGCTGCCTTTGAGTCACCCCTGCTCCTGTAAGTAACCCCAGGAAAACTCATTGGCTTAGCAAATTGAACTTTGGTGGTATCCATACTCTGGTTTGTCGAGGGGTCCCTATCTTAGGTGAGTGAACGTGTGCTGAGTCTCCACAGGAGAATTTGTGTCACATAGCACACGCTCCTATTTACATGGTTCTACATCTGCAACAGACTGGACACAAACCTGGTTTAAGAGCGCTGCCTAGTGTTCTAGCAGCCAGGGTGACAACAGGCTCAGATAAAACTGGCCTTTACCCTTATTGGGTATCACGCTGGTCATAAATACTGACCAAACATGACTTAGAACAAATAAATGGAACATGGGACAAATAAATAGTAGCTAGCAGCAAGGTGGAACTACTCTGGTAAGATTTGGAAGCTCTCTCTCTCTGTCTCTCTCTCCTCTCTCTCTGTCTCTGTCTCTGTCTCTGTCTCTGTCTCTCTCACACACACACCCTTTCCTGTGTGTGTGTATATACATATCACGATTATATATGTTTTGTTTGTTTGTTGAGGCAGGTTCTCTCTACATAGCTCTGGCTGTCCTGGAACTCATCACGTAGACCAGGCTTGCCTTGAATTCACAGAGATCCGCCTGCCTCTGCCTCCCAAGTACTGAAATTTTTAAAAGTGTGTACCACCACACCTGGCCATACAATTATATACATTTTAACTATTAAAATCTCCACCATCTTGGGGCTGGAGAGACGCNTCAAAGGTTAAGAGCACTGGCTGCTCTTANAGAGGACCCAGGTTATAGAGTCCCAGCACCCGAATTACAGCTCACAACTCCAGCTCCAGGGGACCTGACACCCTCTTCTGGCTTCTGAGAGCACTGCACTCGTGGTGCAAAACCATGTAGGCAAAACACTCATACTCATTAAAAAACAAAGCTAAAGAAAAAGCTCTGCCATCTCTACCCTTTTTAACTACTCCACTGAATTTTGATAGTGCATCAGCAGGATCAAAAAAGCTTGTCAAAAACCCCAGAGGAAAAGGCGTGTNACTGACATTATCCACAACATGTATCTTACTCGGCCAGGGAACCTTTAGTTGTGATATGGACTCTCTGGAAAGCAGATGGAGCCACAAAGCTTTATACAGATCATAAATTCCTGTGGGAAGAGATTAGAGGAGCTAATAAAACCAGTCTCCCAGAGCCCTCGGGCAAAACCTCAAAGGCCCTCAAGCAGCCAGAGAATCAACTGCTAAAGCTGTAATAGATTTATCCTGCCATTCCTAAGGGGGGCTGGGGGACATGAATGGACCAGGACTTNTTCAGCCTTAGGGGAATGAGAGGCTATGGTTTCCTATTGTTGGAAATCATAGTCAAACAGTCAATTTACAAATCTCCATGAGGCTCACCAACTCCTAAAAGAGAGACCTCAGCAATCACAGGAAGCTGGCTTCTGCCAGGGCCACCTCTCTCTCCATTCACAGTTCTTCCCATCATTATCTTATTTGTCATNGTGGCCAGCAGAAGCAGGTGCCAACAGAGGCCTTCAGATGTGACAANTCATGCTAAGGTCAGGGACTCACAATGCATCTCTCCAAGTTGTCTTCATGGAAACCAATACTGTCCTTCATGGCATGATGACACTGCTCTCAGTGGAGAACCNTTACACAACTGTGGCTGTACCACAGAGCATAGGAAGGGTGCTATCACATGTAGGCTAGTGTGAGCACACTCTGTGATGTTTACATGACAGTTTCATTCAACTGCCGTTGCTCTATCATCATACGGTATAAAAGAACCAATAAATGGTGTTANTAGTAAAAGAGACCATTCATTAAGTTCTTGCCTACATGAACTTAATCTGCTTAATAACTCATAAGGACAGGTACAGCCATTATCCCACTTGACAGAGAACACTGAAGTACAGAGCCACCACAAGCCAGCATGTGCCAAGCCTGCAGACCTGAATTTGGTCCCTGGAGCTCACACAGTGGGAGGACAGAACTGACTCCCACAAGTTGTTCTCTGGTCTCCACATGTGTACGTACATNTACCCACACACAAAATAAACAAATGAAAAAACTAAAAATAGAGAGCCTACAGAACTTGTTGGGAAAGATGGCTGAAAATAGAGTATCAGCATCCCATGACGGATTATCTTTGTCTCTCTCTATGTATGTATACTGTTAGGTATATATATATATATATATATATATACATATATATATATATATATATATACACACACATACATACATACACAGCCAGGACAAATGGCTAACTGAGGTGCGTATTTAACATATCAGAACAGATGCTGGCAGGCAGGTTCTCAGTAAGTGCTTGTTACAGAGTCATCCTGGCTGGCATACCCGGCCCCCTACCCTGAACCTCTCCAGCCCCTGAGCTTCACTTCCCTTCCTCCAGCTACTCTGATTCCTATATAACCTCAGCCATTTTGGCTATGTGGTCTCTTGGTGCTCTTGGCCTCTGAGTTCCCAGGTACTCTCTTTGCTTCTTCTCTCTTCTCTTCCTTTCTCACCAGCCCCCAACCATGGCCCAGTTCAGTCTGGCTTTGCTCTCCCTCATATCTACAGTAAACCTCCTCAACCTATACCAAAGAGCATCATTCCTCATTTTTTTCATTTATATACACATAACCTAATCCAGCCATTCCATTGCTAGGTGTGTACCCAAGAAAAATGGAGTGACAGATCACATGGATTATGAGAAGATGGTTACAGTAGCATTATTCATAACTGCTAAAAATGACACAAAACCAAATATCCACCAGTTTTAGTAGACAGATAAGATGAGCTCTGTCCATAAAATGGGTACCATTAAGCAATAAAAGGGGCCGAGCACTGGTTAAGGGCTGCAATATGGATGAAACTCAGAAAGAGGCCTGGTCTGGAAGAACATATTTGGACATCAGCTGCTATTCCCCAAGAGGATGAGTGAGAATTCTTCAGGAAAGACAGTAGATTACAAAAAGAAAAGAGCCTATGACTGGACTTGGAGGGTCCCAACATTTAATGACCTGGATTGGAGAAAGGACCTACAGAGGAACCTGGGGAGGAAGGGTTCGTAGCTAGACGTTGATGCCATACCCAAAAGGCAGAGTGTTTCTGGGAAGAAAATGCTGATCAAATTGTTCTTTATATTTAGTGACTAAAGGTTGGATTCATTACCAATGAGAAACAAATGTTTCTGAGCATGCTCAGTTCAGTATTATCTGGACCAAGTTTACTCTAAGTCACCTCAAAGAATTGGTCATAGTGGTTTAGTGACCTTGGCTGGTTCTTCATAAGTTTCTTCAAAGAGTTTTGGCTGAAATAAAAAAAAGGGGGGGGGCAATCTTGAAGGCATGGTAATGGAGTCTCACCTAGAAAATGCCCAGTAGCTAATACTGTGTCCAATATTAATCTTTTAACAACTGAGAACAATAAATAGTTATTGTGTCATGTAATTTGTAAAGTAAGGAGTCCAGGGGTTGAGTGGTTTTGGCTCAGTCTCTCACAAGATGCCAGCCAAGATTTCAGTCTTCAGAATGGCTGAAGATGCCAACCAAGGCTATGGTCATCAGAATGGTTGATGGGACCGAAGAACCCTTCATCAAGATGACCCACTCATAGCCGCTTTCTCCCACAGTGAGGCTGAAGCCATGATGTCTTTGATTACCCAGGCTTGGAAGCTGGATGCCATCAAGTTAAAGAAAAATCATTACCCAAAATATTCAGAGGAGATGGCAGAAATGAAGGGTGAAAGCAACCTTGGGGTTCTCCAAGCTCAGAGCAGTGGACACGGGGAAGTAAGAGAGCCCAGAAGCCGTGAACAGAGGCGTCACCCGAGCCTTCATCCACAACATGGAAGCAGAAGTTTCTGCCTCCAGACAAGCCTGGAGAGGCAGCCATCACGGCGCCCATGGTAAGGATGAGGCTCATGGTCCCAGCAGATAGTACTTGCATACCTCATCCAGCAGTGAATACAGACTCTCCTAAGCCCCCAGCCACAATCTGTGGGGAACAAATCCAGCACTCACAGATGTACTAACAAAAGGAATTTTAGGGACCTCTCTAGTGGCAGATGTGATAAACTCCAAGCCCCCAAAAGGAACAAAGCAGCATCTAAGGATGAGGGACCACTAGGGCAAACAATGTGGCTCACTCTTCTGTAGCCTGAGCCAGGGAGAAACCTCAGCCCTCAGAGCTTGCCTCCTTTGTGTTCTGGTTCTGCTCCAACAATCTCAAGGCACACAGTGACTCAGAACTTAGTTCTGAATGGAGAAACAGCTATATATCAGATAAAGACACACAGGCTTCAAAGTCAGAATGCTTCCCCAGCCCACCAAACAAAGGATCATTTTACCTACATTACAATATTAATGTAAAAAATAGAATTCAAGACCAAGAGTCCTAAAAGTGATACTTTCCTATCAATAAAATGATACTGAGATTTTTTTTTATATTTTACATCAGAGTTGAAATATCAAACTTAGAAAATACATTAAAGGAATTTCCTCCTTTGGTGTCTAATGAAATGAGCAATTAATGGTAAACACACACACACACACACACACACACACACATACACACACACACACACACACACACACACACACACACACATTTTCAACATCAACAAACTGGATTGGTGGCCAGGAAAGCAGCAGAAGGTTTGGAAGCAAATGGGTTCGGCTAAGCTCAGAAACCATGCACTCCTACCTTGATGTCCAGGAGCCCTGGCAGTGTTGGTAAGTTTAAATCCCTCTTGTCAATGTCCTCAAAGTTTGTGTGATCCGATGAATGGGAACTCTCATTCTTGGATTCCTGACCAGGAAGTAATGCACTGATTTACAAAGACAATGGAGGAGTCCGGAGGTGGTGGCACACGCCTTTAATTTAATCCCAGCACCACTCAGGAGGCAGAGGCAGGTGATGGATCTCTGTGAGTTCAAAGGCCAGCCTGGTCTGTTCCAGGACAGCCAGGGCAAATAATGAGACCATGTCTCAAAACAAACAAACAAAACAAAAAACCATATATGTTAAGTGAAATGAATATTAACAGATCAAACATCTAACCGTACTGTTCCTGCAAGTCTTTAAGACTGATGTGCAAACAGTGGCGACAGAGAACCCCATCATTTGTGGAGTAGATTTTTGTTTTGGAAGTAAGAAACAAATCAATTGACGCTTCACATGTTTGTCTACTTCGTTTTGCCTGTCAGTAATGTGGATGAAGGAAAAGACCGTTTGGGTAATTATGTTTGCAAGATGGTGTTAATAANTTCAATTCTCAGTTAACTCAAGACACACCTCCTGCTGCTCAAAACTGCCCCAAGTGTTCTTGAAATGTCAAGTTGAATACAGTGTCATCCTCAATAAATCATGTCAAACAAAAAGGTGGCTTTGTGGTCATTAGTGCAATTGGCCCTGAACTGGCTTCTCAATTCATTACTATTCAGATCAGAAATGCAAAACTATTTCACTCTATTTCATACTGAACTCAAATACAAAGAAATGTGTGTCATCTAGCCTCCTCCAAATCAGTCCTATATTCTTTTAGTTTAATGTATTGTTTTGTGTACAGGTTCTTTGGAGCTCTGCTCATGGCTTGAGTCCAACAGTCCCTAAGTGGCTCAGTGCTGGAATTACATGGCCAACAAATATTCCCCAATTTGGACCATTACTCCATCATATATTACTATTTTAAACATTATATAAATAATTCAACTTCAAATTAGTACTTATTTCTACCTCTAATAATCTAATTTGAAGGATGGCAAGAAAAAGCAATATACTTAAATGATTCAGAATGGGTTTATCATAGTTTTAATACCATCATCCTCTAGAAATTGTCTTTTTCTTTTAAGCCTATAGTTTANAGACTTGAGGGGTGGGTGTTGAGCACTCAAATGGAGAAGATGACTTGGGACTTTATCATCAGTTAGCCTGCTAGTTCTCCCACTCAGAAGATTAGGAGCAACNNTTTACTTCCTCTTTATTGTTGGCTACACCCCAATTTGGACCATTACTCCATCACGTAATACTATTCTAAACATCTAGAAATAATTCAACTTCAAGTTAGTATTTATTTCCACCTCTAAAAATCTAATTTGAGGTATTCGCCCACGATGGAAAGAAAGCCCAGTACACTTACAACTGCACAGTAATCCTGTAAACTGGTGTTTGTTACTTGGTGACTGTTGAATAAATTATCTAGCAACATAATACTTGTACATGCTAGCTAGTCACATAAATTCCGTTGATTGTTTCTGAAAGGGGTGTGTAGAGTGAATCTTAAAACGGTCTTATTAATTGAAAACACCAGGCCAGGTATTGAGGTAAATTCTGAATGATCAGAGAGACAGAACAAGCCACAGCCAACTTCCTCACCTTGCCAACTCCTTAGCTGATCTTGTCTCCTCAGACTGCAGGCTTCTGAGTCCTCACCCAAATGAATCTCAGCTCCACTCTGCTCAAAGCCTGAAAGCTTAAGAGGCCCCAGCTTCTGGTTTCCACACCTTATATACCTTTCTGCTTCCTGCCACTACTTTCTGGGATTAAAGGCATGTGTCTTTCTCAAGCAAAGACATGAGATCTCAGGTGCTGGAATTAAAGGTGTGTGCCACCATGCCTGGCTGTTTCCAGTGTGGCCTTGAACTCACAGAGATCTGGATGGATCTCTGCCTCGGGAATGCTAGGATTAAAGGCATGTGCTACCACTGCCTAACCTCTATGTTTAATCTAGTGGCTGTTCTGTTCTCTGACCCCAAATAAGTTTTATTAGGGTACACAGTATTTTAGGGGACATAATATAATCACCACAGGGGTGATTAGCCTGGGGGGAGGGCGAGCAATATATAAGAAAACGTCAAAGAAAAAAACTACAGATGACAGTGCACACTTAGCAAGTACTTCGCCTTCACCCATAATCAAGCAAATGTGAGTCAGAACANGATGCCAGCCTTTTTTACTTGACTGGAACTAGAGAATGAGATAACCAGCGCTTGGGGGCTGGAAAATGAGCACTCTCAAACTTCTTTGTTGGAATACTATTTGGCACAGACTTTCTGGATGACAATTTGGAATTTATCAACAAGGGTGACATACACATATCCTCTAGCCTGGTTGTCAAGGTGTAGGAACTTCCCAGTGGCTGCACTGGCAAGACTTAGCAAGAAAAGCACTGCTTTTGTGGTGGGTTCAGTGGGTTCAGTGAATTGAACTCANGTCGCCAGGCAGCAAGTGTCTTTACTCATTGACCTACCTTGCCAGACAAATATTACAGCTTTTAACTGCCAGTCTTTCACTTTTGTGACTTTGTGAAGCAAGTCTTTTCTGGTCTCATAGACATGTTTCTTTTAACTTTAAAGGCTGCTGCAGGACTTTTGTGGGAGACATGAACACACATGACTTTACACCAGATAGGGAACAAACAGAAGAAACAATTCTGCCAAGTCCAGCTTTGGGTGAATGATGAGTGTCACTGGGGTTACTTACAGGATATGGGCAACTTAAGAGCAGCTATACCACTGAAGAGTCTCTCCACCAGCAACTGTTAAGGGCTTAAATGTTCTGAGGAGGGGCAGGGTGTGTTATAACCTAGTTAGCCCACGCCTCCCTGTCCTCCATGAGGATATGTTAGTGGGCCAGTCTTGTAAGGACTCTGGTGTAAAAAATCAGTAGCCATGTCAGTCATGGCAAGACCAAACAACAGAGTTNGACAACACTGTTCAATTTCAGATACGGAGGACGGGAGAAGTGCTCATTGGTGGTTTTGTGTAGCTTATTTTGCTTAGTCCAATGACTTCAAAGTTCATCCTTGTTGCACACATCAGAACTTTATTCCTTTTTATGGCTGAATTATTTGTTATATGCACATCTGCAATACCAGCATTCCTGGGATTAAGACAGGTTGGTTATAAGCTGGAGGCCATTCTGGGTTACATAGCAAGTTCAAGGTCAGCTTGGTTTATGAAGGAATAATATCTCTCAAAAAAATCTTAGGGGTTGGGGATTTAGCTCAGTGGTAGAGCACTTGCCTAGCAAGCACAAGGCCCTGGGTTCGGTCCTCAGCTCTGAAAAAAAAAAATCTTAGCTGAAAAAAAATCTTAGCTGGGCAGTGGTAGCACACACCTTTGATCCTAGCACTGGGGAGGCAAAGGCAAGAAGANCTGTGAGTCCGAGGCCAGCCTGGTCTACGGAGTGAGTTAAAGGACAGCCAGTGCTACACAGAGAAGCACTGTCTCAAATAAAACCAAAACGAACAATAATCTTAATTGTATGACGTAGTATCTAATTGTGATTTCAACTTGAATTTTATAATTTTCCAAGTTTAATTTTCAATTTAATTAAGATTTATTATTTTTAAAGTACAAGAATGGAACATTTTTTTTGGGGGGGGGTAGGTTCGAGACAATGTTTCTCTCTGTGTAGCCCTGGCTATCCAGGAACTAGCTCGGTAGACCAGGCTGGCCTCGAACTCACAGAGCTCTGCCTGTCTCTGCTGGGATTAAGGCATGTGCCACCAGCACCCAGCAATGGTGGGGGAGCTTTCTTTTCTTCATCACAAACCAGGGATACCTCCTCAGCTGCAATGCTCTGGATAAAGGAAATAGCTACCTTAGTACCTTCATGTTTCAGTTTGTTTTGTTTGTTTGCTTGTTGAGACAGGTGTTATCATGTAGCATTGACTGGCTTGGCACTTGCCTTGTAGACCAGGATGGCCTCAAATTTATAGTAATCTTCCTACCCCAGCTGCCTGAGTACTAAGATTACAGATTACATCACTACACCCAAATTGCTCATTGCTTTGGCCCTGGCTTCTTACATGGTACCTGGCACACAACAGGCACTCAATTAAGAATAAATAAATAATGCCGGCAATGGTGGCGCAAACCTTAAATCCCAGCACTCAGCGGGCAGAGGCAGGTAGATCTCTAAGCTCTAGGCCAGTCTGGTCTACAGAGTAAGTTCAGGGAATAGCCAGGGCTACACAGAGAAACCTTGTCTTGAAAAACAAAACAAAAACAACAACAACAACAACAACAAAAAGAATATATAAATATACTTACCAAGTACAAAAGACTACACTGGCCTCTCAGTTGCTGTGAGATTATTTTACTATTTAAGGGGAGTAAGTCTATGTAGAAGTGACACCTTACAAAGTATATGCAAGTACACAAATCCACACTTCTGAAAAAGACTCATCATTTTTGAAGTCTTAGTTAAATTGTTTCAGAACAAACCCAGGATGACAAGAAACCATTAGTGATGTGATTTACAGTTAAGGAAAGTAACTCCAGGGCCANTATTCATCCCANCTGGTTGGCAAGGCATTCTTCAGAAATTCTCAGANGATGCAGTCAGGGACTCTGTGTTTACCAAGTTTTAGGCAGGATCGCTGAAGAAAAAGATATATACAATCAGAACACTGCTGTACCACTACAGTTATATGACCAATTTCATGCTTTAAAGTAATTTATTAATAGTAATTTTATCATAAACTCTTTAGCAAAACAGTGGGCATTTGAAAATTTCCAATTAGTTAATATGTCTATGGGTGACTGTTCCATACCAGATGACAACAAGCCATTACTTCCTCCCAGCTGAAGAAAATGGGGGCTGTTCTGCTTTTTCTATTCACTTCCCACAGAGTAAGGTAAACAAGTATTCCTTACTCCTTCCCCCAAGCTAAGAACCTGTCTGAATTTATTGGCTCATGGATTGACTTGAGTGAGTCTCTGATACTCATGAGAGTAAAGGGCTGGTAATAAAGAGGGGCACTAAGATGTGAGCTTCCTGCATTCCCTTCCTCCTTGAATTATGTTAAGTTCTCCATGTTTGTGAGTCCTTGCACAGCTCAGAAGGTGGCTAGCATTTCTTGAGAAGCTCCTCTGAATCCCCCAACAATCAGATTGTTAGATGCCCCTGGAAGACATTGGTGGGAGTATCCAGGAGAAAGGCTGAGCCTACAATTTCTTAACTTAGGAACCCCGGAAGGCAACAATGTACACACATCCAGGTGAGAGAGCCAGCACTGACACAATGGGAGAACTGTCACTCAAGAAGGCCGAGTGACAACTGCCACTTCTTCAAGGACAGTCTTGCAAACAACATTTTTTCTCCTTTGTTTTTCTTACTTGAGAAGAGAAGGGGGAGAGAAAGGGAGGAGACATCATCAACCCTTCCAGTGAGAACAANTGTAGGCACAAATTGACCTGTACTGGAACAGAAAAGGCTATGCGTTAAATAGGAGATGAAATATTTTAAGGGGTCAGGCTAAAGTTTTAATACCTAGAACGAGACACATGAATGACTCCTTTGAAAGTGGCTACAGTAGGCTGTCCTTGGGAAAGTCGCTAACCAGAAATCAGAAGGATTTCTAGAGATGAGGTGGTTATTGGGGGGAAATTAAACTTTTTTATATTTATGATTCACAGGTTGACACCTCTCACTCTGATTTAGTCTTACCAGGATTTTCTAATCTGTTCCCCTTAAAGTATAAATAAGCACTGCCAGACCAGGACCAAGGCACTCGCCTCCATTGGCATAGCTTTTGAGTGAGAAATACATTTACTTTATATCTAGCTTTAGAAGTAGTTAAATAATTATATGATCTAAAAACATGTAGTAAGCTATGTTTGTCTTTATATTTAGTTCATAATGTGTTTGGGACTAAATGTTTGCATTTTCCCCAAACTCGTAAGTTGAATCTTTAACCTTCAATGTGATGGTCCTTGGAGATGGAGCACTTGGGAGGTAACCTAGTTTGCTTTCTGCTGCTTGGGTAAATACCATAACCCAAAGCAACCTGGGGGAGGGAAGGCTTTATTTCACCTTATAACTTCTAGGTAACAGTCCATCACTGAGGGAATTCGGGGCAGGGATTCAAGGAAGCAGCCTGGAGGCAGGGACTGAAGCAGAGGCCATGGAGGAGTGCTGCTTACGTAATACCTGCTCTCCATGGAATGCTCAGTCTGCTTTCCTATACAGCCCAGAGCCACCCACCCAGAGGTAGCGTTGTCCACAGTAAGGTGGACCCTCCTACAGCAGTCATTAAACAAGAAAATGTCCCCACGGATGTGCCTACAGGTAGAGACAATTCCTCTCCTGAGGTTCCCTCTTCTTTGGTGACTCTAGTTTGTGTTAAGCTGTGAAAAACTGAGCAGCACAGGGGGTCTGATTTAGTGGGAGTGGTGGCTTTGCAAGAGGAAAAGGGGGAGCTCTTTCTCCTCCCAGGCGACCCAAATAGGCCATGTGAGGACATAGTGATAAGTTTGCCATGTGCAACACAAGAGAGAAAATCCTCACCAGGAACCAAATGGACCAGTATGCAACCTTCTTCTAAGACTTGGAGAAATAAATACCTGTTTAAACCAGACAGTCTGAGGTACTTTATTATGGCAGATAGAGTAAGACCACCTTGAAAGGAAGTGGCTGAAGGAAAAATGATACATTCATTCTTTTTGTTTGTTTGAGACAGAGTCTTGCTGTGGAGCCCAAACTGGCCTCAAACTCTTGATTCCTGGCCTCCATTTCCCTAGTGTTGGAACTCCAGGCCTGTGCTACGGGAACATACTTTCTTAAAGACTCCTTAAAGACTCCTTCGGCTGAGTGAGCAAAAAAGGAGGGGGGACAAGTAGTTTCAGGAAGATTGGGCCAGAGGTGACAGTAACTTGGCTAGAATCACATTAGCAGAAGCCA
>LZPO01096785.1:254526-276037 GCA_001675575.1 Neotoma lepida
AATAAATCTCTTCCTATTTACTGTCCATCCTTAAGAGCCTTCTGGTGAGACTAAGAATCTTTGGGTCTCCTGAATCCTGTGACAGATGCTCGATGTGTTCTTAGTACCTAGGTCCTCATATTAACTTACCATCTTGCTTAGCTTCTATTGTAGATTATCCTGGAAATTTGTTTTTCAAGCAAAAGTTGCTTTCTGTTTGTGAAGGATGAAATATTCACCTGTCTTTCTTGGATCAGAAAAAAAAAACCAAAACATGGAATTCTCACACACATCTGGCATTTAGATAATTTATGAATGTATAGAAGTTGACAGCTTTGACATTNGTGTACTAGGCTTTCTTTTGGGCCACCAACCAGCTTCCAAATCATGACACAGAGACTTCTTATTAGTTATGAATGCTCAGCCTTATCTTAGCTCTTATTTTAATCCGTTTCTCTTATTTACGTTTTGCCTCAGGGTTTTTTACTTGTCTTTCTTTCCTGCTGCCTCCATGTCTGGCTGTTGACTGCCTGGCTTCTGGCCCTGGGAGTGTCCCTCTTTCTCCCTCCTCCTCTTCCCCTTCTCTCTGGAGCCTAGATTCTCCTCCTACTTAATCTCTCTGCCCACTGGCCCTGCCTATCCCTCTCCTACCTAGCTGTTGGCTGTTCAGCTTTTTATTAGACCCATCAGGTACCTTAGGCAAAAAGGTAAAACAAATGAAATACACTTTATAGTTAAACATGCAGCACAAACAAATGTAACACACCTTTATACAATTAAAGTAATATTCTGCAGCATAAACAAATGTCAACACATCTTTGCCTAGTTAAAATAATATTCCACAACACATTAGCAAAATGTTAACTAAAGAAAATAAAACTAATACTTATGTTATAGAAAATGTATAGGAAGCTTGAGATATAGCTCAGAGGTAGAGCATTTACCCAGCATGCACAAGGCCCTGGGTTCAGTCACTAGCACTGTAGATATATATAGAAATATCAATGAGATGAGAAAGTAAAGTGATGGTCATCATTAAAAGCTAAAACCTCAGCCTTCTCAAATAAAGTTAATGAGCCCTTCTCTACTCTTGTCACAATCTTTAACAGGACTTCATTGACTTAACTAGAGAGACCAGAACAAGGGCCAAAGATCGTAATGGACTCTGTGTGATTGATCTGACAAGAAGTGAGGAAGAAAATAGACCTATTGCCACTCTTGATTTGACTTTGGAACCTGTAGCTTCCTCTCAGAAGGAGCCACCCAGTCTTCAGACATGTGNCAATCTTTCAGGCAAAGAGGTGATGGAAGCCCATGGAGATAGAGGCTCTCAGCCTACAGCACAGAGAATGGTCAATAATGATCCTGTAGATTTGGATTTGTTGGAGGAAAACATGTTTGAAGGTTCTCGACTCCCTACAGCTATCAGCCAGGACTCTGTTTATCCATCAGAGCCAAACTGTAGCTCAATCACGTACAAAGGTGGCCTCAGCTTCTTGACAAGCCTACATCTCTCTTCAGATGTTAGCTCCTTCTCCTCAACAAGCAATAACAGTAGCAGCAGCAATCAGAGGGCCTCTTTGCCATGCCCACAGCAAGATGTGCCTTGCCAGCCACAAGGCTTGCTATGCCCACTACAAGCCTTATCATGCCCACTAAGAGCTTCACCATGTCCACCACGAGCTTCCTCGTGTCCACCACAAGCCTTGTCGGGTCCACCACAAGCTTTGTCATGTCCATCACAAACTTTGTCATGTCCATCACAAGCCTTGTCATGCCCATCACAAACTGTGCAGTGCCAACTCCAAGCTTTGCCTCATCCACCTCAAGAAGTGCCATGCCCTCAGCAGAATATGCCAAGCACACGTCAAAACTTATCATGGCATCCTCAACACCCACTATACCCACCCCAAGACACTCTGGGCCTACCTCAAGATGTTCCAGGCCGACCTCAAAACCTGTCATATCCACAAGATGTGACACAACTGCAAGACATGCCATGGTCACTGCAAGACATGCCACTATCACTACAAGATGTGCTGCAGTCACTGCAAGATGTGCCACCACTGCTAGGAGATGCGCCACAGTCATCAGAAGTGATGCAGTTACCAGGATATGTGACACAGTCATCAGGAGATGTGAGGCAGTTACCTGGAGGTGTGCTACGGTCATCAGGTGTGATACAGTCATCACGAGGTGTGACACAATCACTAGGAGGTGTGATGCAGTTATCAGCAGTTGCAACACAATCACTAGGAAGTGTGATGCAGTCATCAGGAAGTGTGATGCAGTCATCAGGAAGTGTGATGCAGTCATCAGGAAGTGTGATGAAGTTATCAAGTGTGACACAGTCTTCAAGAGATATGATGCAGTCACCAGGAGGTGTGTCACAGTCATCAGGAGATGTGATGCAGTCACCAGGTGTGCCACAGTCATCAGGAGATGTGATACAGTCACCAGGAAGTGTGCCTCGGTCACCAGGAAGTGTGTCACAGTCACCAGGAGATGTGATGCAGTCACCAGGAAGTGTGTCACAGTCATCAAGAGATGTGATACAGTCACCAGGAGATATGCCACAGTCATCAGGAGATGTGATACAGTCACCAGGAGGTGTGCCAAAGTCATCAGGAGATGTGACACAGTCACCAGAAGGTGTGCCACAGTCAGTTGGAGATGCACCACACTTACCAGGAGGTGTGTCACACTCACCAGAAGGGGTATTGGACTTATCAAGAGACAAGCCAAAGTCTACCCCAGATGACGTGCAGAATCGTGACACTCCTATGGATATCTCAGCTCCGTCCTCTCCAAGTTGCTCTGCCAGCCCACTGTCTCCACAGTCTGAATGTTCCTTAGAAAAAGTTCCTTGGCTCTCTGTCACAGACAGCTTAGCCAGAAAAGAGAGATCATTGCCACAGCTTGCCAACCCTGGGTCTGCCCAGATACAAGGACAAATACCACAAGTTGGGGTATACAATAGACCTTGCCTGCATAGACTGAAATACTTCTTACGACCGCCAGTACATCATCTCTTCTTCCAGACATTAATACCAGATAAAGACACACGGGAGGTAAGCTAAGTATACTTACTCTCCTTGGGGATTATGTCTCCTTCCCATAGGTCCTGGATAAACTTGTGTGATATTTTGTTTTTGTTCTGACAATAAAGCTTGCCTGGAGATCAGAGATCAGAGCTAGCCACTAGTTAACCATAGAGGCCAGGCAGTGGCGGCTCACACCTTTAATCACAGCACTCAGGAGGCAGAGAGAGGAAGTGATAAGGGGGGCAGAGACAGGATCTTGGCCCCTTTTGTTCTGAGGATTCGTAGAGGGAAGAAGTCACTGGTGGCTGCTCCTCGGCTTCTCTGATCCTTCAGGTTATTACTCCGATATCTGACTCCTGGTTTTTATTGATAAGATTAATTAGATTTACACTACAATGACTAGAGTCTATGCATTAGAGAATGGGCCAAATATAAGTGAAATATTTATCTTTCCCCCACTTGAAGGTGGAGTTAGATCTGTGTTCAGATCTCAGCCCACACTTTAAAAAGCAGCACTGTGCATGTTACTTTCCTTTGTGAGCCTCATCATTGGCCTTCATCAGTTCTTGTCTTCCATTCCTTTATTCTTCTCTTCCTGATACCCATACAGTCCCCTTATCACAGAAGACTCCTGTCACTTCAGTGCCTCAAATCATCCTTAGAACTTGGGAGTAGAAATTCAATTTTAAAACTTTAATGTGGATACCATTTCCCATTTGTCCTCATTGACCTATGAGAACTGAATTAGATATATCTGGACAAAAATGTTGTGACAGTCTCATAGCATGAAACCTTTTTGTTATCCAAAACCGCACCCTCAACCTTAAGAAGATAAGTTTAAAGTACGCAGTGGTGGTGCACACCTTTAATCCCAACACTCGGGAGGTAGAGGCAGGCAGATCTCTTGAGTTCGAGGACAGCCAGGGCTATACAGAGAAACCCTGTCTTGAAAAAACAACAATAAAAAAAGTCAAAAGGTAGGCAGGCTGGCAAAATGGCTCAGTAGGTAAAGGTATTTGCTGCCAAGCCTGGCAACTTGTATTCTCTAGACTGAACCCACATGGTGGAAGTAGAGAACTGGCTCCTACAAATTGTCCTCTGACCCCCACATTTGCACAGTGGTATACACTTGTGCTCATAAACACACACACAAATAAATAAGTAAATAAATAAGTAAAATGTAATTTTTAAAAGCCAAAAAAGGCAGGGCTGGAATATAGCTCAGTGCTTAATAATGCCTACTACTTTTCCAGAGGAACAAGGTTCAGTTCCCAGCACCCACATAGGGTGGGTCAGAACCTCCTGAACTTCCAGCTCCAGGGCACTCACATGTACAAATCCACACCCAGACACACATGCATACATAAAATTAAAAATAAAAATCTTTTTAAAAAGTGCTTTTTAGAAAAAATATTTTTTAAAAAACATTTTAATGTGTTTAAAGTCACCCATAGTGCTATCAGACTTTTATTATGAATAATTCTATGAATTCCCCTCCCAATTGCCTTTTATATATAACCATTTTAATTGTTTTTAGTAATTGGTATTTTTTAAAACATATGTATTTGTTATTGGTTTTGTTGTTTATAGAATGTTAAAAACCATGCATGGTGATATATGCCTGTACTGCTGGTGATTGGGAGCTAGAGGCAGGAAGATCAGGAGTTCAAGGCCAGCACTCATGCAAACATAGTAAACTCCCTATCGACCTGGGCTAGACGGCACCCTCGCAAAAAGAAGAAAGATTGAGAGGAAAGGAGGGGAGAAAGTGGTGTTCATTCTTCTAGCAGCACAATGTGCTAAGGTCTTTTGTTTGTTTGTCTTTTTCATGTATATGAGTGCTCTATCTGCACGTACAACTTTATGACAGAAGAGAGCATCAGATCCCACTATAGATGGTTGTGAGCCACCATGTGGCTGGGAATTGAACTCGGGTCCTCTGGAAAAAACGGCCAGTGCTCCTAACTGCTGAGCCATCTCAATCTCTCCAGCCCCACTCAAGTCTTCTTATNTCTATTAAAGTGTCTACTATACTTTTGTCACTGCCACATAATCTTAGCACTTAGAAGATGGAGGCAGGAAGATCAGGAACTCAGAGCCGTCTCTGACTGCTCTTGGCTCTTTGGTATTGGCCTTTCTGTTACTTTTCTGTTGTTTTTTGTTTTTAGAGACAGAGTTTCTCTGTGTAGCACTGGCTTTCCTGGAACTCACTCTGTAGACCAGGCTGGCCTCGAACTCACAGAGATCCGCCTGCCTCTGCCTCCCGAGTGCTGGGATTAAAGGCTGTGCCACCACACCCAGTTTTCTGTTACATTTTAATATAGATGAAGTCATGTTGTATGTAGAATTTAGAATTCTTGTCTTTTAACTTCCCTACATCCATCATTAAGAGTTTTTTTTTAAATAGAGCTTTCTTGTCTCTCTTTAATAAAATATTTCAAATGCATAGAAAACTTTGCTGTTTTCAACCTATTGCAGAACCTCTTGCTTTTAGGACGTGTAGAACCCATCCTGATGTCTGTCTATCTCTTTGTCTCTACAGAGCAAGGGTCAGAAATTAGAACCCATCCCTCATCGAAGACTAAGAATGGTGACAAACACTATTGAAGAAAACTTTCCTTTGGGGACTGTGCAGTTCTTAATGGACTTTGTTTCACCCCAGCATTACCCACCCAGAGAAATTGTGGCTCACATCATCCAGAAAATCCTGCTCAGTGGCTCTGAGACTGTGGATGTACTCAAGGAGGCCTACATGCTTCTCATGAAAATTCAACAGTACGAATCATTACCACTGGTTGACCAAGTCTTCTAGGGAACTCAGGGCACAGTTTCCCTTGTCTAAGCTTTATTCAGCTGACCTGGGGAGGGTTCTTTTAAATTACAAGTGACAGAATATCCAATCAAAACTGGCTTCAATTGCTGGTAAAGGAATTTAATAACTTATTTTCACTAGAAACCTGGGAATAAGATATTATTTATCTTATTTATTTATCAGATACTGTTTTCCTAAGTGGCTACTGGGAGCCAGCTTTTATTTTAACTCTGCCCTGGTTCTGGCTTTAGGGCTCTACACTGTAGTCTTCAGCTTCAGATTTTTATGGTACTTTGAGTTAGAAAATCAACTTCCATAATTACACAACAATTCTGAAACTGAGTCATATTATAATTGGCTTAACATGACATATGAGTCTATTTTTTAGACAATCAAAAGTGAACTGAATGATAGAATATTGTAATTAACTCAACAAATCACTGCTTCATGCAGTCCTGGTAGGTAAGTCTCAATGGCTATGAGCTGGCCAGAGACTGACATGGTGGGGTACTAGAGGGTAGGCCAGAGTGCTCAGGGTAAGAAGATGCTTTGTCTCATGTACAGAGCCTATCCCTTCTGCCACTAAATTCTCCAGAATTCTGACTGATGTCACTTGACTTTCAGGCTGCATCCAGCCAATGCCAAGACAGTGGAATGGGACTGGAAACTGCTCACCTATGTCATGGAGGAAGAGGTAATATAAATTCTGAAGATATATCTTTTGTAGAGGAATTTTTAAATTACATTTATTTGTGTGTGGGTGTAAGTGTGGTTGTGTATTTGAGTGCGCCATGTTGTGTGTGGAAGTCAGAAAACAACTTGCAGGAGTTGGTTCTCTCCTTCCATCCTGTGGGTCTTGGGGATTGAACTCATGTTGTCAGGCTTGGCAGCAACTGCCTTTACCCACTGAGCCACTATTTCCTGCTGACACAGTCCTACCCTACCAAAAAATTACTATTAAAAAAAATGTCTTCTCTCCTTGAAATCAGACTAAAAATATTGGTGAAAGGGTTAGTGATATAGCTCAGTGGTGGAGCACTTGCCTACCATTCATGAGATCCTGAATCCAATCCCTAGTGCTGCAAATAAGGAAACATTAATGCTAGTAAATAAATGAAGAAAGTTATACTCTATAGCTATGAAAATAAAGGGAAGGACAATGCATGTGAGTCAAGATTCAAGAGGTCTAAGGAAGAAGACAGAGTGAAGAGTAATTAAGCTAGTCAGAGACAGCTAGGAGCTAGAACACATGTGGAAGGGAATCTTCACATTGGAGCACCAAAGAAGTTTCCCAGTCAGAAATGCAATATATATGCTGAGAGGGATGAATGAGTCCAGTATGGACGGTGAGTGAGTATCATTACATCAAGCTGTCAGCTACTACATTCTGGAACATAGTAGGCAAAAAGTGTAAAGAAACAGCATGAACCGTGTGTAATAAGCAAAAGCAGATGCTATAAAATTAGTAAAAAAAAAAAAAAAAAAATTCCACATTCTGTCTTTAGTGACCTACAAACTTTAACTGATGGGGTTATTCTATCTGCTCACCCTAAAGTAATCAAGCAAATGATTTTTTTGCTTCAAATTCTATTTGCTTTTTTGCTTCAAATTCTCAGACAAACTATGAGTTAGGTATGAGGATGAAGTAAAGGTGTGGGTTGGAAAGATGGTTCAGTGGCTAAGAACACTGCCTGGTCTTGCAGAGGACCCAGATTCAATTCCCAGCACCTGCATGGTGGCTCATATCCATCTGTAGCTCCAGTTCCAAGGGATCTGACTCCCTCTTTTGACCTCTGTGGGCAATAGGAACACATGGTATATACATACATGCAGGCAAAATATTCATACACATTAAATAAATTTCCAGATATCCAGATATGCAGGAACTTGAAAGTATATTCTCATACTCTGTTTCTCAGGAGGTTGAGTGCCCCCAAAAAAGGGCAGTATGGGATACCAGAAGCACAAGATGGAATCCAAATGAACATTAAAGAAAAATTCCAAAATGACAGTGACTAGAAAACCAAGGAAGCAGTAATTCCAGAATGACATGGAATAACAAGGCATTGTGACAGTAATAGAGACATCAGCAAGATGGCAAAATAAGACACTCCAGACCCTTGCTGTCCGACAGACACTGTGTCAACAACAGGTCTTAGTTACTGTTCTATTGCTGTGATAAAACACCATGACCAAGGACATCTTAGAAGGAAGAATTTAGAGCATGGTGGCACACGCCTTTTGGGAGGCAGAGGCAGGTGATCTCTGAGTTCAAGGCCAGCCTGGTCTACAAAGCGAGTTCCAGGACAGCCAGGGCTGTTATACAGAGAAATCCTGTCTTGAAAAACAAATAAAAGAAGGAAGGGTTTATTTATGGCATATGGTTTCAGAGAATAAGAGCCCATCACCATCATGGCAAGGAGCAACAGCTGAGAACTCTCATCTAGATCCACAGACAGGAAGCAGAGAGTACACATAGGATGGAAGAGGGCTTTTGAAACTATAAAAGACCACCTCCAGTGAGACACCTACTTCAACAAGGTCACACCTTGTAATCCTTCCCAAGCAGTCCCACTGACTGGGGACCAAGTATTCAAATATATGAACCTATGGAGGCCAATCTCATTCAAACCACCACAGTCCACTCCCTGGCCCCATAATCTCGGGGCCACATCATAATGCAAAGTGCATTCAGTCCACTTCAAAAGCCCCATAGTCTTTCAGTCTCAACACTGTTTAAAGTCTAACGTCTGAGACTTAAGGTAGTCTCTAAACTGTAACCCTCTATAAACTCAAAACACACATTATACACTTCCCTCTACAATGACACAGAATATGCATTACCATTCCAAAAGGGGGGAAATGGGGCAGAGTGGAAAGTGCTGGACCACAGGGAAACACAGCAGAGCAAACTCCAATTTCTTTATCTCCATGTCTAATGTCAAAGGGCTAGATGACTCCACCCTTGTGGCTTTGCTGCCTGCAACATACTTCTCTCTTGAGCTGGTCCTACTCTCTGTATGCAGTTCCCCTTGGCAGATGTCTAATGGCTCTGGCATCTCCAGTATTTTGGGGTTTCCAATGCAATCTAGGCTTCACTGTCACAGCTTTGTGCAATAACCTCTCAGGGCGTCCATGTAAGGACTCCCTTGCCACATACCTGGTCTCAGCAGCTCTCCTTAACTGTGGAGGAAGATTGCACAGCCCCTTTACTCATGTATTCTTCATGACTCTAAAGCCAGAACTACATGGACAATACTGCCAACTTTGGCTGGCCCCCTTGAATCATATTTGCAGCAGTTTTTAGGAGCAGAAAATTCCTCTCATCTTTTCCTTTCAAAAAGCTAGAAGCTTAGTTAGGTGGGGTCTTCCATCATTTACTCTAATGTGGTCAGGCCTTTTTAATCTCCTCATGTCTTTCAGCACAAGCTAGCTCCAACATTTAAATTTCCTGGGATGCTGCTCTTCTTGTCAAACTGGACATTTTATATTTCTCCTGCCCCACTTGCCTTTCATCATTGTAGACTTGAATAAGAGTAATAACCACGACACAGAGTGAGTATTAGACTGTCTTGGAATGTCTTCCAAAGAAACTTATCTAATACTTCATAATTTAGCCTCAGGCAAATTCTTAGGACAAAGTCAAAAAACAGACATGTTCTTGGGCAAAATATCACAAGAACAGTCTTTAGCCCAGTTGCAAATATTATTCCCCTCTGAAACCTCTGAATGGGCCTCCAAAGTCCACATGGGTCCCTGCTCTGTGCCAGGCTCCTACTAGGTGGCTTGTTGCTCAAATTCCTGAATGGTCTTATAATAAAAAACCCGGAGCCAGATATCAGGGTGAAAGCTGAAAGATCAGAGAAGCAGAACAGCCAGCCACTAGTTCTTACTTCTACAAAATCCTCAGCCTCAAGAGAGCTAGTTCCTGTTTCCTCACACCATATATACCTTTCTCCACCCTGCCATATTACTTCCTGGGATTAAAGGTGCGTGTGCCTCCCAAGCAAAGGCATGAGATCTCAGTGCTGGGATTAAAGGTGTGTGCCACCAGTGCCTGACATCTATGTCTAATCTAGTGACAGTCTCTGTCCTCTGATCCTCAGGCAAGTTTATCAGGGTACACAATATATCACCACATTGGCCCATTAAACTCTTTACAGCATTTAGTCACTTTTTTAGTTGAAAGTCTCAAAGTTGTCCACATTCATCCAAAAACCACATAGTCAGAGTAGGGGAGTGGTCTCTACATGCACCAAGGCCAGCAGAATGTGGGTCCAGGGGAGGCAAGAAGGAAATTTGGTTCAGTATGACTCAGTTTCCAGTGTTGTTTCAAATTTTGTGAGTCTGACCCCTGGTAGTTTGTTTTAGGCATATTTAAGCAAAGTACAACCTTGGAAGAAAGTTCAGTCCTATGTACACAATAAAGCTTAAGACATGACCACATCAAAACTCTTGTAAAGTACAAGTGACTTATGATTCCAGAGGGTTAGAGTCCATGATGACCGAGCAAAGTTGTGACAGCAGGAACATCTGATAGCTCACATCTTGATCCAAAAGCAGCAGGCAAAGAATGGGAATAATGGGAGGCTTTGGAAACCTCAGGTCCGCTCCCAGTGACACACCTCCTCCAAGGCCATACTTCCGTAATCCTTCCCAAACAACCACCAACTAGGGACCAAGTATTCAAATGCCTGAGACTTATGGGGGACATCTTATTCAAACCACAGACAACATATGGACTATAAGGCTTGTGAGAACTCCAGAGACCAGAGTAGCTGCAGAGTACAGTCTAGCTCATGATCATGAAGGTAGCCATTTTGTAGTGTTTACCATGCTCAGGTACATACCCTTACTCAATGTAACAAGCTACATCCAGAAAGAAACCACTCATTCCCAGATCCTTCTTAGAGACAGATTTATCATGCCCCAAGTATGCTGGTTTGTCTGGGAGCTGCTCAAGAGATTAGTTTTTGTCCTGCCTGCGTCAGAGCAAAAAGCAATAGAATGGTTTGAAAACAGGCTGCTGAAATGACAAGTGTTACAACTACCCATAGTGCCCCAATTCCGTAACAGACACGGGGGAAAACAAGAGAGTGCTGAGAGAAACAAGCCACTTGGGGAAATTAAGACAGTTAAAAGTACACTACATGGAGGCTAGCAAGATAGTTCAGTGGGTAAAATTGTGACATCCTGGGTTTGATCTCCAGAACCTATGTTAAAAAACTCATTGCAGTTGCAAATCTGTAATCCCAGCACTCCTGTAGTTAGCATTGTGAGTTGAGAGGAGGAGACAGCATCCCCCAAGAGATCGCAGGTTAGGTATATGCTAGAATAAACAATAAGACCAACAAGAAAGAATCTGTTTCAGGCTGGGTGTGGTGGCACACACCTTTAATCCTAGCACTCAGGAAGCAGAGGCAGGCAGATTTCTGTGAGTTCAAGGCCAGCCTGGTCTACAAGAGAATTTCAAAAAGCAGGGAGAAAATGGGGTGGATGGAGATCTGTCCTTTAAAGGTGTACTCCCAGTGACCTGTTTCATCCACCTAGGCCCCATCTCCTAAGGTGCCAAAGCTCCTAAAAACACCAGCTGAGGTGTTATTCTTCAAAACATGAACCTGTAAAGAACACACATTCAAACTATGACACTATTTTAAAAGGTCTAAGATAGAAATTTGATATAGTATCTATTTTATTACATGTTTTTAGGCAAGAATGTGAGGAATAAGTCTGTATCATTGCTGGTGAGAATGCAAATGGTACAGCCACTTTAGAAACCAGCTGGTAGTTTCTATTGCTGTGACTCAGTATCTGCTGTCCCCACAAATCTCTTAGATACAGACAGACTTGCTGACTCATGGCATTTTCTTGGACTTTTGGTTATGACAGCCCATGGTTTCCTATCATCCAAGAGACTGAGAAGCAAGCCTGACTTATTCGTTCTTCCACAGGGACAAACTCTGCCGGGACGAGTCCTCTTTCTACGTTACGTAGTACAGACCCTGGAAGATGACTTCCAGCAGATCTTGAGGAGACAGCGGCAGCACCTACAGCAATCCATTGCAAACACTGTTCTTTCATGTGACAAACAGCCCCACAACGTCAGGTAATGAGCTGTTAGTGCTCTGGTATGACAAGAATAGGGACTGTAGGTGTGTAACAAGTGTGTTAGTTCATCACTGACAAGTGTGTAAAAAGACAAGCCAAGGAAAGAGGGTTTATTTAAGCTCATCATTTCGGGGGTTTTCATCTGTCACGGCAGCAGCAGAGCTATTCAGCTCTTGGCAGCCAGGGAGCAAAGGAGATCGGTAAAGGAAGGGCCCAAAGCAGCATGCAGCCCCAAGGCCCTGTCCCCAGTGATCCACTTTTCCAGCTAGACTTTCCCCTTCCACAATTTTACCTTCTCTGTAGTCTACTCAGATTTTGAATTCATCAGTAGATTGGACCATTCATTAGAGAAGAGCTTTCATGATTATAAGGCCTAATTGTTTTAGGAAGTTCTCTCATAGACACACTAATCTGCTAGATGTTCTCAGTCACTCATGATGAACCCAGAGACTCCAAGGGGATGAGATTTTCCTCATTGCTAAATACCATAAGTGGAATAAATACCAAAACTGTGGAAAATCAAAAGAACTGAACTGAACATGTGTCTAAGTAGCAGGGATTACTCCCTTGTTCTGAAGATTATATGGAAAGTAAAAGTTTTGAGATCTCATATGTTTGAAAATCTCTTTTTTCTCTTGTGTATTGACTAATAAGTAGGCTGATTAGTTTAGTTTAGATATTAAGAAATAAATTTTGTGCATAACTTTGAAGAAATTGTCTTATAGCTGTCAGAAGTGCTGTTAAGAAATCAGAAGCAGGGCTGGAGAGATGACTCAGAGGTTAAGAACACTTGCAGCTCTTCCAGAGATCCTGAGTTCAATTCCCAGCAACGATATGGTGGCTCACAACCATGAATAATGAGATCTGGCGCCCTCTTCTGTCATGCAGGAGTATATGCAGACAGAACACTGTATACATAATAAATAAATAATTAATTTCTAAAAAAATCAGAAGCAGGGCTAAAGAGATGGCCCAATCTCAGGTTAAGAGTTCAGTTCCCAGCAACCACACTGTGGCTCACAGTAGATGAGATCTGATGCCCTCTTCTGTCACGAAGGCATACATACAAATAGAGCACTCATACATAAATAAATAAATCTTTAGAAATCAGAAGCAGGGCTGGAGAGATGGCTCAGTGGTTTAGAGCACAACCATCTGTAATGAGATCTGGTGCCCTCTTCTGGCCTGCAGGCATACATGCAGGCAGAAAACTGTATAAATAAATAAATAAATAAATCTTTAAAAAAAAAAAAAGAAATCAGAAGCAGGGCTGGAGATGTGGCTCAGTGGTTGGGAGCACTGGCTGCCCTTCTATGGGGCCTGGGTTCGATTCCCAGCATCCACGTGGCAACTCAAAACCATAAGTAACTCCAGTTCTAAAAGATAGGACACCACCTTCTAGCCTCTGTGGATACACAGACATACATATAGATAAAATAAGCAAACACATAAGATTAAAAAATAAAGAACTGTCTAAATTTCATCAGTAATAACTTATAGAGAAAAATAAAAGAAGGGATGGAGCCCACACATCTCTTATCTTTGGTAATTGTTCTCTGATTTTGTGCATAACATCTGTTTTTCCTGAGTTAGTTGCCTTTGGCAGGGGAGTGGGGCTGTTTTGGTTATTAGGTCTCTGATTCCTTTTTTTGTTTTTGGTTTTTTGAGACATGGTTTCTCTGTGTAGCCCTGGCTGGGCTGGAACTCATTGTGTAGACCAGGCTGACTTCAGACTCTTAAGATCTGCCTGCCTCTGCCTCCTGAGTACTGGGATTAAAGGTATGGACGTTTAATGGACTAAATCAGTACTTTACAGTTTTATTTTCTCTACTATTACTGTGATTTTAGGTGGGAAACAATTAAGTGTGTGTATTCAATACAACTTTTTTATCTTGGTTACTTAAGTAATCAGTAATCATCAAAATAAATTTTAGGGCTGGGTGGTGGTGGAGCACGCCTTTAAGCACTTGGGAAGCAGAGGCAGGCAGATCTCTGTGAGTTCAAGTCCAGCCTGGTCTACAAAGCAAGTTCCAGGACAGTCAGGGATACACAGAGAAACCCTGTCTGGAAAAAACATAAAATAAAATAAAATAAAATAAAATAAAATAAAATAAACTTAACGATATGAGCTGTTTCTGGCTGATAGCACCTGAGCCCCATGTAAAGTATGTCTAACTGCACATCCTCCAGCCCTCGTTCTTGCCTTCATAGATGATGCGTGAGAGTGGAGAGCTGGTAAAGACCCACNTGGTCACCTAGTCCTGCTTTCCACCTCTAGGTAGGATTGCTGGTCAGAAAGTCGTCTTTGCCCCAGAGGTGCTTTTCTGTAATTATAATTTATGGTAGCCACTTTTGATTGTCCACTTGAATGAATTAGTAAAGCACACCTCAGTGGGCTGTGATGGTATTTCCAGAGATAGTTAGATCTTGGGAGCTCTGCCCTAATGAATGTGTTAATTCCTTTATGAATTCACAGTACACTGATATTATTTAGAGATGTTGGTCTAATTGGGGGGAGCAGGCCACAGTATAGGGCTGTCCTGGGCATGATAGCTCATACTGGCCACTTCCTACATTCCCCTTTTCTCTGTTTTTTATCCACTAAGAAGTAAAGAACAGCCTTTGCCACATGCTCCCCTCCCAGGATGTTCTGCCTGACTGCACAGGTCCAAGCACCCATTGACTGAACCCTCTAAAACTGTGAGCTGAAATAAAGCCTTCCTCCCTTAAGGTATTCACCACACAATGGTAAAATGTAACTAATATATAACTTCTAAGAAAGTGTTGGGGGCTAGAGGTACAGCCCAGTAGTAGAATGCTTGGCTGACATGCATACAAAAGGTACTAGGCTCAGTCTCCAGTACCACAAAAGAAAAATGTTTATATTTCAGTTTGCTTTTATAACCAGGCGCAGTTAAGTATGTGATTTTCATTCGACTTATTTAAATATTGAAAATAGCCAAGCAGTGGTGATACACACCTTTATTCCCAGCACTCGGGAGGCTGAGCAGGAGGATCTCTCTGAGTTTGAGGCCAGCCTGGTCTACAGGGAGAGTTCCAGGACAGCCAGGACTACACAGAAAAACCCTGTCTCAAAAAACCAAATATAAAATAAGTAAAAATAAAACCAAATAAAAAAATAACTTAAAGGTCCTTGGCTGCCTTTGGAGGGATCTTCTGGTCTGGGAGTCCAGTGTAAGTATGCAGGTCTGAACACTATAGATACAGGAGCAGTGCAAACCTTTTCTTTCTTACCTCTTCTGTATTCCAGAGATGTTATCAAGTGGCTGGTCAAAGCAGTGACTGAAAATGAATTAACACAGCCCCCAGATGGGACTCAGACCTCTTCAGGAACAGGAGTCTTGAAAGCTAACAGTGACCACCTGTCTCCCCAGCCTAACCTGACCAGGAACACCAATCAGCTGTAAGGAGCAAACAAAGAGCTGTCTTCCAGGGCTGTGAGGAGTTGGTACTTAAAGAATAGGACCGGTCCCAAAGAGCAGTTTGCCCCAGATTACCGACTCCTGTAACATAGACTGATTCTCACTAAAGACTTAGTGTAGATTAGGAGTGTAATGATGGTAGAATCCTTGTGTGGCATGCGTTAGGATCTAGATTCCACCAGCAGAAAGGGAAAGCTGCTGCTTACAGGTCCTCACTGCTA
The DNA here is from genome assembly GCA_001675575.1 of Neotoma lepida. Lineage (NCBI taxonomy): Eukaryota > Metazoa > Chordata > Mammalia > Rodentia > Cricetidae > Neotoma > Neotoma lepida. The sequence continues at coordinate 270,134 of LZPO01096785.1, forward strand.
AGCCTCCATGCCTGCGCCTTCCAGTTCTAATTCAGAGTGTGACTTCCCTCCTTTCCAGCTCCCTTCTGTATGATACTAACCTAAGTCCTGAACCTACTTCGCCCGACACTCTGGACAGCTGCTCCCTTTGGGGACACCCCTATCCTGTGTAGCTGCTCAGAAACTTCCCTTGATGAGCCTTCTTGCTCCTTGACTTCTAAGTCTGATCCATCTCCATCCTCCCGGCTGACTGCAAGACCTCTAGCTTGCCTGCCCTGTTGTTTTCTCTCAAACTCTAATAAAATTGTCGTGTTAAAAAAAAAAAATCAGATTTGGACAGAGACAACATAGTAACTTATAAACGTATCATTGTAGTCCAGAATCTGGCCCACCCTTGTCCATTATTTTGTCACTGTCTGCAGTTTTCTCTGAAAACAATGCCCTTCTATCAAATAATCCATGTTTAAATGACTGGTGTCAGGTCAGACTCACCCTTCTGAAGTGTTGCCCAGCTTCCCAGCCGTGTCTCTGCCTCTCTCCCATATTTGTGTCTGATGGGAGAGAAGGTGAAAGTCCAGCAGTGGACATTCTGAAACCAGTCTTGGTAAGAACTGCTGTGTCGTAAAGAAACCAGGAAGAGAAAAGTTACACGGTAGGGCTACAGAGATGGCTCAGCAGTTCAGAGCACTGGCTGCTCTTCCTGAGGACCCAGGTTCAATTCCCAGCACCCACATGGCAGTTCACAACCACCTATAACTCCAGTTGCAGGGGATTTAGAACCCTCTTGATCTGTGAAGACACCAGGCATGCCCGTGGTGCATAGACATACTTGCCTGAAAAATATTCATACATAAAAGTAATTAAGTAATTTAAAATTTTTAAAAATTAAATGGCAAATGTATGTCTTCTCCTATAACAAAGAAATTAAAATAAAGTTAGTCATTTTGAACCTCTTTCTTCATTTACAAAATAGAGACATTACAGTGTCTCTAAAGTTCTCTAGACCCGGGCTGGAGAGATAGTTCAGAGGTTAAGAGCACTGGCTGCTCTTCCAGAGGTCCTGAGTTCATTTCCCAGCAACCACGTGGTGGCTCACAACCATCCATAATGAGATCTGGCGCCCTCTTCGGTATACATACTAAATCAATAAATCTTTAAAAAAAAAAAAAAAGTTCTCTAGACCCTTAGGATTGTGTGCTCCTGCTTTTAATTTGAGAGTGTCTTGCTTATGTAGTTTACCCTCAGATTCTGAAAGGTTCACATATGATCTGGCAAAAGGATTTGGCTGGATGAATTGCTCAGTGAGAGCCAGCTAATAACTTGATTACTCTCCGTGGCCTGTTGTGTGTTTTGCTGACCCTCTAATAGTCTCTGTTCTTTTGTTGTGTTGTTGTTGCTGTTTGCTTGTTTGTTTTGTTTTGTTTGTGACAGAGTCTAACCATGTAACTCTGGCTGGCCTGAAATTCACTGTGTAAACCCTGTCTCTTATACACATCTAGATGTGTATAAGAGACAGGAGTCTAACCATGTAACTCTGGCTGGCCTGAAATTCACTGTGTAAACCAGGCTGGCTTTGAACTCAGAGGCCTGACCGCCTCTGCTTTCTGAGTGCTGGAATTAAAGGTGTGCACCTACACACCCAGCAGTCTGGTCTTGGGATACATTTGTGGGGACCTCCAGCTTCAGGAAGCCTCTCACCAAGTCTCCCCACTCACTTGTATCCTGTGCTCTGGATCCAGGATTGTGTGTCAGCTCCAGAGGATGTTGTCCATCGCTGTGGAGGTGGACAGGACTCCTACCTGCAGCTCCAATAAAATAGCTGAGATGATGTTTGGGTTTGTGCTGGACATCCCTGAGAGGAGTCAGAGGTGAGTCTAGTTTGATTGGTTTGTTTTAGTTTGGGTTGATTTCTCCATTAAAAGGAGAACTAAAAAGTCATTTTTTTAAATTAACTTTTTTTTTTCATCTCTGCCTGCCAGAAACAAAATTTCAAGAGAGAAAAACCACAAACTAATTGAAAAAGGAAGAAAGGGGTAGGGTTATGTCTTTGAGATGAAAGGAAGAGGTTCCAAATAATCGATGTGCAGTCAAGGCATAATTCCTTGGGAAGAAGCAGGACACTGTCAAGGGATCCTGAATCTCCCTACTATCGTGATTTGATTAACAAGTCATCCTTCAAGCTTAGACTTGGAATAGACAAAAATAATTAAATAAAGCTAACACTGAGATTTTCTCAGAAGGGGTAAATTCGCCACCCACCCAAATTATACTAGAAGATACATGAAGTACCCTTTATTTTGATTCATTATTAATTCAGGTGTAATTTGCAGTTGTTGTTTTTTTTACTGTTAAACTATACAGATTTACATAGATAGTAGTCATGAGTCCTGACAAATGCCTGACCTGTCATTTTCCAGTGGCTAGCTGGTAGTATATAAAATCTTGCAGCCTTAGTGGGATGCCTCAGTAGGTAAAGGTGCCTACTGCCAAGCCTGCCAATCTCAGTTCAATTACTGGGAAAGAACTGAGTCCAACACAATGTCCTATGATTTCCACCCGCATGCCATGGCATGAAGACAGACACAGACAAAATTAACAAAAAATATAAAAAAAAAAAATGAAGATGGAAGGTGGTTTCCTTAATGTTTGAAAAAAGAAAATGTTGCAAACTTGACAACTTCACCTATTCTAATAAGGTTTTTTGTTTTTCTGTAGTTTCTTAGCCCTTTCTACATATACTCATGTCTGCAATTGGAGTTTGACATCCTTCCTTCCAGTCTGTATGACTTTTGCCTGTTTCTCTTGCCTTACTCCACCAAGACTTCCAAGTCGAGTGTTAGAGAAATGGTGAGAGCAGACATCCTTGCCTCATCCTTATCTCAGGAAACCCTTTAGTCTTGATCATTACGCACAAGCTACAGATGTCTGTCTATAGGTGCCTGTTGTCAGACTGAGGAGGAGTTCTGTTTCTACTTGACTGTTATCTTTCTAAAGAATAAATACTGCCGGGCGGTACGCCTTTAATCCCAGCACTCGGGAGGCAGAGGCAGGCGGATCTCTGTGAGTTCAAGGCCAGCCTGGGCTACCAAGTGAGTTCCAGGAAAGGCACCAAAGCTACACAGAGAAACCTTGTCTCGAAAAACCAAAAATAAATAAATAAATAAATACTGAGGGTTTCAGCATCTATTGAGATAATCATAATTTTTCCTCTTCTCTTCATGTGAAGAATTATGGTAATTAATTTCTTAAAGTTTAATTAGCTTTACATGCCAGGAACCAAAACCTTACTTGGTTGCATGACATCATTTCTTTTGTTTGTTTGGTTGGTTGGGTGTTTGCTTGGTTGCAGTTTTGTTTTGGTTTTTTGGGGGGTTTTTTTGGTTTTTTTTTTTTTTTGGTTTTGGTTTTTTTGGGGGGCGGTGTGAGGGAGATTAGACAGGGTTTCTCTGTTTGTTCTTGAACTAGCTCTGTAGACTAGGTGGGCCTCAAAATCAAAGAAATCTGCCTGCTTCTGCCTCCCAAGTACTGGAATTAAAGGCGTGCACCACCACCCAGTGCATGCTATCCTTTTAATATATTGATTTATTCATGTTGCTAATATTTAAGTTTTTTACATCTATGTTTACTGTAATTTTGTTCTCCTATGATGTTCAACTTAATATTTTTTAAAAAGTAAAAACTACACCGAGATACCATTCCTTACCTACCCAATAGTAAAAAATTTAAAGACTAATAGTATTCTCTATTAAAGAGGTTATAAGAAAACAGGTACTTATTCATTTCTGATGAGAATGCAAAAATGATGTGAGCCTTAGAGAGAAATATAGGAATATCTGGGAGTGTCTAACAGAACTACATGTGCATTCTAGAGTTTACTTTTTATTTTTTGTTTGTTTTAGGGGGGGGTTTTCAAGACAGAGTTCCTCTGTGTATCCCTAGAGACCAGGCTGGCCTCAAACTCAGAGATCTGCTGGCCTCTGCCTCCTGAGTGCTGGGATAAATAATGAAACATGTGCATGAAGCTATTCACTACAGTGATGTTTACAATTGCAAAATATTGGAAACAACCCAAATGTCCATACACGGGATATGAATCAATACCTATTATATGATGACTGTATATGATGGAATATTATGTAGCTGTATAAATAAGGAAATTTCTGTTAACTGATTTCCAAGATATATTGTGAAGTAAAAAGTAAATGAGAGCCGGGCCTGGTGTTTGAAGCCTGTGATCTCAGCCTTCAAGCCTGAGACACGAAAATCAACTTAGCTACATTGTTGTTGTTTGGAGGGAGGCGAGACAGGGTTTCTGTGCATAACAGTTCCAGGCTGGCCTCTAACTCACAGAGATCCTCCTGCTTCTGACTGAGTGCTAGGATTAAAGACTTGGGCCACCATACCTGGCTTGCTACATTGTTTTATTTATCTTGATTTTGTTTTTATTTTACCATTTTTGCTGAATACAGTTCCTAATTTGCTAAGTACTTTATGTATTTTAAAGATGTTCTGTTTACCTTGAGTATATCATCTCTAATGAAAAGCATTAGGAACTTTAGGTCAAGTGTCCATCTCAGTGTCAGACAACATACTGAAGCACAGGCCCTGGGTTCAGTCCACAACTGGCCAGCTTCAAGCTCCCCGCTGCCTCCCTCCCTGGATGTGCACAGGATACCTGGCTTTGTCTTTTTCAAATGTCAGACTGTTCCCTCATCCTGTAAGTTACTACTTTATGAACAAATCCATCTCTGTCTACAACATGTGGTTTTGTAGACCTCCATTGTTGTATTTTAAAAATGGTGGGAAGGGAGCTGGAGAGATGCTCAGAGGTTAAGAGCACTGGCTGCTCTTCCAGAGGTCCTGAGTTCAATTCCCAGCAACCACATGGTGGCTCACATCTGTAATGAGATCTGGTGCCTTCTTCTGGCCTGCAGGCACATATGCAGACAGAACACTGTATATGTAATAAATAAATCTTTTAAAAAAATGGTGGGAAGGAATCACGTACAAAGGGCCCACGTAGGCGGTTTATTGAGGAGAAGGGGGAGAGAGAAGGGGGCAGGGACCAATCCCTGGGGATGAGGAAGGGAAAGAAAGAGAGAGAGAGAGAGACGGGAGGTCTTACAAGGCCTGCCTTTTATAAGGAAACATAGCAAATGCACACAGGGGGTGCTCTTAGTGGCTGCAGGTTATATCCTGTCAGGACCCTAAGGGCAGGCGAGTACAGATGCCTAAATGCTAACATCCATTATGTCAGAACATTCAGGGTAAACCATGCCATGTGCGCTTTGAATGTACTTCTACCTAACTCCCTCCTCTCCACACAGGGAGATGTTCTTTACAACTATGGAAAGCCACCTTCTGCGCTGCAAAGTGTTAGAGATCATATTCCTCCACAGTTGTGAGACACCCACCCGGCTCCCCTTGTCTCTGGCCCAGGCCCTCTATTTTCTGAACAACTCCACGTCACTGCTCAAGTGTCAGGTACTTTCCTTTCTGCTTCAGTTCCTTGCCCAGAGCACTTTCCCTAATCCTGCTGTTTGGACATCATGAAAGAGCTTTGGAAACTGTGCTGTAACTGGGACCTTTACCTGGGCAAGCATTCATTACCTGCTGCTTTTACTATCTCTGCAGTCAGATAAAACCCAGTGGCAGACATGGGATGAGCTGGTTGAGCATCTGCAGTTCCTGCTGTCCAGTTATCAGCATGTGCTGAGAGGTAAGGGACACTTGCTCACAAGCAGGTCCTGTGAGAAGTCTCACAATGACATTACCGTAAAGGACAGTTTCTCAGACCATTCTTACTTGTTCACTTCTGTGAAGCATTGTTCTAGGCAGGTGTGGTGACACTGGCCTGTAATCCCAGCACCCAGGAAGCTGAGGCAGAAGGATGAAGAGTTGAAGGCTACATAGTAATAGTGTGTC
>LZPO01096785.1:285278-297872 GCA_001675575.1 Neotoma lepida
AACAGCCCAGGCTGTCCTGGAACTCGCTCTGTAGACCAGGCTAGCCTCAAACTCACAGAGATCCACCTGCCTCTGCCTCCTGAGTGCTGGGATTAAAGGCATGTGCCACCACCACCCTGCTTTATTATTTTTTTTATGTGCATGAGTGTCTGCCTGCATGTGTGTATGTGTACTGTGGGGGAGAGGGTGTGCACACAGGTTAGGAGTGCATATGGAGATCAACTTCATGTCACTACTCAAAAGCCACTCACCTTGTTAGTTTGGGTTTTTTGAGACAGGGTCTCACTATGTAAGCTCGGGCTGTCCTGGAACTCACTAATGTAAACCAGGCTGGCCTTGAACTCACAGAGACCTGCCTGCCTCTGCCTCTGAGTGCTGGGAGTAAGGGCATGAATCACTACGTATGGCACCACTGGGTTTTTTGAGATATCTCACTGGAATCTGGAGCTGATTAGACTAGGTTGGCTGGCAGCCAACTCCAGGAATACACCTATCTTTATTTACTTCCCTAGCACTGAGGCAGCTGGCATAGACCACTATATCTGGTTTTAACATGATTTCTAGGGACTGATCCTCATGCTTCTGTAGCAAGCACCTTACTGACTGATTTCTTTCTCCAGTATCTCCTTTATTTACAAAACAGAATATAGTATCTACTGCCAAGGATCAATGTAAGATTATGTGAATGCATAAGTCACAGAACACCATTCTGTATGAAGTAGCCTCTCTAAAAGAACCATGTGAACACCAGTGAGATGGGCTTAGTGAGTAAAGACACTTGACACTTGCTGCCAGGCTGACAACAATGTTTGGTCCCTAGACCTACAGGGTGGAAGGAAAGAATCAACTTCTACAAGTTTTTTCTGACCGCCACATGTTCCATGGCATGAACTAACAACACACACATACACACACACACACACACACACACACACACACACACACACACACAAAATAAATGGATAAATAAATGTAAAAAACATTTTCTTAAGGAAGTCATTGAAACATTTCATCAAAGCCAGGTATAGTGACATACCAGGAATTCCAGCACTTGAAAGGCTGAGGTAGGAAAACCATGACTTTGAGACCAGCTTTAACTACACAGAAAGATGCATCTCAAAACAGCTAGAGAAAGGGGGCTGGAGAGATGGCTCAGCAGTTAAGAGCACTGGCTGCTCTTCCAGAGAACCCCAGTGTGGTTTCCAGCACCCACATGGGGGCTCACAACCATCTGATGTTCCAGGTCTGATGCCCTCTTTTAGCCTCTGCTGTACCAGATTCAAAAGTGGGACACAGACACACATGTAGACGAACCATCCATACATAGACGAACCATTCATACATAGACAAATCCATAAAACAAAAAACAAGGGGTGAGGGCTGGAGATGTAGCTCAGTGATAGAACACTTCCCAGCATGCATTAAGTTCTGGGTTCAGGAGATGTAGCTCAGTGATAGAACACTTCCCAGCATGCATGAAGTTCTGGGTTCAATATCTGGTAGCACAAAGAAAAAAATATTTGTTCATTTGGTTTGTTTTGTTTTTGTGGTTTGTTGAGACAGGGTTTCGGTTTCTCTGTGTAACAGCCTTGGCTGTCCAGGAACTTGCTTTGTAGACCAGACTGGCCTCAAACTCAGAGATCATCCACCTGCCTCTGCTTCCTGAGTGCTAAGATTAAAGGTGTGTGTGTGCCACCATGCCTGGCCACAAAGAAAAAATTTTACCCATCATTAAATAAATCCTACCGAAATAATCTCTGCACCCCCAAGACAAGGTTTTTCAATGTAGTCCTTGTGGTGGTATTTTATCTATCTTCCCCAATAAAATTTATCTGAAGATCAAAGGAACAAGGTCAGCTGCTAACCTTGCAAAATTAGCACACGCCCTTAATCCTATCACTTAGCAAGCAGGGCCTGTCTGGATCCCTGTGAGTTCTAGATCACACTAGGAATGTGGAGACACACGCCTTTAATCCCAGCATCAACCATAGAATTCTGGAGGTCTATACAGTCAGGCAGGAAGTGACAGAAGTGGGCGATAGGAGGAAGTGATGTAGCTAGGCTGAAAGAGCCAATGGGAGAACAGAACAGAAAGGGATATAAAAGTGGACGTAGAAGGAAGTGGAACTCTCTCTCCATTTTGGAAGCAACGGCGGCAGTCTAGGGTGAGTCTGGTAGCTGTTCCTAATTCCTCTGATCTCTGTCAGACTTTCACCCCATCTCTGTCTCTGTGTTTTATTTAACAAGACTATTTAGAAAATCCATCTTACAAGTCCTAGCTGGCCTGGAACTCAATATGTAGACCAGGCTGGCCTCAAACCCACAGAGAATGTCTGCCTCTGCTCCCCAAATGCTGGGATTAAAGATGTGTGCCACCATACCCAGATCCTGAGTTTAATTTTCAAAAAGTGAAGTATAAGCTGGGCATGGTGGTACATACCTTATAACCCCAACGCTTGGAAGGCAGAGGCAGGAGGATCACAAGTTCAAGGCCAGCCTGCGTTTTTTGTTTGTTTGAAACAAGATCTTACTATGTAGCCCGGGCTAGCCTGGAAACCTCCACACATACATACTGTGATTAAAAGAATATGCTACTGTACTAGCCTGGGTTTATATACAAAGACCCTATCTCTAAATAAATAGAATGATGTTATCCAGCTGAACTATTAACTCTTGGAGCTGTGGGATTCCCCTCTCACTCCTTCATAGTCAAATACTCTGGCATATAAAATAGTCCACAGTTCACAGTTCTCATACATGTCACATATAAGCAAAACATGCCCTCACTTTACAGACAAGCAAGCAGATTATCTGCAGCTAAGACCTCCAGGCCTTAGCAGGACAGTCCTGGTCCCTTTGCCCATTATCTTCTTGTCACTCTTCTGAAATGTCCAACAGCTGAGCTGTAAACTTGTAAACCATAGCCGTGTTTCAGGCCATGAACGGTTGTGGTTGCTTACATGGAGTGCTTCTGCCACTCGGAGGTACTTGGTCTCCTCAGTGGTGAGGCCCTTATGGGGTGTGTAGCCAGCATCTCTCAGTCCTGCTTGTTGCTCAAACCGCTGGATGCTCTCCTGAGTCTGTTCTGAAAAGAGAGAACACTCATGCTCAACTCCTAACCAATCACAAACCAGCCAGGACAAAAGTCTCTGCTGTTCTTCCCAGAAGCCAGAGACCACACTGACTAGTGGAGTGTAAGGGTGCTCCAGACAGGCACTAACATGGTAATTCTGACCCTGACACAGAGGTTCCCTCAGAAGCCAGCCTTCCCTCACAGCACACTAAAAAGCAAGCTGCCCAACCTCCTCTCACTTAGACTCTGTAACACCTTCATATTCAGCAACAGCAAGCAGAAGGCACCTGGCGTCCAGAATTCCCAAATCACTAAGCTCCCTAAGAGACTTACTACTTGCACAGAAGTTTTGCCAAAGAGCAGCAGGTCATGTTCCTGCCAGCTAGCACCAAGGTACCAGTCAGATTCACAGCACAACCACCTGCCTTGAACTAGCCCAGGCCTACAGACGCCATGTTTCTTATGTATGATCTGCCGGTTGCTGTTCCTGGCCTAGCTAACGATGTTCCTTCAGCTTGTTTTATTATTTCACAAGTCACTCACTGGAATGAACAAGAGATGATTGATTGATTGACTGATTGATTGGTTTTTCAAGACAGATTTTTTTTTTCTTAAGGAACAAACTCTGAACACTACACATGAGCATGGCAGCTGTGAACAGTCCCCACACCAGGTGGACTTTGGGATCTAGACATTCCACTTCCTTTTTTATGTTACGGGTGTGCTGCCTGCATGTATACCTGTTTACCACATGCATGCCTGCTGCCCTTGGAAGCCACAACAGCTGTGCTTTCTAAAGTCAGAATAGTCAAGCTATAGAATACAAGTAGTAGCTGCTGCTTCAGATGGTGCAGTCACAGAGAACCAGAGTGGGTCTGGACTCTCTGAGTCAACTTTCCAGAAGTGACCAAAACAAACTGATGCCCTCCTGAAGAAGAAAGCAAAGAGCTTTGACATAAAAAGAGCCAGCCAAGGAGAACCTCTGTGCACCTCAACCCTGGAGCAGGTATTATTGCTGACATGCAGAGCTGCATACTGAATAATTAACTTCCTACACCAACTAGAATGGCCCTTGAGAAGGAAGAAGCTTAGGTAACTTGTGATAGAAGTTTAAAAAAAGGAGCTGGAGAGATGGCTCAGTGTTTAAAAGCACTTCCAGAGGACCCGAGTTCAGGTCTCAGCGCCCACACTGGATGGCTCATAACTGTCTGTAACTCTAGCTCCAGGGAATCTGATGCCTTCTGGCCTTCTCACCATCTCCAAACACTCTCAAGCACACATACGATATACATAAATAAAAAAAATTTTAAGAAAAGTAAGTTTAAAAAGAAAAAAGAAGCTCTCGTCAAGCCTCATGAGGGCCATCAACAACACATTCTAAAAACTAAAGAAACTGAGGCGCCGAACCTGGTCTTCTTCCTGGTGGACCAACATGTACAAGGTCTTGGTCAGCAATAGCAAAACTTTGTGAAAATATATATAATTTATAAATGCCTATGTAAATTTTTAAAAAGTAGCTGGGTACAGTAGTGCATGACAAATACCAGCCCTCACAAACACTAAGGCAGGAGGACTGCTCTGAGTTTGAAGCCAATGAGTAAGCAGCAAGATCCTGTCTCAAAAAACCAACAAACGTGTGCAACAGTGCAAGGCCAGAGGGCTGCCCTCCAATGTGCCACCTTCTCTAGCAACAACCTAGGCAGTAACAGCAGTGGCTCCAAAGCCCCTGCTAATGAACTATTCAATCTTAACACCGACCTGCCAGCTAGATCCCCTATTTCAGAAAGTGAGGTGCCATATCTAGTATTAAGTGACCACACTGGTCAATACAAGAAAATCAGACTGTATCAAGCAACAGCAGGACTATATCTAAGCCAATGGGTGCTTAACAGTCAGCAAATCTTCCTCCTTGATGAGATTCAGCAGCCAGTCGAACGTGGGGCCCCACAAAAGCAGGTCTGAGAATCATCTGCAGCTAAGGCTCAAGCCCTCCCTCCCTCGCTTTACTATGCTGACACTGAGGGTGCTTACTTGTGATCAGGGAATTCATGATGACATGGGTAGCTTTCGCCTTCACCACAGGGGCCTTGTCTGAATTGTCAGTGGCTGTTGATGGAGTCACAGCAAGGGATGAGACACTGGCCACTCCTTCCTCTGTCTGTTCAAGAGAGGTAAGGAAGCAGGTGAGCAGGACGGGGGAGCCACACACCTAAACTTACTTCTTTAGAGAAAGAGTTACGAGAGTCTGTAACTTCTAAGGGAAGACACAGTTGAAAGGGACAGTGCCAACAGGAAAGGACCTTATGGGAAGAGCCTGGAATCACACAAGGAAAGGCAGAGTTTGGAGCCCTGACACCTAACTTTCCAGTCTGTCCCTAAGACTGCAGATGCAACACTGGGCTTGATGGCACAAACAAGAAATCCTAGTGCTAGAGAGGTTGAAGCAGGAGGATTGCTGTGGGTTCAAGTCTAGTCTGGCAAGGATGGAATACCTACCAAAAGTGAGGAAAAATTAATGAGGAACAGAGGAAAGAAAGGACAAACAGGGAGAACAGAAACAAAATGGAAGACACCTCTTACAAAGCACTAACCATATGCCAGGTACTGAGCCTAATTCAGCCTGAGCAGAACATTCCCTCAGGCTTGGCCACATATCAGTGACCTGAGTACGGGCCAAATACATTTCAGGCTGCTTGGCAGGTCTAGGCTGTCAGAGGTGAAACACAAGGGCTCCATCTCCAGGACCAAATAAACAGAGTATGGTGATGCCCGTCTGTAGGCCCAGCACCCTGGAGGCCAACCTGGACTATATAACAAGACCCTATGTCAAAAGAAAAAAGAATCTGTTTCTAGCCCAGCATGTGTGAAATCCTGGATTCTATGCCCAGCACCACAGAAAATAATAATAATAATATTTTTAAGTAAAAACTATGTTTCTAACAAACTCCCAAGTGTGATGGTGTTAACTTGACAATCTAAAATCACCTAGAAGAGAGCACACCTATGAAGAACTATATAGATTAATGTTAGCCTTTGTGAGTGCCTATGAGAGATTATCTTGATTCTGTTCACTGATGTGAGAAGACCAATCTTGATTAGAGGAGGCATCATTTCCTGGGTAGGGAATCCTGGGCTGTATAAAGGAAGAAAGGGACAGAGCAGCAGCATACATTCACCTCTGTTTCCTGACTGTAAATGAGACATGCCCCACTCCTTCAAGTTCCTCCACCTTCACTTGCCCACCAGGATGGACTGTACCTTGAACTGTGAACTTTATATTATAAGCCCTTTTCCCTGAAGCTGCCTCTGTCAGAGTATTTGATCCCAGCAACAGGAAAGGAAACTAGGCCAGCAGGTAATGCTACTGGACTACTGCATAAAGGCTCACATAACTGTCTCCCCATCCCCACCCCCAGGCTGAGGATTGAACCCAGGGTCTTGCACATGCTCAGCAAGCACTCCACCACTGAGTATATCCCCTGCCCTTTTTTCACATCTATTTTGAGACAAGACTTCATTAAGTTGCCTGGACTTGCCTTGAATCCACTCTGTAGCCCAAGCAGTCAATCCTCCTGCACCAGCCTTGGAAAGAGCTACAGTTTGTTTTTTGTGTAGGTTTTTTTTATTGTAGTTAGTTATTTAGGGGCTTTGTTTCTTTGGGTGGGGCCTTTGGATGTAACTTGTGCTGGTCTCAGACTCAAGACCCTCTCTCTATACACAAGCTGCCACAGTTCCTGCAATCTTCCCACTATCTTTATTTTGTTTTTGTTTTTCAGTACAGAGTTTCTTTGTGTAGCCTTGTCTGTCCTGGAACACTCTCTGTAAACCAGGCTGGCCTCGAAGTCACAGAGATCCATCTGCCTCTCCTCCCGAGTGCTGGGATTAAAGGTGTGCTGGGATGGTGGTGTGAACCACCATCTGGCTTCCCAGTCTGTAGAACATTTTCTCTTCAACAGCCGCTTGATTCAGATTACAGCAGATAACTGACTAAGGAGCTCTCCACAGATGAGTAGGGAGGGAATGGTTCTTAGAGAGAAGTCCCTGTTCTGCAAGTGTAACAAGGGAAACAGAAACCACTCATCAGAAAGAAGAGCTCAGACAGCCACACACCGACCAAGTCTTTAAGACTCCTGTTACTCCCTCACCACCTCTAAGACAAAGAAAGAATTCCCTTCCCTCAGACACAGGCACTGCACTTGGGGGTAAAACTGTCCAAGTCAAACCACTTGGGATCCTTTCCAGGTCTGCTTTAAGCAGACCCTCAATGCATGCTTCCTCTGAGGCCTCCAGCCAAAGTTGCAGGTAAAATGGCTTTCTCTGAGCTTCTAGGAAGCCTGGTTTACTCAGGCAGTAGGATGACCTTTCTTGTATTCAAGTGATGGAACCAGGAGTGAGAGGCACGGGCTTCAGCAGCACAGTGCATATAATGACCTGTGGCCGACCTGCCCTGAGTGCAGATGGAGCTGTGTAGGAGCCTGAGGAGAGGTGCTGTGCTCCCTGCCAGCAAAAGCAAAAGGCACATACACACAAGCAACAACACAGCAGCCGTTCAAGAAACTCATGCTTATGCCAATCACAAAACGAACTTTTAAGGGCGTTTTTGGACTCTATGCCATAACTTCAGCTTAATACTGCAATAGAATACAGGTTGAGCATCACTATCCAAAAACCTAAACTCTCAAAATGACCTCAAATCTAGAGCCTTTGCCATGACACCACAAGAGGGAGTAAAACATCCCACAAACTTCATTTTGTACATTAAAAAAAAAAAAAAAAAAAAAAAAAAAAAAATGACTGCGTAAGAGTAATCAGGCTACAAGCAGAAGGTATGTATACAACATAAATTAATTTCGTATTTAGACTTGGGTCCTATTCCCTCACTACTCATTGTATCTATGCAAATATTCCAATAATTCTATGGCTAGATAACAGAGAAGGTACAAAGAGGAAAGCAGGATTCATCAGAACTCAGGTATTGAAAGGTTCTGGAGTTTGGCTTTTTAGTTGGGGAAGTAGAGTCCAAAAGATCTCATGCAAATGACACTACTGTTCAAGTTTTGAATTTTTAAAAAAATACAAAAAATATACAAAGGGAACAATTGCTGCCTAATTTTGTAGGGACAGAGTATCACTGAAGGCTTCTGGAGCAGGAGGAGAACAAAGGGAATAAGTTTGCCAGAAGCCATCAGCAGGGTAAAGTACCTTGTCAAGATGCTGATACTTGCGCTCTGGAATCACTGGCTTCCAGGGGATGCTGCCCATGTCTGATGGAGGAGGAGTCATGGGCGCAGGGTCCTCTAGGGCATCATCATAGCTGAATGCCCGGCGGCACATCCCGATGGGCAGGGACATCTTGCCAAGAGGCCCACTGGGCGCAAGAGCTAAGAACAGAGACACCTGTCAACATGGGATATCAACTACACAGAGTAGTGGCTTAAAGTTAATCTGTAGACAAGAAAGCTGTGAAACTTAGGGAGTTTGTCTGCAACAACTAATCCATTCCAGGGAGGGTGATATAGGGCTAATTGCCTTCTTTATCCATTATACTCCAGAGTCTCCACTACACCCAGCAACACTACCCTGTTTTCACCCCTCCTTTCTTGGGTAGGGTCTTGCTATGGAGTCCTGGCTGGTTGGGACTATGTAGCTTGCACAACTGGCCTCAAATTCTGTCAGTCCTCCTACCTTAGCTCTTCCCAAGTGCTGGGACTACAGGCACACAACACCACACCAGGCCCTAATCCACTTTTATAGACTAAAAAACCTTAGACTCAATTTAAATTTACCTGTGCAAAGTCTCAACTTCAAAGCACAATTTCCAGTCAAAATGCAAACCTATCTCATTTCAAAGCTTATATATTAAATTCTCAGTCATACAAGACTAAGGAGAATATAAAGGTATTCTAAGCCCTCAGTCATACAAGACTAAGGAGGATATAAAGTGAGTAAAGATGTCTTCTCTCTTTTTTCCCCTCATTCTATCTATAGCCTGTCACTGTCTCATTTGATGAGGCAACTAAACCCTAGTGGTGAAAGGATTTGCCTCAGTTCATAGAGAAAATGGCTAGCTGAAGTCTGACCACACCTATGACAAGCCCTATGCCTTTCGTGTCTCTCCCTCAAAGAGAACTACAAGCAGCAGTTCACAGTCTGTGGTCCGGCACCACCTCTAGTTTCTAGTGTTCTGATGATTTAAACATTTCCAGCAAAGACAATATGGACAGCCACTCTCATCGATACTACCAGCTTGATCCTGCTATTCCTGCCCACAGGATTGACTGCTAGAATGTCCAGCTATGCACAGGCACCAGGGTTCAAGGGCTCTCTCATCTGTGCCAGAGCAGAGAACAAGGTTTATTTTGTTTGGTTTACTGATCCAGAACCTGCCTCAAAGTGATAGTTTCCTGTTACATCATCATATCCTTCAAGCTACCAACCTCCCTGGCAGGAACTTAAACAGCAAGGGGACCCAGAGCTACCATGTGACTATTACTAATATTAAGAACTACTAACAAACCCGAGGTTACTGGCTGCCAAGGGCCAGGAAGAGAGGGCAATGAGGTGTAACTCCTAATGGGAACAAAGTCTTTCTGAGTAGATTAATTTGATGGATGCACAACCTTATAAACACACCAACCATTAAACCACCCACTTTAAGTGGGTGAATTTACAGTATGTGCATTGTATCTCAACTAAAATAGACACACAAATAAAAATTACCAGGCACTAGCATCCCTCTTTGTATCTAATCCTCAGTAAATAAGTTCTCTTCCCATTTCCCAGATCGGGAAACTGGTACAGAACATAAACAACATCATACAACTAGCAAATGTGCAGTAGACACTGAAGCCAGGGCTCCCATGCATCCATGCTACAAAGCATTAACCTAACGAGTGCACCACCACAGTTCTGCATGGTTACAATGAGTTTATGGCAATGCAGTATGAATGAAGACACACGTAATGGTAGAGACAAAGATGTTAGGACACACGGAGGGAGCTCCCATTAACCTGCCTAACTTCAAAACAATTTTCAAATTGGGAGCAATTTCAAAACCATGTTTAAGACTTCTCCCAATGACTTCATAAAAACAATGATGATAAAGCCAGCTAACCTCTACTAGGAAGTATGTTCCTACAAAGAGATCAAAAACTTTTTGAGCCAGGCTTGGTGCACATGCGTTTAATCCCAGCACTCAGAGGTGAGTTCCAGAACAGCCAGGCCTAAATAGAGAGTTCAAGACAGCAAGAACTACAAACTACAGAGAGAGAAAAAAACAAACAAATAAATGGTTTAATCTTCACACTAGATGGGCAGGCAACACCATTGACACTTCTGAAAATCAGGGACTCGGTGATTCACACTGATTTAAAAATCACCTTTCTTTCTGGTAACAGTCCAAGGAGGAATCAATGGCTTCAGAAACCCAGACAGTATTGTGCAACACAAACCAAGAACACACTAAATGTTGATGCAAACATTTTTACAGCTAAGGTAGATTGAACAGTGATTGTACCTTTTGCCCAGCCCTCCATCCTACACTAACCACCCTCAGAACAGGGTAATTTAATCACGCTGATATACCCTACAAACACACTTCTCCTTTGGCATAAATACTGTATTTGTCATACACTTACGGGCAGTGGCTCTAAGTTAAGATCTGGGCATGCCTGGGAGGGTAAGGAGATAATACTAAAATGATGACAATCTATTTCCCTAGTGGCAAAAAGGGACCATTAATATGTGATTTGGAGAAAATAAGTTTAGATCAGTAAGTGCAAAACAGACTTAACCAAAAAGAACTCAGTTTACCAGGCACATCTGGTTGTCTTGAAGCCATTGAAAGACTAGGATCCAGGCGCTTTCTCTATACAGAATTCGGAGCTGAGTCCCTGCCACCTAATAAAAATAACAAAGGGCATTTTCTTATGCTGAACAGCAGAGGATCACTCCAGTGCCGTTCTTTTGACAGACACACAGCGATTTATGGCTTGTTAACAAGGCTGAAACATAAATATACTAGAACCAACGTGTGACAAACACACCCCAAAAGGATAAAGTTCAAGGTTCATGGTATCCATTGGCTCACCTTAACAACCCAGAGGGTAAAGACAAGACACAGTGAAGACACCTTACCACAGTGAAATGACGCTGGACTATGCTGACAGACAGATGGTAATGAGGAGCATTGCCCAGCTGCTGCAAATTAGCAAAGCTTCCGAGGAAGAGTCCATCCAGAAGTTCTAATAACAATAAACAACCGGGGTTGGTACAGCGCTCCCACGTCCACCAAACGATGCCCTGTACATGCCCCACTATCAGCCTCACAAGCCGTATTAGCATTTCCCCTTGACAGAAATGGGCTAGGGAAAAGAGAAGACCAACTCACTATTACTAACGCCGGCTAACAGTAATCGCATCCTACACAAAACTTGTCTCTAAAACCCTCGTGTCGCACTGCAGAGCAGGCATTATTGACCCGAATTTTTTGTTCAGGTTCACAGAGGCCACTCACTGCAGCCCAGAGGGCATCCGCAAGCGAGACACACGCCCTTCCCCTCTCCCTCAGCGACCCCAAGCCCACGTCTCTCCTTCAGGTACAAAACAAAGCCTCTGGGATGTATAAGCCTAGCCAGACTCTTCCACGGTCCCACCCCTCGAGGCCAAGCCCGTGGGTGCCCAGCGCGCGTGCACGGAGGCTCCCCGGGGATCTCCGAGGGGCTCGAGGCCCCTACCCGGCCCCCAGGCCGCGGCGCCCCGGGGTTCAGACGGTCCCCAGCAGCGCCAGGCCGGGTTCTGTCACCTGCTCGCCCGCCGCTGCGGCCCGAACTCCGGCACTAAAGAGGCTCCGAGGCTCCAGATGGCCCAAGAGGCTGCGGGGCTGAGCAGAGCCGAACCATCGTGAAAGCGCGACACAAGCTCCCCGACCGAAGACTGCAGCCGGCTGGCAGCGGAACCACAGCCCAGCCCGAGACAGCAGCACGTCACGCGAGATTGGACTCGGAGATTCGCGGGGCGTGC
This sequence comes from Neotoma lepida, assembly GCA_001675575.1. Classification (NCBI taxonomy): domain Eukaryota; kingdom Metazoa; phylum Chordata; class Mammalia; order Rodentia; family Cricetidae; genus Neotoma; species Neotoma lepida. The sequence continues at coordinate 297,373 of LZPO01096785.1, forward strand.
TGGGAGTTGTAGTCCACGATCTGGGATCATCGCCATCACTACCTTCATCTGCCCTTTAGGTTGGACTCTAAAGGGAAATCCCACGGGGTTCCCGGAGGGAGGGTCACCTGTTACCAGCGCTCCCTCTGCTCCTGTAATCCCAGCACTTGGAGGCTGAGACAGGAGCATGGTGGGAGGTGGGGTGAGAGGATGGAGATGGTTCAGCAGTTAAAGAGTTAACGCTTGTAGAGGACCTGAGTTTTGTTTCTAGCACCCATTTTCGGTATCTCACTACCTGCTGTTCCACGAGATCTGCCGCCCTCTTCTGGCTTCCGAGGATACTGCATGCACACGCACATTCCCACACAACGTAATGCATATAAAAATAAAATCAATCTTTTAAAAAAGAAGATGGAGGGCTGGAGAGGTGGCTCAGAGGTTAAGAGCACTGACTATTCTTCCAGAGGTCCTGAGTTCAATTCCCAGCAACCACATGGTGGCTCACAACCATCTGTAATGAG
>LZPO01096785.1:325260-343746 GCA_001675575.1 Neotoma lepida
TGTCTAATAGCCCTGGCTATTCTGGTGCACGCCTTTAATCCCAGCACCTGGGAGGCAGAGGCAGACAGATCTCTTGAGTTTGAAGCCAGCCTGGTCTACAGAGCTAGTTCCAGGACAACCAAGGCTGTTACACAGTGAAACCCTGTCTCAAAAAACAAACAAACAAATGTGTGCAAGCAGGCTGGGCAAACATCTTTATATAAAGCCAGGGAAATTCCTAACACGTGCCTTTGTACAGGAGGCTGGAATTCAATCAAATGAATTTGAAAAATGAAGCAAAAGTTGACATTAAAAACAAAACAAAAACCAAAAAACCAGGGAAATGGCTTAGAAAGTACTTACTACATGTCTTGGTTGTGTTTCTATGGCCGTAACAGAACATCATGACCAAAAGCAACTTGGAGAGGAAAGAGTGTACTTGGCTTATATATTCTGAATCATGGTCCTTGGAGGCAGGAGCTGATGCAGAGGCCACAGGAGTGCTGCTTACGTGCTTGCTCAGCCTGCTTTATTATAGAACCCAGGGCCACTAAGAAAATTGGAACCTGGTGTGGTAGCACACATCTTTAATCCCAGCACTTGGGAGGCAGAGGCAGAGGTGGATCTCTGTGAGTTCAAGGTCAGCCTGGGCTACCGAGCAAGTTCTAAGACTGCCAAGGCTACACAGAGAAACCCTGTCTAAAACAAAAAACAAAGAAACAAAAAAAGAAAAAATGCCCCAGAGGCTTGCCTACAGCCTAATTATATGTAGGCATTTTCTCAATTGAGGCTCCCTCCTCTCCAGTGACTCTAGCCTGTGTCAAGTTGACATAAACCTAGCCAGCACATTATGTAAGCCTGATTTTTTTAGTTCATTCCTGAGAACCTATAAAAAGTCAAATGCAGTGGTGTGCATTTGTGATCCCAGTACTTCCACAGTGTGATGGGAGGCAGAAGAAGAATCTAATACAAGGCCAGCTAACCTGGACTACGCAGCACAGCAGCAAATATGGGAAACCCTGCCTCAGTTAGATGGATGTCACAAATTTACCCCTGGGGGGCTGGAGAGGTGGCTGAGAGGTTAAGAGCACTGACTGTTCTTCCAGAGGTCCCGAGTTCAATTCCCAACAACCACATGGTGGCTCACAACCATCCGTAATGAGATCTGGCGCCCTCTTCTGTATACATAATAAATAAATCTTTAAAAAAAAATCATGATTAAAGAAGAAAAAAAGAATTTACCCCTGAAAATTGTACACACATACACACACACACACACACACACACACACACACACACACACACACACACACACACACACACACACACACACACACACACACAATCCAAAGAAGGCCCAAAGGGCTGGAGAGATAGCTCAGCAGTTAAGAGTTCTCATTCACATGGCATCTCATAATTGCAACTCTAGTTACAAAGGATTCAATACCTTCTGAGCCCCACAGGTACCAAGCATGCATGTGATGCACACACATACATATAGCATAACACTCATACACACATAAAAACTTCTAACAATGGGATGCTTTCTTAGACTCCTTTCATTCTATTTAACTGCAGATCATGCTGACACAATCCAGTGTATTTTCCCATTAAGCCCAAGCAGTTCTTCCCAGTAGGCCTCACCTTATAGTCTTCCCCATGATTTTCCACCATGTAATGAACATATTCAATGAGGTCCCGAGACAAGGTATTTCCTTTCTTCTCTGGGAGGCTCGCTTCTGCCTCCAGCTCTGGGGAAAAAGAAGCCAGAAATGGAATAAGTACCTTCTGCTTCATTTGAGTTGCCCAAACACCCTTCCATCCAATCCCATGACACAAGACTTGTTGTACTAACAGCACATTCCCATATTCAAAGCCAGAACTCTTTTTCAGGCCCTAAAATCCCAAAGTCAGCCTCCCACCACTACTCATCCATCAGTGTGGCAACTCCCTGAAAAGCAATTCTCAAGTCATGATTTAAAATGAAATACACTAAATTTCCCAGTCTTAATCAGTACCAGGCCCCAGGGCACAAACAAGGAAAGTTGGGCTCCCTTCCAGCACTACTACCACCAGGAGAGCTCTTCCTGGTGTATTCTGCCAGTATTTAAAATGGGAGGGTCTGAATTGCTGAACACTAGGGCTGCAGGGCTAGACCCAGATACCTCACTGCTCCATAAGAAGGGGAAATCGGGGCCATGGATCCAATCACTTAGAAGGCTAAAGCAAAGTGACCTTGTCAAGTTCATGGAGAGCCTCAGCTACATGACAAGACTCTGTCCAAGCAAACAAAACCCACAAATAAAAGCAGAGTGTGCTTTCCCAGCACGAACAAGACCGTGAATTCAGTCTCAGAACAGCTAGGAGAAAAGAGAAGCTAGGCAAATGTGCAAAATATAGAAATGATACAGTCACATGTGATCTAAGTGTGAGGCACTAAAATTTCTTACAGTCAAAAGCATCTTTGCCCTGGTTGTCAAAGGCAGCTCAGCTCTGCAAAACCAAAGTTCAGGAGAGCTGATATACAGCAGTATGAATATATTCAACATGATTAAACTATACATTTTATTTGTTTGTTTTTTGGTTTTTCAAGGCAGGGTTTCCTGTGTAGTCCTGGCTGTCCTTGAACTCACTCTGTAAACCAGGCTGGCTTCAAACTCAGAGATTCGACTACCTCTGCCTCCCAAGTGCTGGGACTAAAGGCATGTGCCACCACCACCTGGCCAAACTGGACATTTTTAAAAGGCCAAGAAGGTAAATGTTATGTAATTTTTAAGCTACAATTTAAAATAAAATAAAAAAATTAATTCTTACACGGGTGGCATATACCTTTAATTCCAGGGCTTATAAAACAGAGGCAGGTGAATCTCTGTGAGTTCAAGGCCAGCCAGGGCAACACAGACCCTATCTAGAGAAAAACAAAAACAATTAGAATACTACATTAAGTATATGTAGCTTTGTATATACAGTCAGGTGTAGTAATTCTTCCCCCCCTCCATACTGAACTATGTAAAATTCTTATGTGAATTACAATGATAAGCTCAAGACAGGACTCAAGTAATTTCATATCAAACATCTATCTATCTATTCAAATCAAGAGATGTGGTAAGAAAAACAAAAAACAAAAACAAACAAACAGAACCACCTGAATGGAGGTATAGGTAAAAGGTTGAGTATATACTTAGCATTCATTCATGAGGCCTTGGGTTCAATTCCCAACTCACAAATACAAAAATAAAAATAAACCCACACTAGGCAAGGGAAAGGGTAGGTAAGAATTCCAGAATATTCTTTCTTTCCTGCAGGGTCAAACACACAGGGAATTTAGATTTGTCACTGGAAAGATTAAATGACAGCAGAATCTCTACAAATCAGTTTAAGTTCATGAGAAACTGGGAACAAACCTGATACATAATGCTTTTTCTTCTTTCTTCTTCATCCTTTCAGACACCTGATTTTATCTTCTGTGAATGTTTCTGTCTTACCTTAGTTCATACATTTAAATCTCATCAATATTAGAGAATGTCTCAGCTATGACACAGAGCTACTTCTGAGCCCTGGATCAGATTGTTTCTCCTCTCTGAATGTTGGTCTCTCCCACTGTAGTGAAGAGACTGAGTGCCTTCCCAGCTTCGACAAGGCAGCATGGTGGCTTAGAACACAGCCCACACTCACCATTTACCACATAGGGCTTCCGCACAAGATCCTTGGGTCTCTCCTCCATGTCTACCTCCATGGCCTTTACCTGTAAAGAACAAAGCCTATGAGACCAATAGATGAGCACCTTTGAACAGAGAAAGTTTGACCAGGATTAAGGAAGGACATTGCCCACCACAACACAACTATAATTAGTATAAGAAAATCCCTGCCAGAGGTCAGGCAGAACTAGATAACAAGAACTAGCCCCCTGAAGTCCCAACAACTTACCAAGAGAAGTACAAGCAGGGCTATCAAGATGGACCACCAGAGTTCAATCCCTAGAACCCACCATGGAAAGAAAACCAGCTCCTGAGAGTCGTCCTCTGACCTCCATACAAGCACCACAGTGTGCTCATGCCCACACCCACAGATAATACACCCAGGTTTTTTTTTNAAAACAAGCAATTCATCTTTCTGTGACTATCCATGCCTTTCTTACTCTGCTGTGTGGTAACACAGCGAAACACTGCACATGAAAAGTGCTTTATAAGTTACAAGGGAGTGATGTCAGATATCTTCTCCATGTCAGTTACCTGACAGTACTTGGATATAGCTTTACATTTGTTTAAAAAAAAAAAGAAAAGAAAACTGTTGTGCCACTTTCCACTTCCATGAAGGAATAGAGACAAACTCGCCTAAAGTCAGTAGACCAAATTGAGTCAGCAAGCTCATTTATTAGGTTAACTAACCTGTCACATCTTACAATTCCTGGGAATTTAGTAGAGAACAAAACACAAGATTATGTTAAGGTATTAAGAGGCACATTAACTATACAGATGTGCAAATAATACACCATCATGTACTTAAAATTACTTTGAATTGAAATAAAGCAGGAAAGAGGTTGGTGGGTGGTCCAGAGAGATTTGTTGGGAAGTAACTAGATGTCTCAGGTGAAGAATAACCGAAGGCAGTATAAGAAACAAAGATCTCAAGCTCTGGGCGGTCAAGGACAGAAAAAAGATACATTCTAGAAGATTCTACTGAGCTCCCTAACAGGCCCGAGAAGAAATGGTAAGCAGGGGAGGAATGACACTACAAACCAAGCCCAAGTGTGTACTGAGGAGGGAGTGAGTCGTTAAGGGGCTTTGACTAGAATTAGTGCAAGCAAAATGACTTTGTCGAAAATACGGGAAGGGTGTGTGTGTGAGATCAAATTCTGAAACTCAGCTCAATGAAGGAAGGTGGTGGAGAAGGGAAATAGGGAAGAGCTAGGGTGGACGAGGGAAATGCCTGAACCTTGCTTTATCAGTACCTTCCTCTTACGGAGGGGAACCGCCTTGTTGGGGTCCATGGCCAACCCCATCTCCGCCAGGTTCTGCCGCACGGATTTGGTGTGGTCCCAGGCATGTCGGATGTGGGAGCTAACGGCAAAGAAAAAGAAATCGAGATTCTGTCATCTCGCCGTCGATCCTGCCAGCCGAGGCCCCTGCCTCCAAACTGGCCCCTCACCACTCGATCCGTGGCGCTGCCTTCCGACGAGCATTCCGGTTCAGACGCTTTCGATTGACATTGTAACCGAACTTCTGCCTCCTAGTCTTTCCCTTGGCCTTGGGCATTGCGCAGACGGCGACACCAGAAGCTCAAACTCCGAAGCAGCAGCTCAAACCCCGAACCACACTCTCAGAGCCGCGTGTTAACACGCTCGGTCCCCCAGCGCGCGCAGGGATTCTCGGAAAATGTAGTCTTCTTAGTAGCTCCTCCACATTGATTTACTACAACTCCCAGAATGCAACTGGCAACGGCGCCTGTGTACCACCCTCAGCAGGCTATTTCCCCGCCCTCACCAGAAGGCGGGGTTCGGCGTCCGGATTTTTGTCCTACCTGTTTCTGTGCTAGTGGGTATGGCGGCTCCCGGTCCTGTGAATCCAGAGGCGCCTTTCGATCCGTCCAAAACCCCAGTCATCGAGGGCTTCAGCCCCACGGTCTACAGCAACCCAGAGAGCTTCAAGGAGAAATTTATTCGCAAGACCCGTGAGAACCCAATGGTACCCATAGGTAAGTGTGTGCTCTAGGAACCGAAGACCGAGGCGACAGTGGTTTCGTGCGGGAATGAAATAGGGAAGGACCAGGTACGCCTTNGGTATGGGAAGGGGAGCGGACCGAAGATATGACGGAAGGACAGGGCGGGGAGGACTGAAACGGATCCGAACGTGTTGCGGGGCTTGAAGAAGCCGGCTCTAGAACGACCCACTCCCGCCCTCCTGTTGTCGTCTACAAATCGTGGCTCTGGGAAAGCGGGGGTGGGCTACATCCTCAAGGAACCTGCAGAACTCAACCTGTTGCCCCCTGTGTGTGTTGTCCTCTCCCCAGGCTGTCTGGGTACGGCGGCTGCCCTCTCCTATGGCCTTTACTGCTTCCACCGCGGCCAGAGCCATCGCTCCCAGATAATGATGCGCACCCGGATCGCTGCCCAGGGTTTCACGGTCGTAGCCATCTTGTTGGGGTTAGCGGCATCTGCTATGAAGTCTCGACCCTGAGTGTATGGTCGAGCCAGCTCCATGGAAATCATTATAAAACCCAGGAGCAACAAACAGCCCTGTCAGACTTATTCCCTCCTTTTCTGACAGTACCCTGTTGTCATTTGGGCGAGGAAGTGGCCCGCTTTTGTGACTGATTTCTGCNTCCTCCCTCTCCCCTCCCGAAATTCCAGGTTCACTTCAGTTGGGTTGCATACTAAAAATTTGTGATGCGTCCCCTTAACTACTTACTTAATAAAACCTTAATACACTTGTAATGTGATGAATTCTTTCCTAATCTCATTCCCATGGTTAAAAACCATGATTTTTGGTCTATGTTTTTAAGAAGAAACAGGCTGTTGGTAGGATTGACCTTTAGAAGTCAGCACGGCCTGATAGTACCTATAACCTCAACTATTCTGAAGGTTGAGGGAGAAGAATCTTGCCTGTGAGTAAGTTCAAGAGTTCAAGGTCAGCTACTAGAGTAATTTAGACCCTGTATCAAAATTTAAAATGGTCTGGGGCTACAGCTCAGTGGTACAGCAGGTGGTCCTTGTGAGGCTTTGGGTTGAGTCTCCAGTCGTGAGAGAGGAACACTGAGCCTAGTGGCACCCAAACTTCCCTGGTAACGGTCAAATCACTTGGCCACTAGTTAGAAGTAGAGATTCTCAGATGTTCATTCTTGGGATTCTAGTTCAGTGGGCCAAAATTGGTCAGGTGGAATAGGGGGAACTTTGCCAGCAACTTTCAAGTTTCTATAGCCTTTAGATAAGGTGTATCATAGTCCTGTTGGATGGAGTCAGGGTGTTCAACACCCATACCACCACGATTCTTTGTCTACATCTTACTCCAGTTCTGCCTCCTCTGAGGCCCTCAGGCCCTGCCGATCTATACCATCCAGCTTTTGGCACGAAGTCTCAATAGGCATTTGTGGTCTGTGGTCATCACTGTGTTGACTTGAGGAACTGAGCTCCTCCTGTGTGTGACTCTGACCCTCTCAACACCTGCTTCAAGTTGGGAAAAGGGAAGAAACTGAAGATCCATTTCTTGGGTCTGACATATCTTAGATCTCTGAGTGGAAGGNTCATGACTAGAGGCAGGTGTTTGTACCTCCATTGTGATCTTAGCTGTGAGGCAGATTGCCAGTGTCGAACACTGCATCCTTAAGCCCACAAGATGCAAGGACAGGGTATAAAGAGNTGAAGATGGGGCCACTTTTAAAGGTCATGTCCACTGTTTGTGTTAGTGTTTTGATGCCCACCCCCTAAAATGCATTTGAGAGTAGAATTCCAACTCTCAATTCTTTAGGAATTATTTTGGCAATAGGGACTTTATATCCATTAATAGTTAAAATACTGTCTTTAAGATGGGCTTTAATCCAGNAAGACTAGTATCCATATTATTTTTAAAAATTGGACACACAAGACATATATGGAAGGAAGATGGAGACAGCCATGTGAGGATGTAGGCAGCACTAGAGGGCTGTATCTGCAAGCCAAGGAATGCCTGAGCTACTGGAAGCTAGAAAAGAGGCACAGGTCTTACCTTAGCAGCTACAGAAGGAGTGGCTTGGTGGTTCCCTGATTTGGGAATTTAGCCTCCAGAACTGAGAGACAATAATTTTCTGATGCTCTAAGAAACCTGGTTTTTGGTACTTTGTTATGGCAGTCTTAGGGAACTAATACTGTTAGCAGTTACTCAAAACACATGTAGAACATAATGGCTTAAATGTCCTGTTTTACAGCCTCTGCTGTAAAAGGAGGTGTGGTCACTGTTGTTATCCCAAGTCCACAGGAAGGAAGGGCTGAGGAGAGGAGGTATATCTGCAGTGCAGCAGCCTGCCACTTCTTAGAGGGCCCTGGTCACTCCCAAGAAAGGTCTGGCAGGTGATGTACCCAGTCTTAGACACCACCGCAGAGGCAACTGGTCTCACTAGCTTTCTACACTGCAAGCTGATTCTGTTCTGAGAGCCTTAGTTTTTTTTAGCAGAGACCCTCCCTATCTTCAGGCTTGTTAAAAAATCACAAAGCAAGGTCGCAAATGTGTTCTGTGAGAGCTTGTCTTTCCTCTTGTTGGGGGAGACAGCAGACAGTTTGGGGTTCCTGCTTCCAGCTGGNAGCTCCTGAGTTTTCAAGAATATATCCTCACCTCTTAAGGGCATGAAACTGGGAAAGTTCTAAGCACAAACTGAGCCCTGACACCAGTTGCAGCTTCCAGAGAAATGAGGATAATAAATAAGTGTAAAAAGAGTTAACATACCCTTTAAGCCAAGAAAAAATACATCAGGAGGGACAGTCACAATTGAATGGACTGAGAGGAGTTATGAGGGGCTGGGACATGGGGCCAGGAGGGAGTGGAGGTTGAAAGGGGTGAGGGTCCCACTTCCCAGCTCCCAGAGATGCAGAGGAACAGAACAGGCTGTGTGTGGCAGCTGCCAGAGGAAGTTCCACCCTGGCTGAAGCAGCTGCTCCTCTGCCCCAGCAAGGCCCATGCTTTGTGGCCATTCTTATGGCAGGCACCTAGCGGGACAGTGGTGTCTGCTTCAGGGACATGAGCACCGAGCGCAGGCGGGACACATCTTTGCACTGCTTGCTGCTCTTGGGGTTGAAGTCACACAGCTGGGCTACCTTCTCCCACTCTGTGCCTGGGGTCTCCTCCTTGGATTCCTTCACAAAAGCCTCTTCAGATGCCCTGAAAGTGGAGAGAGGACAGAGGTTTTCATGGTTGTCTTCTCCTGGGTTACTAATGTTCTGCTCCCATCAGTCTGGTGTGCAGCCTACTCTGGGACACTAGCCAGAAGTCTCCCCAGCCCTGTGCCCTGTGACTTCAGCCACCAGGAAGTCTTGACATGAGAAACCTAGGCCTAAGTGTGGAAGCCTAAGTCATCTAGACTCAGGGCTTTTGAACTACTGTCACCTGAGAGGGTTGTCACCGCCTCATGGCATATTGCTTTTTGTATGAGCCTGTGGTTCACTATGTAGCCCAAGCTGCTCTTGAACTCTTGAGCTCAAGAGAGCCTCTTGCCTCAGCCTCCCCAGAACTGAGATTACAGGTGTGCACCACTGCACCTGGCTAGCTTGTTGTTTGTCATTTCATTTTCAGAGTGGGCTTTACCTCCTTAGAAAGGCCTTCCCAGTCTGGGTATTCTCTATTCAATCTCTCCCTTCCTACCTTTCCTTTCATTTTTGTTTGTTTGTTTGTATTTGTTTAAATAGGGTCTCACATAGGCCAGGCTAGGTGCATAGCCAAGGCTGACCTTGAACTCCTAATCTTGCGGAGATTACAGATGTGTGCCATCACACCTGGCTCGCTCAGTATCTTTCCATCATGAGTTCCCACGGTGGGGTTCCTGGTACAAAAAAGCCACCAGCTTTTTTTTTTTTTCAGTACTAAGGATTGAACCTGGGCCTCAGACATTCTGGGTGAGTCTACCACTGAGCTGTGTCTCTACCTATACCTCAACTATTTTCAAAACTTCCAAGACCTTGACCAAGAAAGGACCTGAGTAATCACCTAGCCAACTATGTAATGGATGTAGGATTCTCCACAAGCATGTCTGACTACAGAAACCTGAGCTCAGAACAGTCCTGTCTGGATGGAGCCACAGCCTGGGGAAGGCACTCTCAGAAGCTTTGCTTCAGTTGGAATCATGTTGGGATAAAAGCTGGGGTGGTCTCTGCTTCAGGAGTCTGCTTATTTTGATGATACCNGTGTTGAATTTCTGTCTGTATGTATGACAGACAAGAGCTCTACCACACTTCAGAATTTCTGGTTGACAGTTTTGAAACTCACTGATTTAGAGTGCTCAGCCATAAATGGGACANCTAAAACACACACCAGGGTTCAGTGACCATAGTGGAAATGGGGCAGAAAGGTCTTATAGAGCCAGAGGTCAGGAGGAATGGAGAGAGACAGTGTCTTCTGGACATGACAGGACCCTTGCAGTCATGAACTCACAGTAGCTGTGGTTACCTGTACAAGATCAAACCAGTCAACATTCTAGCATGGAGTAGGAAGGGTTCACGAGCCCCTACCCCTAACTGAGGAGTGATATAGACAGCCTTCTAGGGGAGGGAAAGTCAGTTTTGTTTAAGGGTGTGGCTCCCAATAGGTCCACACTGAGGAGTTTATCAACAGCACAGATTGGACTCAGTTATTTGGGAGGCGGGGAAAAAGGATACGAAGTTGGGGGAAGTTGGGAGGTGCGTCTGGATGATGGCAGAGAGCTCTCCAGGTGATTTCACTGTGCTGTCCTATTAGAAGAGCTGGCCCAGGCTCAATGATGTGACCATCCATCATGATCTTGCCTTTCTGCAGTGTGCTCAGCTAGCCTGTGAGGAGAGATGCATGGGGGCTTCCACTCTTGTGATCTGTTCTCTGAGCTGAGCAGCCAATGTGGTGACGGGTCTATGCTGTGAAGGGCTGGATAGTGAGTGTGGCGGATGGAAAGCTTTATCCTTGGAGCAGCCTGTCAGGGTCAAGAGGTTCCCCTCGGTCTTTACTGCTAATCCGTGGGGCATGCCTCGAAGCATGGGCATCACCCTGGAGCTTGTTAGGAACAGGCTGAGCCTCACCTCAGTCCTGTGGAACCAGAATCTGCTGTGCTCAAGCCCCCTTGGAAATGCGTGGGCAGGTGAAAGGCTGAGAAGTCTCGATTCCAATTCTGTCTCCTTCGGAGCCTTCTTGGGTTCTCTGGACCAGTTCCATGGGTCCAATAGGAGCAATGAACCCAGTAGTGTTTACAGCACCCACACCTGCCAGATATCCCTTTCCCCTGTTAGAAGCCTCCGTGGCTCCCCACTGCCTTGAGGGTCAAATCTAAGTTTCTTAGCCTAGCACAACAGAGTCCAGCTAGGGCCTCCCAGCTTCAGGTTCCATTCATCCCTACAAACCCTCAGTCCTCTTTTGACCTCTGCCCCAGCTGCTTCTCCCATCTAGAGTGTCCTTCTCAACCCTTATACCTGGCAATTCATTTCTAAATCTTAAGGTGCAGCTGAGGGTCATGAGTCTGAATCATGCACTGGGTCCCCAGTGAAGAGGGTGGCTTCCAGAGCTCATAATATAATGTATTCCAACCCATGAGTAACTTGCAGGGGGAGGGCTGTGTGTCTCTTCTCTCTGTTTGACCAGTGACTGGCATAGGATTAGTACCAGCAGGTAAGGACCAGATGGGAGAAGGAGTGGGTGGGCGGAAGGAAAGGAAGGCTGCCACCTGCTGTGCCCTGTGCTGTGTAAGGAGGGCCAGTGCAGATGGCAGTAGAGGCTGCAGTGGCATGGGGTTCAGCAAGGCCCAGCTCCAGCAGGAATAGTAAGGAAACGTGTCAAATGAGTAAACAACACTCAGAAATCACTGTCTTCCCTGTAGTTTCCCCAATACTGCTGTCCAGAACACACTGCCTATCACCTGGGGCTGGCATAAGAGGAAACTCGCTTGCCATTCCAAATCAAGAGCAGCACAGTTCCAGCCAGACTCCAAACCCAGATGCATAGGAGAGGAGCTGCTGTGGAGTGGGCAAGGGTTCATGGTCAAGTCAGTGTGCTTAGGGGCGGGGGCAAGGGTTCATGGTCAAGCCAGTGTGCTTAGGGGCGGGGGCAAGGGGTAGACACCTGAAGACATCTCTTACTGTTTATGCCTTCAGCACTCTATACTTGGTGTTTGTCCAAGTCTCCTTCTCACCTACCCATCTCCAAGAAGCCTCTCAGAGAGGAGCNAGGCTACTGTGTCCTCTGCCCCTCCCATGTGAGGCTGGGTAGTACATTCCCTCCTCTGCCCCCACTTGGGAACTCTAATGGGCAAAGCTGCCTCCAGTTTGCTGGAGGGACAGAGATGGAAGGATGGAAGGCAAGGACTGCACCAGTCCTATTGTTTGCCTCCTGCTCTGGTCATTGCTCTGAGCCCAGCCACATTCACTTATACCACATAGACAAGAGACTCTGAAAAACCGCTGGGCTGCCCTCCATAGCTGCCCCTGCAGAGAGCAAAGGAGACACGTACACATAGCCAATGATATCAGCATCTGGCTGCTGGTAGAACGCTTTGTCAGCGATCCTTGAGGAAAAAGTTAGGAGAAGGAGTTAGGTGGGGGAAGACAGACAGCAAGACAGGCAGGCACAGGGTTAAAGAGAAAGAGAAACAATGTGTTAGTACCTCCATAGGAGACATGTTAGGAAGTACAATTTAAAAGCTAACATTACCCATAAGAGAGTGGGGAGTCCTGTACCTTTGATGGCTCCCTACTGCTTAATGAAATCTCTTCCCAAGGCCCTTCCCATGTCACTCCCATATGCTACCTTCTTCCTAAAACCATTCCCTCTACACTTTGGCTCCCTGTAGACCAACACACTACATGCTCCCAGGTTTAGAATGTCCTCCCTTATATCAATGCTTCTTTCCTAATGAACCATAGTTGTCCTTCAAAGACAAGTCTCTAGGCCAGTGGTTCTCAATCTTCCTAATGCTGGGACCCTTTAATACAGTTTGTTATGTGGTGAACCCCAACCATAAATTATTCCATTGCTACTTTGTAACTAATTTTACTACCATTATGAATCGTAATGTAAATATCTGATATGCAGGATATCTGATATGCAACCCTGGGGGCAGGGTTGCAATCCACAGGTTGAGAAACACTGGTCTAGACACTGATTCTTCTCTGGCATGCTAATTGCTTCTTTGCTTCTATGGTCTTCATGCACAGGGCCCCAGTGGATCCCAGTTTGGCTGTACATGTGTGATTCTCTCCTCTGAACTCTTAAAGGACACAGAAGGGTCCTCATCTGACNCCCAGTGTCCANCTTGGCATGCAGCATTTTGATTGCCTTTCCCTCCTGGGAAGATCTTGTATCTTGAAGGGCACAGCATCCAAAGCAGGAGAACATCCATTTCCACAAATATGTTCTCTGGTTTGCACCCATGCCCATGCCGGGCTTGTGCTTTGCGGCATCAGCTGCTCCCACTGTGGTCCCTGTGGGTTAGATGGGACTTCCACCCTTGCTGGGTCCCATTGGAGCATCCCTCCTCCTGTCTATGGTCAGGGGCCTGGCATGGGCACATAGCCCAAGCCAACTCTGGCAGGAGCAACTAGATACTTGCTATTTTCACTACGCTTGCCAACATAGCAGAGCAGAAGCCTGAAGCTGCTGTTCCTGTACAGGGGTATGTGTCCAATAGTAAAGCCAGAACAGGGAAGCAGAGCTGAGTGACAGGGAGAGCAAGTGCTGACTGACTTCATTTATGCTCCAATGCCACTGCCCTGGCCTTTTCATTTATACAGGCCACTAATGTCCTTTCATCCTTTAGTCACACTGGTTTGAAGGACTGTCTCTGTTATTTCTATAAGAAATGAAATCAAATTCTCAGACTGGTTCTTCACTCCCTGCCAGGCCTGGACCCTCTCTGAGTTACCTACAGAAGCTCAGGGTCCTGGAGAGTCTAGTCACACCCCAGTCCTTAGCACCCATTCTGCTTCCTCTCAGTCATGGAGAGGAGTAAGGGCTTAGGAGTGGGCATGCTGTGAGGAACCCTAAGCTTCCAGCAGCTCTTTTCTCCATGTCCCCAACACACTCCCTTCAGTGCCTCCATGGNTCCCCTCATGTTCTCACAGCCATCCCTCGTGTTCAGTCTCATGATGTTTCCATGGCTCCCCTCAGTCTCCTGAGCTCCCCTCAGGTCCCCAGGTTCACTCACCTGTTGTTGATCTTGTTCTTCTCAACTTGTTCGCTTTGGCGCTGGTTCCACTCCTCTAGGTCCTTCTTGGCCTTCTCCCGCCACTCCTGTTCAGTCACCTTAGAGGCAGCGTCTGTAAGCCCAGCAGAATGAGTACAACATTCTCTAGATGGAGAACAGCTACCCCAGATGCTCCACCCCTGGCCCCCAGACAGCAGCCCCAGGACCCACCCTCAGCCTGCACAGTGGGCCTGCACAGACTCCAAGGCATGCCAACCCCCATGTCCCAGAAGCCCTTGCTGGACTCAGCTCTTCCCCAGCTATTGCCCTCACCCAGCTCCTGCAGCCTTTTCTTCTGTTCCTCTCTCCACTTCCGGATGCTCTCGGGTTCCTGAGTCAGCCTGTCCGCCTGGGCAATCGCAGCATAGCCATCGGCAGGCCCATTAGCCTCCTACAACATAAGCACAGTATTCCCGGCCCATCANGTCTGCCCTGCTGTTTGTGCTGCTCTTACTGCAACCAAGACAGCTCGCAAATCAGGCCACCCAACCCACTCCACCACCCAGTGACTCCACCTTCACACTCTACATTCCCTCTGCCAGCAGCACTGCCCCCATGTGGCCTCAGGAAGGTCACCACCTCTCAGTNCCTGATTGTCTCAGACCCAGACAACTCATTTATACCNTTTTGTTCATCATAAAAAAGGATAAATTATAACACCCACTCCCACAGAGTTGATACAAGAATGAAATGAGTTTTAAAACTAAATTTGGGGCTGAAGGGATGTCTCCGTGGTTAAGAGCCCTTGCTGCTCTTACAGGGGACCCTAGTTCATTCAGTTCCCAGTACTGATATGGGGACTTACAACTGCCTGTCACTCCAGTTCTAAGGGATCAGATTGCATGCTGGTGGTACACATACACACATACAAGCAAAACACTCATACACATAAAATAAATCTTTTTTAAAAAAAGCTGTAGACGTCATCATCTTGCACACAATGAGCCCCTTGTGCTACTACCATCATTAAAATNTGTTACATTGTGCTACATGATAAAACTTACACAGTCTAACATGATCTCATGTGTTACTAATGTGTTCTCTGTCCATCAGAGTGTCACCTTTGTGACAGCAGGGACCTTGTCTGTTGTGTTCCATTGCTTTGTGTACAGAGCCCACCACAGTGCCTGGCATAGGAGACAACAGACATTGCCGAGTGACCATGCAGCCCAGAGACAGGCAGACTAACCATGACTAAAGCTTTCCCATGGCAGGGGGGGGAGGGAACGGCTGGAGGGATGACTCAGCAGTTAAGTGTTGTGGGATATTTGTACACTGTGCGAAGATGTATTTACTGTGACTGGTGTAATAAAAAGCTGAATGGCCAATATCTAGGCAGAAGGTATAGACGGGATTTCCAGGAAGAGAAAGTAAGAATTGGAGGAATCGAGGCGTTCAGGAGAAGCCAGGAGACATGGAGAGGAAACAGGAGGTGCAAGATGGAAGATCGGTAACACCACATGATAAGACATAGATTAATATAAATTGGTTAATTTAAGTTATAAGAGCTATTTGGGAACAAGACTAAGCTCTAGGCCGAGTTTCGTAATTAATAAGACGTCTCCATGTCATTATTTGGGAGCTGGTTGGTGGGACAGAGAAAGACTCATCACAGTTAAGAGCATGACTGCTTTTTCAGGGGACCCAGGTTTGGTTCCCAGCACCCACATGGCAGCTCACAACCTTCTGTCACTCCAGCTCCAGAGGACCTGACACCCTCTTTTGGCCCCTGTAGGCTCCCAGCACAGACATACATGCAGGCTGTGGTGGTTTGAATGAGAACAACCCCCATATTGTCATATGTAAGATGGATTTTCTAAATAGTCTTGTTAAATAAAACACAGAGGCAGAGATAGGGGTGAAAGTCTGACAGAGATCAGAGAAATAAGGAACAGCTACCAGCCTAACCTTAGGCTGCCGCCACCGCTTCCAAAATGGAGAGAGAGTTCCACTTCCTTATACCTCCACGTCTAGATCCCTTTCTGTTCTGTTCTCCCATTGGCTCTTTCAGCCTAGCTACATCACTTCCTCCTATGGCCCACTTCTGTCACTTCCTGCCTATCTGTATAGACCTCCAGAATTCTATGGTTGATGCTGGGATTAAAGGCGTGTGTCTCCACGCTTGACTGTTCCTAGTGTAACCTGGAACTCAAAGGGATCCAGACAGACCCTGCTTGCTAAGTGATAGGATTAAGGACGTGTGCTAATTTTGCAAGGCTAGCGGCTGACTTTGTTCCTCTGATCCTCAGATAAATTTTATTGGGGGACATAGATAAAATACCACCACAATCATATATTTAAATGCTTGGTGCTCAATGGGTAGAACTGTTTAGGAAGGGTTAGAAGGTGTGGTCTTGTAGGAGGAGCTGTGTCACTGGGGGCTGGCTTGGAGATTTCAGAGCCCACCCCATTGCTAGTTAGCTCTCTCTGTCTCGTGCTAGTGGCTTAAGATGTGAGTGCTCTGCTACTGCTCCAGCACCATGCCTGCATGCCTGCTGCCATGCTCATTACCATGATGGTCATGGACTCTGACCCTCTGAAACTGTAAACCCCAAATAAACTCTTTCTTCCCTAAGTTGCCTTGGCCATGGTATCTTATTGCAGCCATAAAAAAGTAACAAGACACAGGCAAAAATACCCATACACATAAAATAATAAAACCTTGCTCTGGTAAACTTGGACTCTAAAGCCATACAACCCCATTGCTGAAAGCTGGAAGATGTGTGTTTGGCTGGTGAGTTCCTGAACATATCAGTCCTCACAGAAAATGTGACTTATAGAAGATGGCCTCTCAGACCTGATGCTGGGATTTGATGCAACAGTATTTGTAAGGTATTTTTTTTCTTTGTGTAGAGACAGGGCCTCATGTAGCCTAGAACTTGGTCTAACTGAAGATAACCTTGAACTTCTGATTATCTTGCCTCTACCTCAAGAGTGCAGGATTCAGGTATGTGCCACTCTACCTGATTTATTCAGTGCTGTGGGTGAAACTCAAAGCTTTGTGCAGACTAAGCAAGCACTCTACCAACTGAGTGACACAAGAGTGCCTGCNACAGAATGATGGCTCGGTGGGTGGCATTAGAATCATTCTATTTATTTATTTGTATATGCCGGAGAGGACCTGAGTATGGAGGTCAGAGAGCAGCTTGAGGGAGTTGGTCCTCTCCTTCCACAGTGTGAGTTCTGGGATTGAACTTGGGTCCTCAGGCTTGGCCTTTGCTGCTTTGCCATCTCACCAGCCCATCACCGTCATTTTTCATTCTCATTGTATAGAGGAGAACACCAAGGCCAAGAGAGGTGGATAGAGGTAGTGGGGTTCAGAGCTGGTGACAGTTGCTAGAGCTTGGGACAGAAGTATTGGGGGTTGTGCACTTTGGGTCAGTATGGGTGGGGCACCTCTAGTCTGAGAGACCNTGTCTTCCTGAAGGATGGGAGTGTAGGTCCTGCCACCATGCCTGGCTGGTACTCTGCCCTCCACTCTTCCTGTGGGCACTGACCCCACAGGGCTCCGACTGCAATGCACCTGGCCTCCTTACTCCACCATAGGCATTTCCACCTTGGGATCCCCTCCTCCCTTACATTCCAGGCTCCTCCACCCCAGCACCCCCATCACAGTCTTCTCTACCTCTACTATCCACCCAAAGCTCCCAGTGGGCAAGGCAGGACCTACTTAGATTACAGCTCCCTCTATTCCCCCAGATCATGGTTCCCTGTCCTCCTTCAAGCATTTGCCCAACTGTCAGTATCGCTGTTGTTTACTGTCTTTCCCCAACAAGACAGTGTCTGGGAGCCCTCTGTCCTACCACTATCCTGAGCATTGAGTAGGTCCTCAATGAGCTGTGGTTAAGTGAGCCAAGACCCCAGAGCTAGCAGTATCTGGCTGTGGGGACGAACTTGGTAAGCAGCTCTATGAAGCAGCAGGGCTCCATGCAGGTGTGGAAGCAGTGAGGGCAGGGCCAGCCTTGGGCCAAGTGCCAGGTCCAAACATGCCCAGTCCTTGCACCTAGGACTCGCTGATGCCTCTTTCCTACACAGAACCACACCTCATCAGATCCTGTTGTTGAAACCTGAACCTTGTGTGTGTCCTTGATTTTTTTCCCTTATCTGTCCCATGTTCAGTCTAACAGGAAGCTCTGTTTGTACTCTCTAAAATGTGTCCCCAATCAGATTACTTCCCTTTCAGCNCCTGGTGACTTTGTCCTGGATTCAATCCCCAGATGCAAAATGACCCATGCAAAGTCTAACTAAAATAATGTCCTGTCCAGTTTTAAAATGTCCCAAAAGCCAGGCATGGTGGTCCATACCTTTAATCCCAGCACTCAGGGGGCAGAGGCAGGTGGATCTCTGAGTTCAAGGCCAGCCTGGTCTACATAGTGAGTTCCAGGACAGCCAGGGCCACACAGAGAATGTCTGTCTCAAAAAGCCAAAACACACACACACACACACACTCACACACACACAAATAACAACAACAACAGACCCCAAAGGCTTTTTTTTGAATAAAAATCCAAAGTGTCTGGGCCTGGAGAGNTGGCTCAGAGGTTAACAGCACTGACTGTTTTTCTAGAGGTCCTGAGTTCAATTCCCAGCAACCACATGGTGGCTCACAACCATCTGTAATGAGAT
>LZPO01096785.1:388095-402492 GCA_001675575.1 Neotoma lepida
TCTGGTTAGATAGCCCAGGCTGTCCTCAGATATAATTTTCTAGGCCAGTGAAACTGGTTTACAGTATTTCAGATTGTGATGAGCAGATGACTCAGTTGGTTATAGCACCTGCTTCAAGCATGAGGATCTGAGTTCAGACCACGACTCCACATTAAAGCAGAGGATGATGGCACACTCCTGTAACCACAGCACTAGTGGAGCCTCGCAGGCTGTGCNCGTCAGAGTTCATGAGAATTGTCTTTAAAAATAAAGGGAAAAAGGGATTAAGTGAAAATTTTGAGTTTTGTTTATTACGTTTGGAAAGGGGACTGGNGAAGTGACTCAGAGGTTAGAAGCACTGCCTGCTCTCTCAGAGGATCCACGTTAGATTCCCAGCACTCACGTGATGGCTCCAGTCCTAGGGGATCCCACACCCTTTTCTGGCCTCCAAAAGCACAGCTGCACATGTATTGTACAAAATGCAGTCAGCACACTTATACACACAAAAAATAATAGTTGCAAAAAAGTCTGCAAAGGATATCTAGTCCAGATTTAATCCAGATTAAACATTGTACAATAAAAGAAACTAAATTCCAGAATTAAACCTCTTGTCCTTGGGTACCAAGCACACAACCAAGACAAGAAACTTTGTTTTGACTTATCAGTCTGGTTGAGATAAATCACTGTCTCCGTGGTTGTCAGTGGTTAGGAATTTCTTGACAGTAGAGACTACCTTAACTCATCTTGTATAATACTCTGAAGTAAGCATTTGTTGAATGAAAGGTCTATGAATGGAGGGAGGGATGTGGCTTTTGTACTGTGTTGAAGGGCCTAGCACTGTGGAATTTTTAGGCTTGTGATATGCATATGAACTGTTAGATTTGCTGCATATTGGACACCTGAAGGGAAATAGTAAGAAAGGAACCTAGAAAGCCAGTTATGCTCACTGTAGAGAGGCTCTTTGTGGTGCTCCGTGGTCCAGGTTTACATAGGTTCTAGGGGTTAACCTCAGGTCCTTGTATGTGCAAGGCAAGCACATGACTAAATGAGCTGCCTCAGCAGCATCTCTCGTGGTCAAAATGACCCTTCTTCCTACACCCCCAGTTGCGAATACATGCTTGTGTTGCCATGCCTGGTTTATACAGTGTAGGAGATGGAACCCAGGGCTCTGTGCCTACTAAACTAGACAAGCACTCTGCCAACTCAGCCTCCGTCCCGTAGTAACCTTGTGCTTTACCTTCCTTTCAGGATCTGACTGGCATAGAATCCATGGAGCAGTGTCGCCTTGCTTTGGAGCAGCATAACTGGAACATGGAGGTATGGACACCCACTCCTACCACACTCAGAGCAAAGTCTCGCTGCTGTAGCATCCTTCTCCCATTATTTTGATATCAGAATTATAGCTTCCTTATATTTAAAATACATGTGTAGACGTATAGAAACTATGAAAATAAAGAATCCCATTCATGTAGTGCCTCTGTCCTTATCCCTTCCTAGCAACAGATGCTCTCACCACCATGCCTATGGTATTCATTACACTTGCAATGTTCGTTGCTTTGAGGTAGTTCTACTAGAATGTGACTAAAATGGAAACCCCATGAAAACAGAATTTTCATTTTAGTTTTGTTAATTGCTCTGAGCATAAAACTTATATAGATTTTTTTTTTGAGACAGGTTTTTTGTTTTGTTTTGTTTTTATAGTCCTGGCTGTCCTAGAACTCGCTCTGTAGACCAGGCTGACCTAGAACTCAAGAGATCTGCCTGCCTCTGCTTCCTGAGTGCTGGGAGTAAAGGCATGTACCACCCCACCCCCACCTTTATGTTTAGATTCTTGATGCTAGGCTGTAATGGTGCACACCTTTAATCCCAGCAATTAGGAGGCAGAGGCAGACAGATCTCTGTAGATTCGAGGCCAGCCTGGTCTACAGAGCAAGTTCCAGGATGGCCAGGGCTACACAAAGAAACCGTGTCTCAAAAAAACAAACAACAAAAAAGAGTAGATTCTTAATGGATTTCTGCTGACCACTTCTAGCATATTAGCAGCTTATTATATATGCTGGCTAAAAGAGATCTGCTCAAAGAGAGTGGAAGGCACCTGTGGGATGACACAGAGGTCATCACCTGACCTCTAGCATGAGTGCATGTGCACATACAAAATTAAAAGTTTTATTTTTTTCTTTGGCATAATTCAGTTTATCCTTTTTGTATTAGTCTTTCATTTTACTTCATTTAGGTATCTGGGTCCCTAATAATTTTCTGTTGACATCATAAATCTATATTTTAAATTAAATATTTCAAACAAAAACAAATATACTGGGGGAAGGGTCAACTAGGCATGGTGACACCTACATGGGTGTCACTTGGGAGGCTAAGACAGGAAGATCAGGAGTTCAAGCCCTGTTTGAAGTACATAGCAAAACCCTGTCTCAAAGAGAGAGAGGGAAGGAGGAAGAAAATAGGGCAGTCCTGTGCCTCCTGTTCAGCTCCTAACCCTGGAGTGTTTTCTGCAATACAGTTTCAAATTTCTGCTCATCAGATGTGGATAAAACAGTTTGTGAGTTGCTTGCATGTCCTCTCTTGCTCCCCATTTCTTTTTTTCTTGGGGTAACCGCTGTTGACAGGTATGTCTTTACCAAAGATTGAATATTTTGTGAGCTAAAGATTTATATCCATTTTTTTAATTCCTTCATATTTGATGAGATTACTTTGCATAGCTTAAATGTGANTGGAAAGATTTATTTCCCAATGATATTGTCTTGTCTTTTTCCAGTTACAGAAACAAAATATGCTTATAAAAGTTTAAACACAAAATTCTTGCACTTTACAGAGAAAAGCATAGTTGCTTTAGCGTGTGTCCTTCCAGACTTTCTTCAGTACGTACTCTGTTTCAGCTTCTACCACGTGGGTCCTGGAGACCAGCCTCAGAAGGCGAAGCTTGGCAGCAAGCTCTTCTACCTATTGGCTTAGTTAGAGTTTCTACTGCTGTGATAAAAAGACCATGAGCAAAGTTCATTTTAGCTTACAGTCAGTGCAGCATCACAGTCCATCACTGAGGGGCGTCAGACCAAGAACTCAAGGCAGGAACTGAAGCAGAGGCTGTGAAGGAGTGCTGCTTACTGGCTTGCTCGTCATACTTGCTCAGCCTGTTGTCCTATATTATCTAGGACCACCTGCCCAGGGGTGGCCTTATGCCCACCCATATCAGTCATTAGTCAAGAAAGTGCACCACAGACTTGCCTACAGGCCAGTCTTATGAAGGCATTTTCTCAATAGAGGTTCCGTCTTCCCAAATGGCCCTAGTTTTTTGTGCCAAGTTGACAGAAAGCTAATTAAGATACCCACTGAGCCAGCTTGCCAGACCTGAAAGGTTATTCTTTGCCCACTGAGTGTGATTTGACTGCCTGGAATTAGTCAAACCATAAAGGTTAAGTCCAGTTCTCAAGTTTAGAAGACACATAACCCTCCCAAAGACCACTCTTTCTTCTGACACCAACTGTGAATTCAATGAAATTACAAAATGATCCTCAGGATTAATTCACTAGAGCACACTGAATTCACTTAGTTCACTAGAAACACACTGAAAACTGTTCCATACTCCCGATAATAGTTTTTGATAGGATACTAATGTAGGTTAAAACCAGCTAAGCGACTTGGAACAGGATTTCAAAGGCTTCCCATGGGGCTGGAGAAATGGCTCAGTGGGTAAGAGCACTAGCTGCTCTTCCAGAGGACCCAGGTTCAAATTCCAGCACCCACATGGCAGCTCACAACTGTCTGTAACTCTAAGACACCCTCACACAGACGTTACGTGCAGGCAAAACACCAATGTACATAAAGTAAAATTTTAAAAAAGAGAAAGAAAATTGATTAAAAAACAAACAAAAGACCAAACAAAGGCTTCCCACATAGGAAGTTTGTATATCCATCTTCTGTGGAGTCAGGATGCAGTACCTTTTTTATACAAGAAGAGTTAACAGTATGCACAAGCTACTGCCAGCCAGAGACATCACCTTAGTGAAGTGTCCAGAGTGGTGTTGGTTTTTAGGTTGTTGTTGGTCTTCATTATTTGGTATAATTGATTTGATTGGCTGCCCATATGGTTGAATGCAACCTGCAAGTTGACAGACACTTGGTCATCCAAAGTCCCCACTCTAATCATATGGCTGGTCTTTCTGACATGACCACATTTTCCTCTAAGACTATTTATTAGGTGGAGCATCCCAGTAATAGTAACAGAAGAGGCACTCCCATCAGGTAGAGTAATCATTGAGAAGGAAAAGCCGGACATCTCTTTGGGTATGGCCAATTTTGTCACAAAACTGGGACAGAAAACTATTTTCAGAGACAGAATTTAGAGAATGAAGGGTTTAACCTGAATATTTCAAATTTTTTACTTGGTGATTTTGTTTTATTTTGTTGTTTTTGAGACAGAATCTCTAGCCAAGGCTCAACTCAGACTCCCTACACATAGCCCAAAATGACCACAAACTTTTGGTCCTCCCTTCTCCACCTCCTGAGTTCTGGGATTGAAGCAATGGTTTCTGCCTCTTACATGCAAGCACTCATCAACTGAGCTACATCCAAAGACCTGAACACTCAGATTAAGTTGACCCTCCCTTCAAACTCCTCCCATTTTGAAGAATTTCTCACTTTTTTTTTTAAAACAAATCTGTTTCTTTACTTAAAAATTTTTTTTTTCAGATTAATTCCAAGTATTAAGTTTCCTTCAATTTTGCACACAAAGAATCTAAGGCTTGTGTTTTGTCGATACTCATGGAAGACCCACCCTTTCCTGGATGGAGACTGAAGAGGAGGGGATATGTGTGTGGGAAACACAGACTGGGAAGGGAGGAGAGGGGAGGCTGAGGCCAGGATGTAAAACAAATAGATGAAGAAAAAGAAAAAGAATCTAAGGCTTGTAAGTTAGTCTTTTTCTGGGCTGTGGAGCTGTATTCAGACTATATTCTCTTTGCCAAAACTGTCTATCAAGTACTAGCGATCAGTACTGCCCACTGCACAGCCCTGGAGGTGCTGTCCATACTGTATTCTGTGTACTGCTTTTCCTGGGATTGTATGGTAAAGCACATTATATTTTAGCCATTCTGAGTAACACATATTAATAGTAATAATGTGCTTGCTATATAAATGTGGCTTCAAGACAAGTTGCCTGTTCTACCTTGTGAGAATTCTCATTGCCCCATAGCATAGCAGGATAAAGGTCCCTTGACATNTACTCATCAAGTGATCTTCATGTAATGTTGACCTTGTTTTGAGACACGAAGCAGTAGTTTCCTCTTGGGTGGATTTGAGCATCACTGAAGTTGTGCATTCTGTTTTCCTCCTCAGGCTGCAGTCCAGGACAGACTGAATGAGCAAGAGGGTGTACCGAGTGTTTTCAACCCACCTCCGCCCCGACCCCTCCAGGTTAATACAGCCGATCACAGGATCTACAGCTATGTTGTCTCAAGACCACAACCAAGGGCAAGTTTTGTGGCTAGAATATCCCCTTTTTAATGATTTCACCCATTTGGTTTTGTTGTCTTTGTGTGATAGAGCAAAAGAAATGTTGGCAGTATGAACTTGTTAGGTATGGGTCCTTGGAAGACCTAATGGCTTCATCAGTTTCCCTGGATTGTTTAATGAATTGCTGTAGGAACTGTTTTTCTGTTCTTTACTGAGAAAGTGTTTTCTTTATCTTGTTTTGAGCAACTTGCTTTTGAAATGTCTGCTGCAGGCTGAATAGAGCTGCTTCTGAGCATATGTCTATGCCTACAGGAGCCCATGGAAGCCTGAAGAGGCACTGTATCCCTGGGAACTGGGGGCTGTTGTGAGCTACCATGTGGGTGCTGGGAACCAAACCTGGGTCCTTTGTAAGAGCAGTAAGTGCTCTTAACTACTGAGCCATCTCTTCAGCCCCCCTTTCTGTGTGTGTGTGTGTGTGTGTTTTGTTTTGTTCTAAATAACCCAGGCTAGTTGGCAACTCGCTATAGCCTGGGCTGAATTGGAGCTCACTGTGTAGGACAGGCTGCCTCAAACCTTGGACATTCTTCCTGCCTTAGCCTTGGAGTTGTGGAATGGTTGCATGAACAATCTACCATACCTGACAACTTCCCACCNTTAAATTACAGTCTGATAAGTTCTTNGTGACTTGAGTTTACCTGACTTCAGCTACTTTTAAGGAAGTGTTTAGAGTCTTTGGGAGTTCTGTACCACTGTTTTGAAATTGGTCCTGAAGGGCTGGTGGCAAAGAGGTGGTGCACTTCAGAATGTACCAGTTGACTCCTAGGGTGTGTAGAGGTCAAGAAAGAACTCATTTACTGCTTACTTCCTCCTCCCTCCCTCTTCCCATTCATTCCCTTCTTCCTCTCCTTCACTGCCTCTGCCTCCCCCCTTTTCTTTCCTTTATAAACATTGTTGTATCACATTTTCTTTATTTGTGTGCATGTAGGTCAGAGGACAGCCTGCAGAGTCAGTTCTCTCTTTCCACCGTGTGGGTCACAGGGACAGCAGACACCTCTGCCTGTTGATGCACTTCCTTTGTTTTTGAGGCAGGCTCTCANTATGTAGTCCCGGTTATCATCAAACTCTGGATATTTCCTTCTTAGCTTTCCTATTTACAGTCTGATTTCTCATGGTCTGTTTAAGGAAATTAGATATATAACTGATCATGAACTCCAAAGAACTTTCTGGAGCTTATCTTTCTTATCCTTGAGTGATGACACTCATCCCTTGAACATCCATTTAGAATTAAAAAAAAAAAAAAAAGCAAAACAACTTTTTAAGCATTCAGTCAATCCTAGAGCAATTAAAATTACTCCATTATCGTACTTTATTTTGTTGTGTGTATGGAGTACTTAATGTTTCAAAATGCCTTTCGATGATGGTGCATGCCTGTAATCCTCCTAGCCCTAGGGAGGCTGAGGTGGGAGGATCTCTAGTTCAAGGACTGCCTAGCTCTTACTTATGAGACACTGCCTCAGGGAGAAAAAAGGGTTGGCTACAGAGATGACTCAGCAGTCAAGAGTACTTGGCTGCTCTTCCAGAGGACCTAGGTTGGATTCCCAGCACCCATATGGTAGCTCACACCTATCTATAGCTCCAGTCACAAGGGGATCCAGCCTCCACAAGCCCCAGGCACACACATAGTACACAGACATCATGTTGGCAAAACACCCATACACATAAAATTAAAATTAGAATTAAAAAAAGCAGGCAAACAAACAAAGAGTGCTGAGGCAGGAGAANCCCAAGTTTTGAGGCCAGCCTGGGCAACATAGTGCAGCTATGTCCCCGGGAGCTTCATTACACCCTTTTCCATAGAGGATACACTTCCAAGGTAGACACCCTAAACTCCCAGTACTACTAAGCCTTATTATTTAATGCTTTTTCCATCTTCATCAAGCATTTGCTGTCACTTTTGCTGTTTAAGGTGCAGCGGCAAAGCCAGCACAGATTTCTCTTCCTTCACAATTTTATGAATAAAAGATTGGTTGTTATTGTAGATCTTAACAACCTCACCATATGGTTTCTTGGCTTAAGTCTTACCTTTTCACTTAAATGGATCACTTCATGATTTCTCTTTGCCATATCAGTTCCATCATCATCACTTTGGGGCCATTTTGTTGTTGTCGTTTTTGAGACAGGCTCTCACTAGATAGCCTTACCTACCCTTGAACTTGCTATGTACACCAGGCTGCCTCAAACTCACAAAGATCCACCTGCCTCTGCCTCTCCAGTGCAGGCATTTAAAGTGTGTACCACCATGCCTAGCAGGGGCTATTTTTTAAGTAAAATAAGGATTACTTGAACACAAGCAACACCCTGACACATCTGCTAACCAGGATGGCTACTACGATTCTAATAGGCAGGTGTCATGTATGGAATACTGGATGAAGAGATTCTTCCTGAGTGGGACTGAACAGCATGGCACACTATTTTATCACACTACTCAATTTGCAGTTTAACACTTACAAATTATTTAGTTTTTCAATTTTCCACTTAATATTTTCAGACCTCAGTTGTCTGAGGGTAACTGAAACTATAGAAAGCAAAGCCATAGATAAAGGGAAGAAAGACTGAAGTAGATGAGTACACACCTGCCAAGTAAAGGCACCTGTTTGAAATGCTTGGAACAAGCTTATACAAGCTGTTTGGAACCCTTTCATATGTCTGTCTCTTATACACATCTAGATGTGTATAAGAGACAGGAACACGGTCTGGAGCTCCACCCAGGCTCTGTGAGAGACTGAAATGTTCACTAGAAGCTAGGTGTGGTAGCACGCACCTGTAATCCTATTGAGAATGAGACAAGAGGATTTTGAGTTTGGAAAGGGGTGGGGAGAGTGTGAATGAGTGAGCATGACATCCAGGCTTCAGCTGCCTGAAGCAGGCCAGCCTGGGCTACATACTGAGTTCTGGGACAGCCAGGACTATATAGAGACAGCCTGTCTCAAAAAAACAACAAGAAACTCCAAATTCCTAGAGCAATACATAACTTGATACCCGTTTCCTCAGCTTGAACTGGCCTCNCTTTGTGATTGAGACCCTGATCGCCACTCAGCTTTAGAGCTCACTCCAGTGATTACACAGGACATGTTGACACAGTGTGACAATAAGCCTTGTTTGTATATGACAGCAATAAGATAAGGTTAATTAGTGTTGTTACAAAGATTAGTAGCTATAAGGATTTGTCCTTGTGATAATAGACTTATACAAGTGTCCAAAGTAATAATAATTATCTCTCTTGATATTTCTGTGCGCCATATATTGATGTTTAAATATAAGATGGAAAGAATGAGTATTTATTACATGGGGAGAGACTTGAAGTTGACAATGAATATAAGGAGTTGCTGGAGAATGTTATAGAGATTAAAGATAAAAATCCTGTGGGAAAAAATACTAGTCTTAGATGAAATAATACCAAAAGCAGTAGCATTTAAGGATGAGATTGCCAGGAAGAGGACACTGTATATTACAGAGAGAAGAGTCACCATAGTGGGGTCAGGGGCACGGAAATATGAACTAGCCATTTTCTGAAGTATTGGCCATTAAGAGAATGGGGTCTCTAACTTTGTTTTTGGAATTTCAGGGGCTGCTTGGATGGGGTTATTACTTGATAATGCTTCCATTCCGGTTTACCTATTACACGATACTTGATATATTTAGGTATGTACCTCTGTGTTTATATACTACTAGCAGCAGGGTAGTCTTTGAAGCTGAAACTTAGACTAGAGTAAGCTTGATGCTCAATCATTTTGACTAGCCAGTTTGTTACCAGATTAAATATTCTTCCTGCACTCTATTTTTCTATAGTAAAAAATGTTTTAAATTGTTGCATAGTGGAAGGTGTTATAAATGGCTTTAAATTAGTCCTTGCTGTTGTTTGTAAGAACCAAATTAATCTGCCTATGTTTATTGGTCTTTCCCCTCCCCCACCATGTTTGTCACCACTACATTCCCAAGTTAATCACCATGCCCTTTCCTTTCTAACCACCATTATCTATCTCCTAACTTCATACTCCAGGAACTTTTACCACAAACCACTTTTCCTCTACCTGACTATTCACAGTCCCAGAAGATTTTCTTGCTTTGAGACTACCCACTTGGCCATAGATTGTTGGCATCTTTCTAGGCAGTGTTTTGTACATTTCCCTCTGCCCTGGCAATGCTTAGGTTGCCAACACTGGAACCCTTTCATATGTACACCCACTTGTTTCATACCTTCACCATCAAGCTTTCTTTGTGTACCATTCAAAGAACTTACCATGGGAAGCTATAGTGTGTGTCCAGAGCTAGGAAGTGTTGAGTGTGACCTGACTTCTGGCGGATCATAGCACAGAACACGGTCTGGAGCTCCACCCAGGCTCTGTGAGAGACTGAAATGTTCACTAGAAGCTAGGTGTGGTAGCACGCACCTGTAATCCTATTGAGAATGAGACAAGAGGATTTTGAGTTTGGAAAGGGGTGGGGAGAGTGTGAATGAGTGAGCATGACATCCAGGCCAGCAGATGGAGCTGGAAGTACAGTGTGTACAAAGTGCTCCTTCCACATTCAGGATAGCAAAGGCTGGAAGTAAGGACCCAGCCACTGCAGAAGTTCAGGGATTAGGTAATTGTTTCCCCTTCGTCTCTTGTTTAATGGCATTCTTGATGTAGCAAAGAACAACCCCCCTCCCTCCCCTCCCTGTAGCCCTGGCCATCCTGGAACTCTCTCTGTAGACCAGGCTGACCTCGAACTCAGAGATCCACCTGGGCTTCTCGAGCACTGTGATTAAAGGCGTGCGCCAGCACCACCTGGCTAGTGCAAACTTCTTAGTGGCTGGCTACCTGCTTTGTAGTTTTCCCATCTCTTTTATTCAGGAATGGGCATGTGGAACCATAAAATCTTTCAAAATCACAGTGAAAACTTGAGTTGACACATATGTCTTAAATTACGTTGGCTGTGGAAATACATTGTAGTGAGAAACAGTAGACTTAAAGCCTTTACCCCTTTCTAGAATTTGGACACTTAAAAAGAGATAACCCTAAATAATCTTTTCAGAAAAGTAGTCAAAGTACCAGCCTTCTGAAGCACTCGTAATTGCTTCCCTATATATAGAAGTAATGACATTTTATGTCTTTCATTTTCTTGGAATGTTTGTATTGATGAATTTGGTTTAATAATTCAGGAAAAATTGAGTATCATTACATACACGAGGAGATTTTGTTAAAGTATTAAGAGTAGGCTCAAGAATTGGTAAAGAAAGTATCAGAGTGTAGTCATCTTTTGCTATGCTAAAATATTCAAGTAAATGAATATTGTTTGCTTTCCTTGGGAAAATATGCATGGCATGTTTTACTAATTTTAATGCAATGGTGTCATCCAGGCAACTTAATGTGAAATGTAACACTTCATCCTCTACCCCACTACCTCCTATGGAAACCCAAAGCATAAAGAAAGGGTAAGGTACAGTGTGATAGGACAGGCTCTTTAGGAATAGATGTATGGGCTCATTAGACAGTGCATCCTTGAATCTAAAGTAGCTACCAGTATTCCACATCTGGGTCAGTTTTATGTATGCCATCATTGTAAACACAGTGAAGCAAATTTACCTGCCCCTTTTGAAGAACAGCAAATAAATTGTGNCTAAGTTCAGGTTTGAAGTCCCTATTGATAACTTGAGTAACTTGAGAGTATGAGTTAAAAAATCAGAATCCCAGAAGAACATAAAGGAGAGGAAGCTGCAAGTAGGAAGATCCAGAAAGAGGTGTCTACTCTAGAGCAGTGTTTGTCCCGTGCACTTTTTTTGATTAAGACACATTCTTTGTCTCTGTTGTTCAGTATGGAAATCACTAACCACATGTGTCTGTTGAGCACTTGAAACATGGCGGGGTGACCGAGGCACTAAATTTTAACTGTATTTCATTTAATGTATTTAAATTTATAATAGCCATAAATAGTGGCTGCTGTGTTAGACAGTGTCTAGGACTATGATCTTCCTTACCCAGTCCATGTAGCCCTGTTTTTCTACAGAAAGCACTCAAGATGGGTTAGGCCAGCATTGGAACGTTGTAGTCCTAGTGGTGTGCATTCTTCTTGAGCAGATAGTGGAACACTTGGCAGCTTTGTGGCTTTTGAGCCAGNCTCTACACTCAGGTTTGATGGCCCTCTCACTGACCATTCACTTCCCTTTGCTACCACACCTCTGGCTCTGTTATAAAAGTCTGTACAAACTGGCCCACTCCATACACACTACAGGAAGCCAATTCATGTGATATTTATTCCTTCCTCCCCAGGTTTGCTCTTCGTTTTATACGGCCTGACCCTCGCAGCCGGGTCACTGACCCTGTTGGGGACATTGTTTCATTTATGCACTCTTTTGAAGAGAAATATGGGAGGGCACACCCTGTCTTCTACCAGGGAACGTACAGCCAGGTCAGTGCCACAAACCAAATAGATGCCAACTTAACAATATGATTCTGTCCTCAAAGGAAAGTGTAGTTTAGCTCTGATCATGTTGCTCTTATACTCAAAAGACCTAAGTAGCTCTTCATTGGTTATAGGAGAAATTTTTTTTTAAAAGACAAGACCATATCTTTTATCTAGGCCCTCCTTGATCTAATCCCAATCTTCTTGGATGTCTTTTTTGCATAACTTGTTTCCTCACGCCCTGGGTTCCAATCACACCCTTCCCTGAACACTTCCCTACCTCAGTGCCTCGCTATTGCTGTTCCTTTCACCTGGAATGTCCTTCTAACATTGTGACTAATGGGCATCTTGCCCATCCTTCAGACCAGCTCATGCCATCCTTTCCTAACCATTCCACTTGTTCCCTATCTTGCTCTACCTTGCTTTCTAAAGTACTGACCTTCCCTTTTGTTTTCCATTCCTCTGTTTTTAAATTTATAGCAATTTTACATTCCTCCTTCCAGTGATTTGTGCTCACGTCTTTGCTCTGTGGTCAGACTGTACCTTGAAGGCAAAACCTAAATTTGTTTTGATCCTTTATAAAATTGAATAGAATTTAGACCATAGGCTCACGGTGGTTCATTTCACTCAAACTAAGCCACAAAGACCTTTCAGTTGTCACCTTTCAGGGAGGAGAACTGGGTGATAGGCATATATAGTTTGTCAGAGAAAAATAAAGAAGCAACACCATGGATATAGTTAAAGGGTGATTCTATTCGGGACTGTCCAGGATTTCTGATTCTTACTGGGAGAAGNCAGAGGTTCACCTTGCTTCTGCTTTTTTCCCATNTGCTTCTTCTCACAGTTGGTCTTCTTGGTGCCTGCTGCTACCCCACTCAATAAACATTACATACCTGCTGTACGGAATGTAGACACCCTGCTTAGGGCACAGATAACAGGGTGAGGGAGAGAAGCACTTCTTTGTATGATCTTGGGGTAGACTACCATTAGCCATTCAGAAAACGGAAAGTAGAGTGGAAGTTACTCAGGAGTGTACTGTGTGTGATGCAAGATTCAGGACACTTGCTTTGTCTAAAAGATCTTCTAAACCCTGTGCTCTTTAGAGTGCCTCTGGGTGCCCTGGTCCTTCATTCTTGCTTGCGTTCCTGCTGCATCCAACTGATTTTTGCAGCTATTTTTTTAATAACAAGAACTTTAGAGCTGCACAGTAGCTTTTACATAGTCACAGCCTCCTGTTTTTATCTTTGAACCATGAAGACAGCTGACTTTCTCTGACTTGTTTGTGTTACCTTGTCTACTCTTATGTGCCTGATGCAGTGTAAATTCTAACAACACTAAAACCTTTTTCATTAAAGCTTGTTGGCTTGAACTTTTTGTAGGTAGAAAAATGCTAGGGGTGGGTGTAAAGGTAGAAGCCTGAGAAGTACTTAACTTCTTGCTTTCCTTTCCCCCCTATTTCCTCCCCCATTTCTGGTTGCTATTGTTGATTAATACATAGTTATATCCTTTTGGACCGTTAGCCTAAATAGAAGTTCAGGGTCTTAATAGTGAGCAATGACCTTCTGTCTCTCTCAGGCACTTAATGATGCCAAGCGAGAACTTCGATTTCTTTTGGTTTATCTTCATGGAGATGACCACCAGGACTCCGATGAGTTCTGTCGGTAAGTAGATGAGTCAGTCGTCTTCTTTCTTTTCTGACTTTTTTTTTTCTGACACTTTATAGTTGGCAAACTGTTCTTATGTTGTTTTCATCCTGTTCCATAGCAACACACTCTGTGCACCTGAAGTTATCTCACTAATAAACAGCAGGATGCTTTTTTGGGCTTGTTCTACAAACAAACCTGAGGGATACAGGGGTAAGTGTTGTTTCTTTTGCCTCATTGAGAATATCAGAATATCCTTGAGGAAGTCTGGAAAAATATGCCATGCGATTTGGTGGTTGTTCTGTGGTAGACGTAATGCTAGTTGTTGTTTTTATTTGTATCATTTAATTTTGTCAGTAGTCCTGAGAGATGAGGTAGTGTTTCTTTGATTTTATGAAACAATTTCAGAGGCTAACATAAGACAGATCCAAGAGCATACAGTCAGCACTGTATGTTTTGAAGTGTAATCAGGATTGATAGACTTTAGGGCCCATTTTTTTTATAGTTAACCATCACTGTAGACTTTCCTTTAAAATCAGTCCTGCCCAGCAGCTNACCTCTAATCTTAACAGGCCTTTTACTATGCATTTATCTACTCTGTCTGTTGTTTCAACAGAGCTNTTGAATAATGAGTCTGTTGTGTGAGTGCTGGAGTACTGACAATGGATGCAGGCAGTTCAGTTCTTTCTGGCAGTAATTCTTATTTAGAGATAAGTGTTTTTTAGAAATCATCAGGAGAGGCTGGAGAGGTGGCTCAGAGGTTAGGAGCACTGACTGCTCTTCCAGAGGTCCTGAGTTCAATTCCCAGCAGCCACATGGTGGCTCACAACCATCCGTAATGAGATCTGGCGCCCTCTTCTGTATACAT
>LZPO01096785.1:402514-416892 GCA_001675575.1 Neotoma lepida
GTGGTTAAGAGCACTGACTGCTGTCCTAGAGGACCTGAGTTCAATTCCCAGCAACCACATGGCAGCCTACAACCATCTGTAACTCTAATTCCAGGGAATCTGACACCATCTTACAGCCTTCACAGGTACCATTTGTGCATGTGGTGCACATAAATACATGGAGACAAAACACTGATATACATAAAAAAGAAATAAATCTTTAAGTGTATTTTCAGCAGTTATTATTAAAAAAAAAAAAAAGAAACCAGTAGAAAAAAATTAGGCAGAGAAGAAATGACACCTTCCTTTTTTTCCCAGCCAAGGTTAAAGCATTCTGTCACTCAGTATGCAAAGTCTGAGGGTTGATCTGTTTCATCCCCAAGTCTTACCCTTGATCCCTTGGGTCTTTCTGTCAGTCTCACAGGCTTTACGAGAGAATACCTATCCATTCCTGGCTATGATTATGTTGAAAGATCGCCGAATGACTGTGGTGGGACGGCTAGAAGGCCTCATTCAACCTGATGACCTCATCAACCAGCTGACATTTATTATGGATGCAAACCAGACTTACCTGGTGTCAGAACGCCTGGAAAGGTACCAGGGAGTTCCTTTCTAAAAAGAGACAGATGTGTTTGAGGGGCTGACCTGGGGCTCCACAAACTTCTTTCCCTTGTCCTAGGCACTTTAAAAGCTTTTGCTTCGTGTTGAAGAATATCTTAGAATGCTGAACATTATAAAAAGAACTTAATGTGAAAAGGGTGGACTGGTTATAACTCCTCCCCCATTACATGAATTATGTACAATAATTATAGAAAATTTGAAATGAGAAAGTCAAATTTGAAATCAGTCATAATTCTAGGGTACTTTTAATTTTGTAGACACTTGTGCACACCTGTCTGCTTACTCTGAAGATAATAATAGAAAGCAAAGGTCTGCTTATCTTGCTATACTTAAAACATCACTTCTGGTACCAGATGTGTAAGTGGTTTCGTCCCCACATCAAACAGTCTGTTCTGCAGCAGTGGACCACAGCTAGGTGTCTGCTTAATCAATCCACTTCCAACCCTCTTATTGAGAGCTCAGGCCTCAAGGCTGTCACCTTTCTCCTTTTTCACTGTAGATGCCAGTTGCAATTCCCGCATTATTTTGCATGTATTTTTAGAACCATATATCAAGGTTCCCACAGCCTG
Organism: Neotoma lepida; assembly: GCA_001675575.1. Taxonomy (NCBI): domain Eukaryota; kingdom Metazoa; phylum Chordata; class Mammalia; order Rodentia; family Cricetidae; genus Neotoma; species Neotoma lepida. Next base: position 403,684 of record LZPO01096785.1, read on the forward strand.
CACTTTGATTAATTTACTCGAGCAGTTCAGCAAACTCTGGAAGTACTTAGCTTCACTTGTTTCAACTCTCAGGAAGTGTTTAAATTATGTCCTTCCAGGATCTAGTGCAGACTTCATTGATCATGATCATGATAAAGGCATAAACAACCATTATAAGGTACTGAGGAGATGACTGTCCATAAAGTGCTTTCTTTTCAAGCACTGGGACATAAATTCAGATTCTCAGCACTCACATGAAAAGCTAGGTACAGCTGCAGTACCAGAGCTGAGCAGACTAGAAACAGGAGGATCCTTGAGGTCTAGTCAGTGAGCAAGCTTAAGATTCATTGAGAGTCCTTGTCTTAAATAAGGTAAGCCAGGTGGTGGTGGCACACACGTCTTTAATCCCAGCACTCAGGAGGCAGAGGCAGGCGGATCTCTGTGAGTTCGAGGCCAGCCTGGGCTACAGATTTAGTTCTGGGACAGCCAAAGATACACAAAGAAACCCTGTCTTCAAAAAACAAAAAAAAAGGGTGGAGGGGCTGGAGAGATGGCTCAGCAGTTAAAACCATGCACTTCTCTTGCAGATGACCCTATTTCAAGTCCCAGCACTTAAGATGGTCAGCTCATAACTGCAGCTCTAGGAGATTGAACTCCGTCAAGGGCACCTGTGTATACATTCTCTCACACACAAACATACACACACACACACACACAATTTTTTTGTTTGTTTGTTTTGGTTTTTTTCTAGACTGAGTTTCTTTGTGTAGTCCTGGATGCCCTGGAACTTGCTCTATAGACCAGGCTGGCCTTGAACTCACAGAGATCCACCTGCCTCTGCCTCCCAAGTGCTGGGATTAAAGGCATTCACCACCATCGCTCGGCCAACACACACAATTTAAAAAATAAGAATAAATTTTTTTTTTTATTTTTTAAAGATTGAGGGCCAGCAGGGTGGCACTTGTTTTTAAGCCTGAGTCCTAGGACCCCATGGTGGAAGGACTGACTCTACATTCATTCCCTAGGGNGTTCACTCCATCCCCAGTGCATATACAAGTAAATACATGTAGAAGGAAACATGCCACAGTGTGGAGATCAGTGATGATGATGTGCTTGGCTCGAAGTGGAACAGCTGTAACCATGCCATTCAAGGCTCAGGGACTATCAGGGAGGTAGGAGCAGAAAGAAAGTAAAAGCCAGGGGATGAAGAGATGTCATCTGGACACAGCACAGCTTGCACTCCTAAACTCACTGCAGCTGTGTTATCGGCCCATCAGCATTTCAGCATGGATGGGGCCTCAGAGGCCCCCACCCCTCCCTGAGGGACTATTGGCAGTCAGTGGTTGTTTCGGGGGGTAGCACTGGTAAGTTGCCCATGCTTCTGTTAATAACCTCCCAACTACTCTCTGGCAAGAAACTGAACTCAGTGGCCACGAATAGAAAGACTGTCTGAGAGGACTTGTTGAGAAGGTTCCAGTGGAAAGGGAGGGGATGAGAGGGGAACTGAAGTTGGAAAATGAATAAAGTTCATCATATAAATCATGAAATTGTCAAACAGTAAGTGGAGAGCCAGTGAGGTAGCTCGGCAGGGAAAGGCACTGGCTACAAAGTCTGACACTAAGATTCTGATCCTGACCGAATCCCACATGAAGCTNGCCACTNAGGAAAGATGTGCCTCTTTTAGACTCTGCTCCGCTTTGGAAATGGCTTTGTGGAGCAACATGTTTACCTTGTCACCAAATCATCGGTGTAAGAGAAATAGACTGGGAATGTAGCTGAGCTAGTGGAGTGTCTCCCTGGCATGCACAACCCCGAGTTCAATCCTGCCTGGAGTCCTAACCCTTGGAAAAGTGGTCAGAAGTTCAAGGTCATCCTTGAATACATAGTGAGTTTTGAGACCACCCTGAGATATATAAGATCCTGTGTCTTAGCCAGGGTTTCTATTACTGTGATGAAACACCACGACTAAAAACAAGTTGGGGAGTAAAGGGTTTATTATAGTTTCACATCACAGTTCATCATCCAAGGAAGTCAGAGTAGGAGCTCAAAACAGGACAGGAACCTGGAGGCAGGAGCTGATGCAGAGGCCATAGACAAGTGCTGCCTACCTGCTTGCTCACCCTGCTTTGTTTCTATTTTGGTTTTTCGAGACAGGGTTTCTCTGTGTAGCTTTGACGCCTTTCCTGGAACTTACTTGGTAGCCCAGGCTGGCCTCGAACTCACGAGATCCGCCTGCCTCTGCCTCCCGAGTGCTGGGATTAAAGGCATGTGCCACCACTGCCCGGCTCACCCTGCGTTCTTATAAACCCAGAACCGCTAGCCCTGGGGTGGCCCCACCCATAATGAACAGGGCCCTCCCCCTCAATCACTAGTTGAGAAAATGCCCCCACAGGCTTGCCTATGAACCAGGCATTCTCTCAGTTGTGTTTCACTCTTCCCAGGAAACTCTAGCTTGAATCAAATTGACAAGTAAATAAATAGCAGCAACCAGGACACTGTCTCAGAAAAAAAAAAAAATCTTCTTTTAATAAATAAAAACCAGGAGCTGGGCATGGTGGGCATTTCTCTAATCTCAGTACTTGAAAGGCTGAAGCAGGAGGATCTCAAGCTAGGGACCAACCTTCAAGACAAGGGAATTGGGAGAAACACGGTCAAGAAATGTACTTGCCTAGCACACGGATGGCCCTGGGTTCTATCTCTAGAGAGAGAAGAGGGGGAGGGAGAAGAAAGACAGGTTGGAAAACAACTTTGGGTTAGTTAGGGTTTTGCTTGGTATGTTTTTGATCTGTCCACAGGGAAGAAAGGAACCAGACCCAAGTGCTGAGACAACAACAGGATGAAGCCTACCTGGCTTCCCTCAGGGCAGACCAGGAGAAAGAAAGAAAGAAGAGAGAGGAACGAGAGAGGAAACGCCGGAAGGAGGAGGAGGTGCAGCAGCAGAAGCTGGCNGAGGAGAGAAGGCGGCAGGTGAACCATGTCTCTGTTCCTTGTCATTTCCAGGGCTTTGTGTGTGAAGACAGAGTTGTGTTGGGATTGTGGGTAACTTGTTTCTCACCTCGTTTGTTCTCGGTATCAGTGTTAGCAGACTGGCATTTTGCTCACAATGTTATTTCACTGTGTATTGCCACTTGCTTACAGCCAGGATCCTTTTCCCTCCGAATAATCGAATGCTAAACAGAGTCAGCAGTGCAGGTAGTACAGTAAAGTTGTTCCTCATTTCTTGCGAAGTGGGTTTTTTTTTGGGGGGGGGGTTGTGTTTATAAACTTATCCAGCCAGGTGTAGTGGTGCACGCCTTCAATCCCATCGCTCAGAAAGCAGAGGCAGATGGATCTCTGTCAATTTGAGGCCAACCTGATCTACATATCAAGTTCTAGGCCAGCCAGGGCTACATAATGAGACCCTGCCTCAATCAAACAGTCAATCGATGAGATTTTGTCTTATGTTGTATATATGTGATGTGTGAGTGCTGGCCTACAATGCCACAGGGCTTCTATGAAAGTCAGAAGACAGCTTTGGGGAGTCACTCTCTCCTTCCACCCTTGACATGGTTTCTGAGGATGGAACTCGGGTCTTTCTTTTGGCTTGTATCTTCAGGGCTCAAACACCTTTACCTGCTGAGCTATCCTGCCACCCAGGAGAGTTTCCTTATAGTAATTGCTCATTAATTTTTCTTCCTGATGCACAGTAAATCTACATGGCCATTGTATTCCTGGTTTCTTGTTTCCCTGTTTGAGCCAAATCCTTACCTTTGTTTTGTGTCTCTCTAGAACTTACAGGAGGAAAAGGAGAGAAAGTTGGAATGCCTGCCTCCTGAGCCATCCCCAGATGACCCTGAAAGTGTCAAGATAATTTTCAAGTTACCCAATGATTCCAGAGTAGAGAGACGATTCCATTTTTCACAGTCTCTAACAGTAAGGATCACTGATGATAAGGAGCCAGATGATACATGTAGATTTAGGCTCTAGATGTGTGTTTGTGCATGTGCGCCATGGTGTGCATNTGGAGTTAGAGAGTCTCCTCCTCTGTGTGGGTCCTGGGATGGGGTCTTGTGGCTTGGCAGAAAGGACCCTTACCTGCTGAGCCCTTTGATGCAGCTCCTCCCCACCCCTTAACTTTAAACTGAAAATACATTGTGTTCTGAACTAGACACACTGTGGTCANTACAGAAAATAGGACTAGAACAGAATGAAAATGAGGCAGTGGCTTGGGAGAGAAGCAGATAGCTCCATTTATGTGTTTGTTATATTGAGAGTAGAGCATTCACACCTCTGCTTCTTTGGGTTTTATTTTTAGTGCTGGGAATGGAATTAAGGGTCTNCTAGATGCTAGGCAAGCATTCCAACATTGAGCTACACCTCCAGCCCTGGATTTTTTAAATAAGATTTATGTATTTAAAGTATATGTGTATTTGCTTGTTTTGGTTTTTCGAGACAGGGTCTCTCTTTGTAACCTTGGCTGTCCTGGAACTCACTCTATAGACCAGGCTGGCCTTGAACTCAGAGAGATCCGCCTGCCTCTGCCTCCCTAGTGCTGAGATTAATGTGTGTTTTATCTGTACACCAGAAGAGGGCATCAGATTCCATGAGACTACAGTCATGGATGGTTGTGAGTACCGTGTGGGTGCTGGGGATTGAACACAAGAACTCAGAAGAACAGCCAGTTTTTTTGTTTTTGTTTTTGTTTTTTTTTTATTATTAAAACATTCGATGTACAACTACAGGAGAGATAATATACAGATATCTTGAACTTAAATAGAGGTACAAATTCTTATCCTAATAGTGAAATGTTTCACTAAAGGATGCCCAGTGATTGGGCAAAACCAAAACTTATTTTATGCTACAGTCATCCTAGGGTCCTTCCTGCTAGGTAACCTCCCTGGATCTGTGGGTTGCAGAGTGATTGTCCTTTGGTTTATATCTAGTATTTACCTATTAGTGAGTACATACCATGTTTGTCCTTCTGAGTCTGAACAGCCAGTTCTTTTAAGTTCAGCTAAGCCCTGGAATTTTTAATTAGGTAACATAAATGTACCTCCCAGAGTACCTGCAGAGGCAGGCTAGTCTCTGTGAGTTTGAGTCCAACCTGGTCTACATAGTGAATTTTCGGCCAGTCAGAGCCAACACAATGAGACCTTGTCTTGAAGGAAAAAAAAAGGCTAAATCACAGGGGAAAACCATCCCTAGATGCTATGGTGGTCCAAAAAGCAGGAGCTGGGGCTGCTCAGTTATTATAAGCTCTTCTGCTCATCCAGAGGACCTGAGTTTGGTTCTCACCACCCACTTGAGGTGGTTCACAACCACCTGTAACTCAAGCTCCCATGGCCTCCCTGGGCCTTACTCATGTGCACACACCTTNCCATTAACGCCCCCATCCGCTGACTTCCTTTCAAACACAGAGGAGATCCAGCTGCTACTCAGCCCATTCTCATCACAGAAAGAAAAAGAATGCTTGGAGTGGGGTGGCACATAGCTGTAATTGTTACTTTGGGAAGTGGAAACAGAAGGATCAGGAGTTCAAGGCCAGCCTTGTCTATATACCAAGTTCACAACCAGCCTGGGCTACATAAAACTCAAAAATAAGGACCAGTGAGGTAGCTTAGTGCTTAAAGGTGCTTGCCACCAAGCCTGATAACCTTAGTTCAATCCCAGGGACCCACATGGTAGAAATGTTCACATATGTATTATAGCAAGTATATGCCACCCCCACTCCCAACAATCAAATGTAAAAAAAAGTAAGTAAGTACAAGAAATAACAATTTAAAATAAGCTGGGTGATAGTGGCGCACGCCTTTAATCCCAGCATTTGGGAGACAGAGCAGGCAGGTCTCTTGAGTTAAAGGCCAGCCTGGTCTATAGAGTGAGTTCCATGTCAGCCAAGGCTACACAGAGAAACCGTGTCTTGAAAATAATAACTTTTTTAAAAAATATAAACAGCTGTTCCTGGAAATGGCTGATCCTGGGGCTGGACTAGGGGATAGAACACCTAGAATAGTTTGTGCAGAAAGCAAGGCATTGTTCAGAGGGATATGACATGTGAACAAGACACAGAAGCCAGCCATTCAAACTCGACTCCATAGAATAGTTTGAACATTAACTGCTGACATAACATACTGTCTTTTGACTAAAATAGGAAGTGAGGAGCCTGTATTAATATAAACAAATGTAAAAGACTGAGAAACCATGTGCCTTCATAGTTTGAGAGTACTTCCCTATGAAATNCCACCAGTTAGAGAATACCTACAGTGGGAAAACCAGGCAGATACCACCTGAATCACATGATCAGAGTGAGCATCATGAATAATGGAACAAACTGAAAGTGTACCCCACCTAAATGGTTTGCGGTGAATGGAGTACCCCTTTATGTCCTTGAGGTTTCTGCCAGAGATGCACAGCCTAGCTCTGAACTCCACAGAATAACTGAGGGATGCCTCCAGGCTAAAGGAGACTCAAGGGACAAGACTAAAATATGTGATACAATTCTACACTAGTTTACCAAGAAAAAGAAAACCAGTTTGAGTGGGGCCCAAATAATAACATGATACAGTTGCTGTATGTGTTTGTGGATACAGCCACCTGTGATAAAATAATTGGGTGAATTTTGCATCTTTATTTCTTTCTCTTCCCTTTTTTCTTTTTTTTTTTTTTTTTTTTTTCTCTTTTCCTTTTTTCAATTTTTCAAGACAGGGTTTCTGTGTAGCCCTGACTGTCCTGGAACTCATTTTGTAGACCAGGCTGGCCTCAGACTCCACCAGCCTCTGCCTCCTGAGTTCAGGGACTAAAGGCATGCACCAGCACCCAGCTACATCCTTATTTCTTGTGATTAGTCCCTAACAGTAATGTGTAGCTGCGTGTGGTGGTGCCGGAGTCCCAGTACTCCGGAGGGCAGAGGCTGATGGATCTCTTGAGTTTATGGCCAGCCTGGTCTACAAAGTGAGTTCCAGGACAGTCAGGGCTACACAGAGAAACCCTGTCTTAAAAATAAACAAACAAAATCCCCAAAACAGTAATGTGTATAATATTGTCAGTTAAATAGGTATAAGTACTTTAAACAATTTAAAGGACACAGAAGAATGATTGAGATATATCTGAGTGTCTTGATGATTTGGCTTGCGGGATCGATCCTGAAACTACTATTCCCCCTATGGTATTGAAGGATGAGTGTATAAATTTTTGTATTATGTCAGTTAAATTGTCTGATTTTGAAGTCATTTAAAGTATGTAACAAAATAATTTATGTCTTCTGGGGTAATGGGACACCAGGTTGGCAGACCACTTAAGACTACCTCAAAGGGAACTATCCTGTATACTACACTTCTAGCTTTTCTGTAACTGTGGTTATTTCTGAGTACATAATGTTTACTTTGCTGGGTGTAATTGCCCCACCGTGGTACACGCCTGTGCTCTCAGCACTGGGAGAAGCAGAAGAGGCAGGACGATCTCTGTTTAAGGCCAACCTATTCTTAAACCAAGTTGTGAGATCCTCAAATAAATAAATAAATGAGTAAATTTTAAAATTGTTTAGCTTTTCCTAAAGACAGATTCTCAAAGAAAAAACATAGTTCAGAGGACTTGTGATGGGCTTGTGTGAATTTTTTTGAGCCAGTGTCTCTACATAGCCCTGGCTGTCCTGGAACTCACTATGGACCAGGCTGGCTTCAAACTCAGAGAGATCCACCTGCCTCTGCCTCTNGAGTGCTGGGATTAAAGGCGTGTGTCACTACTGCCTGGCTCATTGTGAATTCTTAAAAAGAGCAACCACAGTATTTTTCCAGGGAACTAAACATACTTGCAGTAGAATTCCATTGTAATCTGACTACTGTATACCTGGGTCATCCTGGGGAAGGTTGTGGACATCTGACTTCAGTGTGTCTCCTCACTGCGTTGTTTTCTATGTGGCATCTACAGGTCATCCATGACTTCTTATTCTCCTTGAAGGAAAGTCCTGAGAAGTTTCAGATTGAAGCCAATTTCCCAAGACGGGTCCTGCCCTGTGTCCCTTCAGAGGAATGGCCCAACCCCCCCACACTGCAGGAGGCGGGACTCAGCCACACAGAGGTTCTCTTTGTTCAGGACCTGACAGACGAATGACACTTTTCTGCCTCTTCCCTCCCACCCCAGTCCCTAAAAGAAATGGAAAAACAAAAAGAGAGAACAAGAGATAAATTCATATTATTATTATTATAATACAATATTTTTTTTAAGAAAACTGCTGCATCCTAAGGAAGGATCAGAAACCAATGCTGCCTGCAAGAGTCACAACCTGTGTACGTGTGCAAGGCCAGCAATGAACACACCTGCTCGGCAGACTCACCTTCCCATAGCCTCGACCATACACCTTCCATTGAAGAGAGAGACTTCTCCTCCAACCCATCCATTGTCCCAAGTGGGGAAGGAGACATTCCCACTGTCTCTCATTCATTCTTGCTTTTCTAGAAGATACAAATGGAAACCTCCATCAACCAGCTACAGCAGCATCTCCTGAGGAAGAGGGGAAGCCAGTATGGAACAGAGAACAGACTGCCCACAGTTTACGAATAACTTTGTTTCTGTTTGTTTTGTAATGATAATGACCAAAGGAATGAGGCTGACTTAGGTGTATTTTTTTTTCCTTAAACTTATTTGATAAAGAGCCAATGCCCTGGGTTCCTTAGCCCAAGGTAGTGTAATAAAGGTGCCCTGGGCTACTTTGCGCTGATTTCTGCCATTGCTCCTCTCACAGTCCCAGAGGTTGTTTGTTTTGGTAAGGTTTTGCCACTTGTGTNTCCCATTGGAGCAATGAGAGGAATTCTGGGTTTGTGACCCACAAAGGCTGTGTGTGTACAGTTTACACCTGTTTGTGGGGTGTGTGCTCACCTTCACACATAACTGCAGCTTTTCCTTGGCATCTGTACCAGGTGGTGGTGAACGGCTCTGGTTCCCCTCTGCACATGCTACTCTTCCCAGCTTTCCTAACTTGCCAAGCTCGGTGCCTTTCCAAAGGACTAGTGGGACCCACCCGTGGGCCCACCATTCCAAACCTGCAGGTGCCCATCCTGTTTCAGCGTAAGTTTTAAGCATAGAACCATAGTCAGCGTGGTGGTGCACACTTCTAGTCCCAGCACTGGGAGGCAGAGGCAGGCAGATCTCAGTTTCAGGCCAGCCAGAGCTACATAGTGAGACCCTGTCTCAAAACAAGGGGAAATGGGACTCCCAGCCTGTGTAAGTTGTTGGAAGGCACATTTCACTTTCTGATGAGGCCACTTACCAGAGGCAGCTTTTAGCCTTCCTCTTTTGCCATGGTGAAGCAACAGGAGCTTTCTTTTTTCTTCTTCTTCTAAATGTCACATCTGTGGTTGAGTTTATGGTAGTGGGTACATGGGTAGGCCATGCATTAACACACACCAGTGTGCTCTGACAAGTATTCCAAAGTGTGGACTAGCTAGACTGGTACAGGCTTGACACACTGCAGCCCTTTGCATTTACTGTAGTCATTAGCATACCATGAAGCAAGGCATTCCAGTCAAGAGAAAGCATAACTTGTTTTCGTCACCCCCAGAAGCCCCTCTTAACTAAAGCCACTGCTCTCTGTAACAGTCATGTGCTACTATTCTCTGTAGCTTTCCACTGTTAGAATAAGCATGGTGAGAACGGCTCATGGAGTCCTTTGGAAAACCTGANAATGTCCTGTGGCCTTAGTGCAGGGCTCTAAATTCTACCTTAGGAAACGCTAGCTCTGCTGACTGGCTGCCAGGGAGGGTGAGAAACCACACCTGATGCCGAGACTGCAGTGATGGGACTAGATGGCCCTCAGATGAAGTCTGTCTCGATGANAGCTGCAGAGGTATTTTTTCACTTGGAGCCTCCCTCCCAGCTTGTAGTCTCTGTCCGTCTGCCTGGCACACAGGCAGGTGTACTGTAGAAGTCTCTTGCTCACACCTGCTTGAGGAAGTTCAGATTTTCCCCCTTAATTTCATTCTGTAATGTGTACATTTTATGCTTCTTGCCTTTTGATAGCTACAAAAAGATACTAGATGGCAGAGTAAAANCAAGGGCCATCTGAGGGCAGCCTGTTCATGGACTGGTGGCTTAATGTGAAGTACCTGCCCAACTCTTGTCATCTCCCCTCTCCCCTTACCTTTTTTCTCAGCTTTGGTTGCCCAGGCTGGCCTCAAACTCGACATACCCAAGGCTAGCTCATACCCTTCTGCTTCCTCCCACTTTCATGTGGTGGGGTCATTTGTGTGCACCACCACACCAGGTCCCATTTTCTTGCTGCCCCTAGTTCTGCTGTCTGGGTGCCAGTTCCCCCCTTCCTAGATGAAATACGAATTTGACATATTGTCCCTTATGCCAGTACAATCTGTGACTCCCTAACACCTGTGGGTTTGAAGAGACCTTCGAGCCTTTGCTGTTGTTTAAATTGCTTCTGGGTAAGTCATGGATGATAGAAGCACTTGTTTCAAGTTCTGTCCCTTGCTCCCCATGGAAGTAGCCTCAGCTGAATGGCTATGGGGATGACCAAGCAGCGATGCCTGAGTGAGTTGAAGTTTTGCAGCCTCAGTGGGTCCTGTCTGGTTTTCCTCTGCAGAGTTTTGTATAGCAAGTAGGTTTGTTTTTGTTTTTTTCTCCTTGCTTCCACCATGAGATAATAGAGAAGAGATGGCAAGAGAATTCCTGTCTCTTTAAAAACTAAAAAAATCTAGAATCTCCAACTGATCAGCTATTAGGAAAATTGCTAATGGTGCCAAGGCCAATGAAAGAGTTTCAGAAATGAACTGAGAAGGAGCAGTATCCCTAGAACACAAAAGTCAGGGTGTCACCTGGTGCTGAACAGGGACCTCCACCTTTCAGTTGGTTGGGTTTTCTGTTTGTCTGGGGGGAGGTTTTGACCTGAGAACACAGTCACAGAACACCCACCCACAAAAGATGCAGTGCCCCATCCTGTGCTGCACCTGAGTAGTTAACAATAATTTCCTGAAGAAATCTAGTGTACTTCAAATTTTTTTCATAAAGGTTTACATTGTATTGTAGGTTAACATTAAACGTTTTATAACAAAAAAAAAAAAAAAAAAGCTTATACAACCAGCTGTGGGTCTTTCTGTCTAGAAACTTTCCCATGTGAAGGGAAGGGGGAAAAGAATCCAGGGAGAACACCGGAGTTAAAATACTCTATCCCTGTGGGAAACCGCTAACTAGGGTTATGTAGGAAGAGGGGACTGACATGGGATCAGGTTTCAGCATCATTTATCAGCTTTGTGACTTCAGGCAGCTTTAGTTTCCCAATTGTGAATGAAGCTAATGACCATCCTGCCTTGGATGTTTGAAAGGGAAAATGAAAATTTAATGTTTGTTCCCTGTCCCACAGGAATGCATTTTCAAGGAGCATTGTCGCGCAAGAGTAGCTGTCTGTTCCTGTAAAGCAGAGCTGTTCTCACAGAAATATCTAGCAAAGAACTTGGGAGAATCACCTCCAGGAGTGACTTTTGCTCCTGTTTTCATTCAAGCCACAGCCTTTCTCTTCCCTGCCNTTTGCTGGTGCAGAGAACTCCTCTGAGCATTCCATGGATCCTTGTCACCCTCAGCCCAGTCTTGTGTCTCCAAAAATGGGGGAGGGGAGCTTTATATTTTTTTTAACCTTTATTTTTTTGTGTATAGGTGTTTTTGTCTGCATTTATATCTGCATCACGTGTGTATACAGCTCGTCTTTTTAAAATACATGGTAAGAGCTGGGCAATGGTGGCGCACGCCTTTAATCCCAGCACTCGGGAGGCAGAGGCAGGTGGATCTCTGTGAGTTCGAGGCCAGCCTGGGCTACCAAGTGAGTTCCAGGAAAGGCGCCAAAGCTACACAGTGAAACCCTGTCTCGAAAAACCAAAAAAAGAAAAAAAAAAAAAATACATGGTAAGTATAAACTTAATAACCTCTGCCCAGACAGTCTGCGAGAGTTTATTCACCTAAGATCAGAAGATTACAACAGTTTAAACTCTGATGCCAGACACAAGTGGTTTAAAGTCCTGGCTTTGGCAGTGATTCTGGTCATGTGACCTCCGTTTAAGCCAAGGTTTCAGCAGCTATGAAGTGGACTGGCTGTAGCATTTATTTCTTGAGACAGGGTCTCCTTGTGTAGCCCTGGCTGACCTGGAACTCGCTATGTAGCCCTGGCCTTGAACTCACATCAACAAGTATTGGTATTAAAGGCATGCACCACCATGCCTGGCCTGGCTGTAGCATTTTAGCATGACTGAGTGGATTGCTAAGTGTTGTACAGCAGGTGTTTGCTAAATACCTCTGATCATGTTTTCGGCAATGTGTAGTTTGTTCAATGAAGGTTTGCCTGGGTGGGCTGAAGTACAGCTCAATAGCAGTCTACTGGCCCCAGTGTGCATAGAGGTCTGAGGTCTCTTCCTAGACTTGTAAAACCAACAAAAACTCACCCAAGTATGAATAAAAGGTTGGGGTGAAGTGGGGCTTTGCTTATTGGCAGGTAGTGCCTGCCTCTGACATACATCTGCAGCACCTTTGGAACTCCTGTGTACTTAAAAACAACAAAAACAAAAGTTAGATTTACATTTATTTTGAGAATAAAGGAGCCAAGGGGCAACATGAAGGAGTCATTTCTCTCCTTCCACCATGTGGATCCTCAGGATCGAACTCTAGTCGTCAAGGTTGGCAGCAAGCACGTCTACCTGCTGAGCCATGCCCCTGGTCCTGTGCTGTTTACCTGTTAGAGCCCCTTCCACACACCTATGAGCTCAGCTACCATGCTTGATGAGCCTCTACAGCCCTCTTGCTAACTCTCAGGATGAAACCCCAAAAATCCTAGGTTTCTTTTCTTTAAATTGAGGCTTGCAGCCAGGNGGTGGTGGTGCACCCCTTTAATCCCAGAACTCAGGAGGCAGAGGCAGGCAGATCTCTGAGTTTGAGGCCAGCCTGGTCTACAGAGAGAGATCCAGGACAGCCAGGGCTACACAGAGAAACCCTGTCTCGAAACCCACCCCTCTCCGCTGAAAAAAATTGAGGCTTGCTTTCCCTGTAAGATAAAGCCTGTGAGTGGAAAGCTGGGCATGGCCATCTCTCCAGTACCAGCACTTTCAAGGCTGAGGCAGGAAGGTTTATTTAAACCCACCCTGGGCTACATAGACTCAAAACTCAGTAGAAGCCACTTGGTTTCCTATGACTTGTCAGCAGGAAGCAGGATCTCTTCTGTCACTCTGATGGGTGACCCTGAAGTACAATGCTGAGGCACATGCC
>LZPO01096785.1:440553-453854 GCA_001675575.1 Neotoma lepida
AAAAAAAGAAAACGGATGAATCTAAGAGGAAGATGGGTCTGGGCAGGGTCTCCTCCTTAGGGTCAAAGTGAGGATCCAGGTGTGAAAGCAGGGTACCCTACCCCACCAGGCTTTTACCTACTAACTCAGAGTCAGGATGAAGTCCTGGCAAGGAACACTTTGAAACCCTATCAAGCCCAGAGACATTAAAGAGTCTGGGCCAGCTCTCTGCCATCACTGCCTCAAGGTGGCCTTTCTACTCTTTCTCACCCAACAAACCTATGTGTGCCCCATGTCCAGTTTCAAATGTTGCCACCTGCTAACACAGCAAGGGAGGAAGGCCAGTTAAGCACCCCAGTCATTCCAGCTAACATCACAAGAACCATCTTTTACCCAGGACTCTCCAAGACCGCACAGGAGAGTGCCTTCTCCACATTACCCAAGGGGTGACTAGCCAAGGCTACAGGCCTGGTACTCAGCAAGGGTGGGATTCACTGAAGAAAGCCCATCACAGAGGTGTGGAAAGCACAGAGTCTGGCAGTGATAACAGGGGTTGCTAGTGAGTAGAGACTGAGAGATTATGAACCACTCCCCACAAATCTTAGTCTCCAAAGAAGGCTAAAACGGGAAGGAGCACTGTCCTCCTTTCTCCAGACCCTGTCCACTCCCTGCACCTGGCTGCCACTCATGACTGGCTTTGGGACCTCTGGCTGGGCCAACTATATATACCTTGATAACACAGCTCCTCACTTCCCAATTCCATGCTAGCTACAAACAAGGGCCAGGAGTAAGGGCCCCTCCCCTCAAATATCTGAAACAAGTTGCCCGGCCCACCCCAAACCAGTAGACATAAGGGCATTTAGTGGGTGATAGTGCCAAAGGGAACAGCATCACCCCTAACAAACAACACCCCCAACTTCTTGCCAGGGTCTTAGGCCCATGGCTTCTGGTCCCTGAATCTCAGACTCCTCCTCTGTAAAAATGGGAACAACCTAAGAATGATCTCCTATGGAACCATCAAAGGCCACTCTAAAGGTAACAGAACAATCAATCCTTAAAGTGAACGCCAGCAGTAGTGTAAATGATCATTACTAGAAAATAAGACAATCTGTCCTGCATTCCAACCCTAGGCAGACACAAGGTACCGTTAAGTGCTGAAGGACGCAGAAGCATGCTGCCCTAGCCGTGTACCCCAGAAGGGGAAGGTGATTCTGTAACTCCTACCAGGAACAAAGGTGGTAAAGAGGGGACACACCCATTTCAGTTACTGAAGCCCCAAGAGGAGCTGCTCTAGACCATGGGGAACAGAATTGGTCCTGGTTGCTTCCCTAGACCCAGACTCCCCAATTCCTAGTCCTCTCAATGGTAACAGTGGTCAGAGGAAAAACCACAGACTCCTTCTAGAGTCACATAGGTCATGGTGAGTCTCTGTACCTGTGAGTAGTTGTCATGGAGACATGCAAGAGACTGAGCTGGATCTAGCGAAACACTCAAGGTCAACCAGCAACACTACTTTCCCACACCTCTTTCACTGTACTCTCTTAAGTTTGTGTAAGCTCCCCTAAGTCCAATCCTGCCCTCATGAGCCCACAACCCTGTCAGTACAGTATCCCAAGCACGTATCTGACCCTAGCGTAGAGGCAGAGTCTGTTTGCAAAAAAAGATGCTCCCTTCTAGCAGACCAGCAAAGTGAGACTCCAAGATCAAGAGCAGGCTTAGGCGGGAAGATAACCTTCTCCCCTCCCTACTTGCTCGCCCGACTCCCACTAAACAGGAGCTTCCCAACTTGCAGTAAGACCGCCGAGGCAGTTGAGGGTGGGACCACCACACCTTGGCCAGCTTAGACTCCCTGGGTGACCTTGGTTAAAGAACTCCTTTAGCTTTCGCTAAACCTCAGCTGCAACAAATTAAAACGGGGGTTGAAATCTCCCCCGGGCACCCCTAAAAAGCCAGAGACAAGAAACCAGGTGTTCACATTAGTGGGGGAGGAAAACAAAGTCCCCGAGGATCAGGCTCCTCCCTAAAGCAGGCCAGACGCAGGCAGTGGGGTTCCAGCAGTCTTCCAAAGCCACCCCTCCCTGGGGACGGGGCCGAAGCTCGCACACCTGTCCCAGGAGAGACTCTGCTGACCCCCTCTTACTCTTTAGTGCCGCACTCGGAGGAACACTGCGGGACGAGGCCAGGCAGCAGCGCAAGGACTAGAGCGCTGTGACTTTAAGAACCGAGGATCCCGGACCATGTGCTCGGCGTGAGACAAAAGCAACAACAAAGGAAGTGGCGGCTGCAGGGGGAGGGGGTGGCTCCTTCCCCTCCACCGCGGCGCTCAGCTCCGCAGAGGGGTGGCCTGGCCGAGTCTAGGTAGTCCCAGGCAGCACCTGGCCCGGGGATCTCACCGCCGTCGCCCCCACCCCGGCAGCCCAGGATCGACGCCCACGAAGCCGGCAAACCACAGCGAGTCCCCGAGGGAGCCACAGTTCCGGGGTGCGGGTCCGAAGTTAGGGGCCTGGCCCGACTCACCGGCAGCCGTCCGACAGCGGGCTCCTTTGTTCGCGATGCGGGAGGCGGATGGTGGAGCGCCGGCTCCTTCCCGAGCCTGCTCTGTCTTCCGTCTCTCCGGCACGGACACGAGAGGAGGGCGGCGCAGGACGCAGCTGAGCGATCCGGCGGGCTGGCCCTTTAAGAACTGTCCGCGACGGCCGGATGGAACCAGCCCCACGTTTGATTCACAACATTCGGAGCGGCGAGGACGCGCAGCGCGGGAGGCGGCTCGCGGGGGCGCGCCAGGACGCTCAAGCAAACAGCACCGGCAGGAGCCGGCGCCCGCCCCGCCCCGCCCCGCAGGCCCCGCCCCTCGGCGCCGCGCCGGCCAATCGCGCTCTGCGAGCGGCACGTGACTAGCGGGTCGCCATCTTGAAGGCCAGGTTAAAAAAGCCTGCTCGCCCCCACCTCACACCTCCAAGACCCCACCGCCAGGTCGCAGGGGAAGGACGGGGACCCCGGGTGTGGGGCCACGGCGCGCACTAAGGTGTCACGGTTACCTTCTGAGGGCCTCAGCCTTTGAGGGGCCCGCAGCCTCTCACGCAGCCGAGGTGAGAGGACCGCCCTCAGCCCCGGCCGGCACGCTTCCCGGAGGTGACGTCACCCCCAAGCCCTGCAGGCCGGCGATGACCTCATAGCCCACCGCGCCTCCCGTCTCTCCGGCTTTCTGTTCCGTTACGCGGCGCCTTTAAAAAGCCGCGACAGCCCAGGTGGCCCAAGAGACCAATGACCGACGACCCATGCAAACGACTTAACGTCTCCTGGGCAGGGGGATTGGTCCTGCGCATGTTGACGTCACAGAAACATTTCTCCACCCCTCCCCCAGCGAGGGGGGTGGGGAGGGGAGGGGAGGGGAGGGGCGGCCCTAGTTGAGCTGCTGTCAGAAGAGCGGGCTGTGCCAAGCCCGGGGAAGTTTCTGCACTTTAGTTCGACGCCGCCCAACACCTGTGAGTCTAGGGAGTATGACAAGCAGTACCGGAGAGGAGAATCACACACCCAGGACTGGAGGATCTCTGAGTTCCAGGCCAGCCAAGGCCACTTAGACCCTGTCTTCAAAAGACAAACAACAAAAGTGTCACACACCCAATTAACAGCTGAAGCTAGATAGGGAACAGAGATGTGAACCCAAGCTGGAACAGAGCCTCGGTCTCCCTCAGGATTTCTCCCAGGCCAACAAAGTATGGAGTGTGGTGTCTGCATCGACTGTATGAACAGAACATCAGAATTACCTAAAGCACTATGTCTGCTAGGATGGTCTGTAGTAACTGGACTCCTCCAACGCCCACCAACCCAGAACAAGATGTCAGAACAAAACGACATTTGTTAAACCTATGTGGCAGGCTACAGAATCGGGTACACTCTGTACGTAGTGGATATATCCCATAATCTCAAATATTAAAAAAAAATGAAACCAATTTGCTGGACAAGATGTAACAGTATTATCAATTTCAATTGGATATTGTATCTGCATACAGTATTTATGCACCTGTTCAGGAGGGCAGATTTTAATTTTCTTTGTATTTGTTCATTATTTGTTTTTAGACACAGTCTCTTATATGTCATCCTACCCTCAAACTCCTGATTCTCTTGTCTCTACCTCCCAAGTGCTAGGATACAGGCATACACCACTTCTCCTGGTTTAGATTTTTAAAGTTTGATAACTGTATCTTTGCTTTAAAAGATTCTAGACAGAGCCAGGGCAGTGGTGGCGCACACCTTTGATCCCAACACTTGGGAGGCAGAGGCAGGTGGATCTCTGAGTAAGGCCAGCCTGATCTCTGGATTGGATTCCAGGACAGCCAGGGTTACACCAGAGAAATCCTGTCTCAAAATACAAACAAATTCTAGACAGTACAACCTACTGAAAAATTTTCTGAGAACCATAAAAAAATGTATCTTAGGTCTATTTTTAAAAGGTTTTATGTGTATGTATGAGTGTATGCCTGAGTGTATGTTTGTGCACCCTGTGCAGGCACTGCCTGTAGGGTCCAGAAAAGGTCGATGGGCCCCTTGGAACTGGAGTTACAGGTAGTTGTGAGTAAACTGATGTAGGTGCTGGGAATTGAACCTTGGTCCTCTGGAAGAGCAGCAAGTGCTTCTGTCTGCTGAGCTACCGATCCAGTACTTTATAAGCCTGATCTTAAGGCATTAAAACTTTTACTCCTTTAGAATGAAAATCTGTCCTCAGGAAAAGCAGCCAATGGAAAGAATCCAGAAGGAAACTGGGGGAACAATTTTTGGCTCAGAATGTCCTTTAGACCAATGAATTGCACTGTGGATGTGCAGCCAGCAACAAGATGACAAGGTGGTACCTGGGGGCAATTTGCAGATCCCTAAGCAACAAGAGATGAAGTTAATGACGCAGTGGCATAGATGTAACTTGGAATTCCACTCTATCTACAAATGTGTGGACTTAGATATGACATGCACAATGATGTTCTTGGTTTGCTCCTTATCAATTCTTCCTTGTCTCTATCAATCACAAGCAACTAGACAATCCTGCCCATGTTCAAAGATATCTACATCCATACCCCTGTCCGCTTCTTCTACAGGAGGAGCCTGCAGTGGCTCCCTACTGCCACCGAGTGTACACTGGCCTTAGAGGTGCACTTAGTGAGCTCACCCTATCAATCTTTGGGCTTACCTCTTCTAACCCCTTCCTGCACCACAATGGTGTTCCTCTGGCCAGCTGTGCCTGGCCCCCCCCTCTGTTGGAGGCGCTTTCCCTTTCTATAAATCAATTCCTCCTTCCTGCTTTTCAAGGTTCCGCTCCCACTCTTCTCTCACAGGGGGCTGAGCTGACCCTGACCTTCACTTTGTGCCACTTAATCACATAAAACCCTGTCACAGTCTCTGTCTCATTCAATAATCCCCTCCTGGCTGAAGGGGCCATCGTTTTAAGTGCACTGAAATCCAGCCTTTACTAGAAATGTGGCCTCAATGTATGGGTAAGGACCTGAGGGCCACAGAAGTGAAGTGACCTGCCCAAGCACAGATTATTACTTTCTTCCCTCAGAAAACCACCCTCCAGCGACTTACAGAGATAGCTGTCACTAAAGTGTTTGCCAGGCAAGTTTGAGGACTTGAGTTCAATCCCCACAACACACATAAAAAGAGACATGGAGATAGGTGGATTCCTGGGGCTTGGTGGCCAGCCAGCCAGCCAAGACTAGTTGGTTAGCTCCAAATCCTGTCTTTCAAAAGGATGGGAAGTGCCTAAGGAATGACATCCTGGGTTAAACTCATGCCTTCACACATCAGCACATATGTGTACTCACAAAACAGCACATGTGCACGCACACACACACACACACGCCCTACCTTCCATTCACAATCCAGTTATAGGCTTTTAAACCCAAGTCTGGTCGATGTATCATTTTCACTGCCTAATACGTCTTCAACATCACCTACCCACGTCTGGCAGATTCTCTGTCAAGCTCTTGACACAGCCAGACAGTGCCCCTGTGCCTTTCCTAGCCTGTTAGGTTTGTTCTGGCTTCCCAGACCCAACAGAACCATGACCATGCTGCAGGTGGGACTCTCTCCGTGTGGTCATCCTGCAGTTCCTGGCAGGGTCCAGACTTATCTGGGACCTGGCTCCCACCAGGCCACAAATGCCCAAAGATACTCTGTGTTGTCCCTACCTGGCCAGGCAATCCCTTTTCCACCTTTTCCCATACAGGACCCTCTCGTTGATCTACTCAGTCTGGGCCTAGCCCTGGAATTCCACAGTCAGTTTCTCCCCAGGAACAGATGCCCCAAACACCTCCAAACCTGAAGATCTTTCCTGGCCACANGAAAAATTGTATAGGCAGAAGAGAGGAGAATCTTACCAAGTTTCCTAAATTTTCAACAGAAGCCAGCAATCTGGACTATCCTTCAAAACCCTATGCTTTGGGATCCCTCTGTGTCTCTTCCTCATCACAGCTCATCCCCTGTGGGGTGTGGCCCTCATACCTATTGTGTGCCTTTTATGACAGCCTATCCCCCAGCAGACAGGTACTGTTTACTCAGAGTGCCCTCACCACAGAACCCAGAAGGGTGGCCCAGTGGGTTTCAGAAAGCTGCCTCGGTTCCAACAAATGCTAAGAGGCTCTGTATACAGTCCTCAGGTGGCTCAACCTGACTGTCTCACAGTGAGCTATGAGCCAGATGCCAGTGTTTGCCCCACTTCACAGAAGAGGCAATTGAGGTGAAAGATGGCCCTTACACATCCCTGAGACTTCGAAATGATCTAAAGCACAGATGTTCCTGGGGCAAAAGAAGACCAGAGAGGCTCAGGACCTAGCGGGTGGCTTGAGGTGGCAGATGAGAGCTGGAGAGCGCAGCAGGATCCAAGCGCAAAGCACTTGCTGCTGCGGTCCAGCTTCCTCCTCAGGTGTCTTCTGTACATGAGCAGGGCTCTTAGCAAGCTGAAGCAGGAGGAAGGTGCCAGTACTTTCCTAACCAGCCTTGCCCAGTCAGGGTTCCTACCTATTATCAGAGCCTGAAGACAGGCTGCCTCCCTTCTTCTGAGGAAGTATGCCATTCCTTTCTTCCTTGGCCCCTCAAATCTTCCTTCATAGAGGCAGCACACAACAACCTTCCCAAAACTAAGGAAATATGCAATTGGGACCTTGGGACACAGTACACCTTGGTCAGCTTGGGACTCAGACCTCTAAAAATACCACCAAGCATCAGACTAGAGCCCAGAGCCTAGTACACCAGGCAGAGAGTTGACAGGCCCTGTTCTACATCCTCTCTGCTTTGGGCAAGGATGAACCCCAGCTCTGCCTCTCCAAATAACTGATCATTTGTGCAGATGGGCAAGGAGCAGAGAGTGTGGGTCCATGCAGATGTGTTCTGGGTCTTGTGCTCATGAGAGCACCACTCTGGGTCCAGCTCTGAGACTGGGTGAGTTGTCTTCATCTTAGGCTCTCATCTGTAAAACGGGGTCAATGACAACACTATAACTGAGGCACTGTTCACCTGCTGAATGTAACTAAGACAGGATTACACTAAGGGTTGGATGCAGGCTGCTTTGGCTTTCAGGGGCTCTGTGACCTTGAGGACTTCCCTAACCTCCCTGAGGCTGTTTGTCCCGAGGTTAACACTGGAAGAGAGTACCTGTACGTACCTCCCTAGATGGCTCTCAATGGATATGCAACTGGCGGTGCGATTCCCTGGCTGTGTCTGCAGTGGGATGTGTGAACCTTGGGTGTATGCTGGGGGGCTTTTTTCTCATTCACCCCTCCCTACACTGCATGCACCTCACCACTCTGCAGTTGGATAGGAGAGCATTACACCACTGAGAAGAAAACTCGGGGCTACAGGAATGCAGTTTCGCTCACCCCACCCCCAATTCCTTTCCTCCCTGGCCCCCAGCACCAGCTCCACTCAAGCCTAGTGGGGCGCAGACAGGAAACGCTTTTCGACTG
The DNA here is from genome assembly GCA_001675575.1 of Neotoma lepida. Lineage (NCBI taxonomy): Eukaryota > Metazoa > Chordata > Mammalia > Rodentia > Cricetidae > Neotoma > Neotoma lepida. The sequence continues at coordinate 448,488 of LZPO01096785.1, forward strand.
GGCAAGATGCAAACCGACTCTCGACCCCTCGGGGTTCGGACATCACGAATGCAGTGATGGCCCCGGGTTAGTGCCGTTTCTTGGACCTCCAGCCACTCTTGCTGCCTAAGGGTGAAATGTTAGGGACCCACACGGGGCCACTAGACACAGGATCCTCGCTGGAGCCCCACCAGCCGAGCGCAGAGCTCGCAGAAACTCGTCCAGCCGGGCGCCCTAGCACTTGGACCGAGCGGACCAGACCGGCCGCAGCGACGACTGGGGCCGGCGAGGCCTCACCAAAACGCCCGCACCTCCCGCCGCGTCCACAGCGGCCCGCGCCCGGTAGTTACCTGGGGCCACGGCTGGGCTCCACCCCCACTAGGCGGCAGCGCGCTGCTCCCAGAGAAGCCCGATCCCGCTCCGGCTGCGGCTCGCAAGCCGCCGGCCGCGGCCCTCCCCCTGCTCCCGCAGTGGACCCTGCTCGTCGTCTCCCCCTCCCTAAAGCTCGCGATGGGCTTGTCGGGCCGCACCATCGCGGAAAGGGGGGGACAGGGGCGGGGCGTCTGGGCACACGACCTGGATCGCAGGCGCAAAGCGCCCGAGCTGTATGTCACGCCCCGCCCCGCCGCACTTGCATGCAATGGGCCCGTCGGGCCATACCATCGCGGTTAGGGGGAGGAATTGGGCGGGGCGTCCGGGCACGCCCCCTCGGTGAACTCCCTGCTCGGTGTGCGCAATGGGCTGGTCGGGCCTCACCAACGCGGAGCGGGGAAGGACGAATCTGGACACGCCCCCTCAACGCCGGCGAAACGCCCAAGCTGATCGTCGGCTCCCCCTGCGGCGCACTGGGGCTACCGGGCCGCACCATCGCGGACCCGCGGGGAGGAGGCGGGTAGGCGGGGCGTGAGGCTGGAGAGGCGCGGGTGAAGCGCTTGGGTGCCCTCGCGCTCTAGGTCGGCATGAGAGCGGCCTCTATTTCCTCTTCTGTAAAATAAGTTAAATACGACTCTGTGGTCTTTCAAGGACACTTCAGAGGACACAGACGCCAGATACGGCAGGACGGGGTAGATCCTGCCCGGGCCGTTCCTTAGCCGCACGGGAAGAGGGTCAGTGAGGACTACAACTCCCAGCGGGCCGTGCGGCCGAGCATGCCGGAAGTTGTAGTTCTTGCAGACCATGCCCTGGGGGTTGCCGGGACAAGCGCCAGGCTCTCAGCTCAAGTCTTGGTTGGCTCCTCTGTGCGGTTCGTTGTCTTCGGGTTAACTGGGCCTTTAAAGCCTCCTTTGTTGGCTTCCTGCTTACAAGAGCTCTTTAAAGGGAATGTGTTCCCTGGAAGGGGCCCAGGGTCTGAGGCCAGGAGTGGATTGGAAAGTTGATTCTGGGGATGACCTGTTCCTGGGCTGGTACCTTCACTATACAGGCACCGAAGGGACTTTGTACCTGCAAAGTGCAACGATCTAGGAGGATGGGGCTTGGAGGCGTGAACACATTCCACCAAGGAGCCTCTGACGGCTGTGGCTCGATGGGTCACCCCTGAGGCAGTACTGAGAGGAAGAATGGCTGTAGCCAGTGTCATACAGCTGGTTGGTCAGGGACAAGCTGGCACTAGATTTCACTTTGACCAGTTTCTGAGCACAGAGGGTGCAACAGAACAGAGACATCAAGAAGCTTTTATGATTTAATTTTGTTTCGATATAGGGTCTCTATAGCCTTGTCTGTCCTGGAACTTGTAGTGTAGACCAGATTGGCCTCGAACTCACAGATATCTGTGCCTCCTGAGTGCTGGGATTAAAGGTGTGCTCCACGATGCCCAATGATTCTTTTTTCAAAGTGAACACTAACACAGTGGCTACGAAGGACCTTGGTGTATACGTGTTACCCATGTGAACATTGCTCTGTGGCTTGCTGTGTTTGTGCTCTCAAACATTACAAGATTAGTCCCTATAACATTTCCATGAATTGGAGCTGTCCTTATGTGCAGTTTACAGGAGAGGGCTTGAGGGAGGACCTGGGAACCTAAGGTGGTAAGTTTCAGGAAGGCCTTAGGACCTGGTCCTTGTTGGCTCTTAGCCCCACTTTCTGCTTCCCATTCCCCGAAACTGACTGGACGTGAGTCTGTTATTTAGACCTGGGTTATCACAGCCCAGAGCCCAGTGAAATTCTCAGGCTGCGTTGGTGGCAGATGAGAAGGATGCCATTGGCATATCAGGTTTATGCAGATGTTATGCAAAGATCTAGCCTTTGTCCACCTGCCAGCAGCCAAAGTAGTGACTCAGACCTCCTGGCCCTGCCATAGAGCACGGAAGGAGTCCTGAGTCCACCCTGTTGGGTTGGGCACAGAGACCAGTCTGGTGTACTTGGACCCAAGGTCTAAGACACAGCGGGATCCTATGGTGAGGTCACCTGCCTTTCATTCACAATTAGTCCCTTTCATTCTCAGAGCAGAATTCACCAGCTGTGGTCAGAAAATCAGGCAAGGATAGTTGCCTAGATGGTATTACTGTGCATGCATGACCCTCACCTGATGATAGTCTGGCTTTGGATCTCAGTTTTTCCATCTGTAATAAAAGAAAGGGCTATCCTAGAGTTGTGAAGAGATTACACTTGTAACAATAACAAAATTATCTTCTCCACACCACAACAAAAGCCAGTGTTCACTGAGACCTTGACGTTGATGTACTGTGCTCCAGACCTTAAATGTGTGACTTTCCCGTCGTCCTTGCCTCCTGCTTAGGCAGGGGTCATATGTCACCACAGTTGAGACCAGGTTGTTTAGCTTCCCCACACAAATGGACCCTATAGCTTGGTGCCTGATGTCTAGACTGTCACACGGAGTGATCCTGTCAGGGGTGTGCAGCCCTGCATATCGAGCATCCTCAGGAACACTTCAGAGAGAAAACTACTGGGCACTGAATCTTGTAGTCACAGCATAGTTCCAGAGCTGGTCTGTAGATTGGCATTGTGTAGACCAGACTTTGTCAGGGAAAACCTTGGATAACCTCCAGCTCTGCCTGTCGGTCTCCTGAATTCTAGGATTGCATCACTACTGACTTAGACGTGTTTCTGTTTTGGTTGTTTGAGATGATCTCACTATGTAGCCTTGACTGGCTTGGAACGATGTATGTAGATCAGGCTGACCCAGGACTCATAGAGATCCACCTGCCTCTGCTCTTCTCCCCTGATGCTGGGATTACAAGTGTGCGCCATCACACCTGGCCTTAGATATGGTTTTAAATAGATGGATCCTGTTTTTCGTTTTGTCTTATCTACCAAGACTCTCAGAAACCTCTTTCATGGACTACTTCTTTTACCCAGAACTTTAAGATATATGTGATAAGTTTCTTACACCTGGATAAACCTCTCCACCGATGCAGCAATCAGAATCAGACCAAATTAGGAAGGTCAGGTTTAATGGGCAACCTTTCCCGGGTGATTCCTGGGCCCCTCAGAGAGGAGATCGGGACAAGAGACCGAAGGAACCATGCATCTGTTTCCGAGATGCCGCTTAAATAAGCCGAGGGAGTAAGTAGTCTTGGCCTCTCTGGGGAGGAGCCGTGTTTGGAGGGCTTTGAAAGGGCGGGTTCAGCAGTGGGCGGCCCAGTGCCCGGCTGCACAGGGGCCAGGAGTCTGGGCACTTGAGATGTGGGTGGCACTGTGGGTGGAGCCCGAACAGCGCAGGAAGCAGCGTCAGTGATAGGACACTGGGCTGGAGTGAGGACCCGGTGGCTGTGTCCGAAGTGGACCCCTGGTAGAAAGCAGAGCCACCAGTCGGCGGACATTGCATGGCAGCCAGGAACTGTCCACCCAGAGTGGGGTGCCAGGGGCTGAGGTGGAGCTCCCACCAAGTAGATAAGACTTAGTTATAGGTTCCCCTTCCCTCATCCAGATATATAGCATATATATCTTTTTGTTTGTTTTTTCAAGATAGGGTTTCTCTGTGTCAACCTGGCTATCCTGGAACTCACTATGTAGACTAGGCTAGCCTTAAACCCAGAGATCTGCCTGCTTCTTCCTCCCAAGTTCTGAGATTAAAGGTTGCATGCTAGCACAACCAGCTACATATATCTTAATAATTCGTTTTACATTTGGGAGGGTTTGGGGAGACAAACTATTCTATCAAAACATCCACCGACATTGAGTACATGACACACATCCATTGACTGTGAATCAGACATGGCTCTGCCTATCAGTAGCAGGCTACCGAATAGTAGTAACAAGACAGGAACTCTCTTGCTCAGTCTGCAGAGCCCAAGTGAGTGGTGGCAGTGGGGAGTCTGTATAGTCCCCAGGCCCCACGCCAGTGGTACTGTCTTAGTTCTTTGGTCTTTTAAACATTTTTTATTTGCATCTGTGAAGGGCACGCATGTGCCACAGCTCATATGTGGAGGTCAGAGGACAACCAACAGGAGTGGGTTCTCTTCTCTCATGTGACTCTAGGGATCAGATTCAGGGTGGCAGGATTGGTGGCAGGCTCCTTCACCTGCTGAGCCCCCTCCCTGGCTCCATTTCTTCGGCGCTTACTCCTATAGCACTGAAGAATCCTATAAAGTGCCAGGCGGCAGTGGCACACGCCTTTAATCCCAGCACTCAGGAGGCAGAGGCAGGTGGATCTTTGTGAGTTCAAGGCCAGCCTGGTCTACAGAGCGAGTTCTAGGACAGCCANGGCTACACAGAGAAACCCTATCTCAAAAACACCAAAAGAGTACAACAACAACAAAAGCGTCCTATAAAGTAGACAGTGTGATTTTTCTCCCAGTTTCATGTAGGCTGGGCTAGTGTAGCCTCAGGAGGAGTAGTTCTCCCAGAGGGTTAGCATTTGGGAGATGGTCAAGCCACAGTCAGGTTCTGGCTTCTTACCCTTTCCCTTGTGTCTGGTGGAGTGTTGGAAGGACAGGGGACTTCTGACGTTTAAGAAGAATGTAGTCAAAGCAGAATAAAATCAACAAAATCAAAGAAAGAAGGCAATGTATTGGTTTATTTGAAGAACCCTATAGTGTATGACTTCAGGCATGATTGCATCCAGGAGCTAACACAAAGTCACCAAAAATATATCGTTTCTATGTCTTTTTTGTTTGTTTGTTTTCAAGAAAGGGTCTGCCTCCAGAGCAGTGGGATTCAAGGCTTGTGCCACTGTGCCTGCGTTTTTGTTTCTTACCTCTGTTCTCCTCAATCTTGGGGTATCTTGGTTACTTGATCTCGGGGCATTAAAACAGCTCTGTGGTGCCCTAGTCACTTTCTTACAGTTTAGACTTCAAACATGGAGGGAGAAATCTATCCTTTCAACCATTCCAAATGAAGCCTTTTGAGACCAATCATTAGGTTTGTTTGTTTTTCTTTCTTTCTTTCTTTCTTTCTTTCTTTCTTTCTTTCTTTCTTTCTTTCTTTCTT
>LZPO01096785.1:456859-480813 GCA_001675575.1 Neotoma lepida
GGTATCCCTGGAGGATGGAAGCTAAACGTCCCTGGGTCCCTATCTTTGCATCTGGACTACTTGGCTGGGCTGGCTGGATCAGGAGCAGGCCCTGTGGGGTCAACAGAGGGGCACCTGAGCACAGCCTTGCTTATAGCTGGTATTTAACCCTATTTCCCTTGTCCTTGGCTGGCCCTCTGAACTGCCGTTTTTTAGGGTGATGCATGGTAACTATACAATAGCTGCTCCCGGGGAGGGGGGGCAGCTATGGGAAGGCCTGAAAGCGGAAGTGAAGGAAAGGGCTTAGGGAGCTGTGGTAGGGATGAGGATGAGTGGGGTGGCTGTGGGGTGGGAGAACCCATGGCTGGGCTTTTAGCAGAGGAAGAGGTCACTTCCTCTGGGTCCTCTCAGAAGTCCTGGGTGGGTATGGGATCCTCACTCCCAGTGGGTCAAATTCTAGAGGTGTTTGGTTTCCTGGTGTCTTGTGAGGTGTGGCCAAAGCATCCTCTGAGCTGAGAGGAAGGAGCCCTTGTTGGGTCGGGCCCAGCAGAGGATGGGCTGGGAATGGGGGCTCGTAGAATGATCGGGAGCCCCTAATGCTCCTGACTTTTCCTCAGAGACTTTACAGCATAAGTAGATGTATATTTTTATTCTTAACTGACACAAAGTAACTGATATATTGGTGAAGTACAACATAGCATCTCCACATCCATGTTCGTTCATGATTAGATCAGGGTATTTGGCCCATCTCTCACCCCAGACAGGTCTCATGTCTTTGTGTTGGGAGTGAGCAAATGTCTCTCCACTAAATACTTTGAAACCTTCAGTTAACTTGTCCCTCACAGCTCCCCTGCTGTGGTACAGTGCTTCCTGCTCCGCCCCAGATGAATGGGATGGGAGCTTGGGAGCAAGGACCTGGGATTCCTGGGGTCTAGCTTTGTTCTTTCTTCCTCTCCCTCCCTCCCTGCTCCTCTCTCTCTCTTTTACAGGCGTGTTCTTTGTAGCTCAGGCTATGTAGAACTGGAGAGCCTCTGCCTCCTGAATAATGGGATACTGGCTGTGCTCCAGGCCCAGCCTCCCATCTCCTAGAGAAGCAAACTGTATCAGGTGCACAGTGGTCGATGGCTGACATGAATGGGGTCTCACTTGACACCCAACTTTGACTTGAGGTTCTCCATAGGAGAAAAGGGGGGAGTTTCCCTAGCCCCAGGCCTTGGGCACTCCTCCCTTCACTTTCTTTTCTCCCTTATGTCCTGGAACAAATGTCCCCTGACTGAGGCTCAGAGGCTCCATTTGTGACCTAAGCCTTGAAGGGTAGACAGAATTTGCTCAATGGCAAGGGACACAAGAGGGCCTTTGGGGCAGAGATGATACATGCAAATCTAGGGCGAGAATGCAGGGTGTGGACTGTGGACAGTACGCACAAGGGAGGAAGAGGGCCACTGGTGGAAGAGACCCAGGTCCCCTAAGGACTTGGCTTGCCAAGGGTGGGAAGTGTGTCCTACAGCCAGTGTGAGCCTTGGACAGGCATGATGTTGGGAGTGACTGTGCCCATCGAAGTGACACAGGTCACCTGATGCTTTCCTATCTCACAACACATTTTTCTTAAGTGATAGAATCCAGGAGATGATGGTGCAAACTGCAGAACTTTGGACTCATTATGAATCAATGAGTATGTTTGTGAAAAGTCACAGTGACAAAGGGGACAAGACAGTGAGACCTAAGATCAACTCATGCAGCCTGGGAAGAGGACCAAAAGGAGCCCCTGGGACTGCTGTGGAGTGCTGGGCAGGAGATCCAGTTCCCCAGAGGTTTAAGGTTCGTTCCCCAGAGGCCAAGAGGAGTGTCTGAGCCATCTCTCCCTCCCAGGAGCTGGTGACGAGTCAGGGGAGATGGCACGTGAGTGTGCAGATGTGGGTCACTATCATCTGAGTTACACTATGCGAACAGTAGGGGAAGTGGGCAGAACTTGGATGAACAGTGAGCAGGAAGGGGGCTGTGAGTGGAGGCCTTGGTGGCTACGGAGAATGAAGGTCTCAGTTTGGTTCCTTTTTCCTCAGCCTCACCTCTCTGGGGTTACTGTGGAGCCTGGGGGAAAACATGGCACGTCAGAAAGAGAGCAAGGGAGAGGGAGGAGCAGGAAGGAGAAAGGAGAAGGAAGAGGAGGAGGAAGAGAGGAGAGGCAAAGCCATGAAAAGGGAGAACAAAGGTGTGTCCCCTGCTGAGCATGGAACCCAGGGCCCTGAGCATGCCAGCCCAGTGATCCACCACTGATGTATATCTCCAAACCTTTTAAATTTTATTTTGAGGTGCAGCCTTCCCAGGTTTCTAGGCTAGCTTTGGACTCTCAACCCTCCTCCCTCACCCTCCAACTAGCTGGGGTTACAGGCACACACCACCGTACCCCACTGGGTTGGGGTCCTGTTACTGCCTGTGGTGGGTTCCTTCCAAACTTTTTTGCTAAGGACACAGTAGCAGGTGCAAAGGGGCCAGCCCAGCACTGCCCTTCATCGCCAACTTCCTTTCCCATGATGAGCTGGGTGGAGAAACTTCCTTCTTGGGAGACTGGCTGAGATGAACTTTGTGACAGGGATGAATTGTACACACATCAGTGACTGATCAGCCTGTGGCTGTTTTTTTTACTTCCAATAGAAGGAAAAGATTGAAGAAAAGACAAAGGAGTTAGGCTCAAGGTTATAGCCCCATGGAGATGTCAGGTCTTCACGTGCCCAGCCATGCATCAGCACTCTGCTGCCCCCAGCTCTCATCCACCTGCCACCGTCACCACCCCCATGATCACACCGTCACCTCCATCGGTTCCACCTAGACCCCACTCTCATCCTCTCACTTACCATCTCCACCCCGCATCGTTGCCCCAGACACAGACCCTGCCTTCATTTGTAGCAAGCCTTGTCCCTGCCCCAGTTGCTGCGCTCTGACCTCTACATTCAATCTCAGAACACGGGGGATGCAGCAAGCTCTGCAGTGGCTTCAGTGAGAGTACACAGGCAAGGTGAAGGTGCAAGCTCTGGCGCAAAAGGAAGAGATTCAAATCTGTGGAGCACCTGAGAGCTACGGGCACGTGGGCTGGCACCACACCAGCCCCAGAGCAGAGCGAGCAGAGCACAGACTGATTGAAGAGCAACAAGTCACCCACCAGGACTGATTTCCATTCCCACCTTCACTGGTCTTGTTGGCTTGATGTTCTGCTTAGTGTCACAAGTCCATCCTTCCACTCTACCAGAGATGCAAACCTCTGGCAGGATGTGGGAGCCCCTAGTCTTCAGGGTCCACTGACGATCAGCTATCTCCCCACTTCGGGGCTTGGCACCCTGTTTCCTGAGTCTGACTGACTCCTACACTTGATTCCTGAGAGGTAAAAATCTGGGCCAAGTCTAAGACTGTGTGACCAATAATTTTAGTGTGTATAGGTAGAATTCTAGGTTGGAAACAATTTGTTTTCAGNGTTTTGCAGAAATAGTGGTTGGCCACTCACTGCTGTATAATAAAATATTCCAGAACACAGTGGCTTAAACAAGTCTATTATTATTAATGTTTATGATTCTATAGGAATTCAAATTAGGTATAGCAAGAATTGCTCAACTCTGCTCATGGTATTTGTGGCTTCAGCTAGGATTTTGTGCAATGCTGTAGTAGTGGGACAGAGTGGGCATCTTTCTCACAGCTTGGCAGCCTCAGGGGCTCACGGCCCCAGCACTGTTGAATTGGGACTGGGTAATTCTCGGTGGGAGCAGGCTTGTATGGTAGAGTCTCTACATACTAAATGCCAGCAGCAAGCCCCAAATTTTGAGACATTTCTGTTCTTGGATGTTGGTCTTCGTGGAGCCTCTTGTATCANTCTGGGGGTACCCATTATTATAATTTTCCTAGGTCTCTTGCATTTTATGTATCTTCAGAGTTGGTCCTTCCACACTCTTGTTGACTTGAATTTGCAGTTCTGTGTGTGGCTGTGGAGTCTGTGGGGGATAGGAGCTCTGTTTTACTGTGCTTGCTCACTTCCCTACCTCTGTGACTGTGGCCGAATCTAAGTAACCCTGGTTGGTGGCCTTGGGTTGTGGGTGACACTTGTTACCTGGAGGCCACACTACAAGGTGACAGTATGGTTTCCTCATGCTTATGTCCACTGAGTACTGACTATCAAACAGGAGCTCTGAATGGCCAGTCCCTCTCTATGCCCACCAGAGTACNACTGGAGGCTTGCTCCCCTCTATGACAGTCCATTCAAAGGTAGCTCAGGCTTCTTTCCAGCACAGCTGTTCATTCCTGGCTCAAAAGACAAGAAGGGGAGTCTGCCGGTCTCGCAGCCTTGGCAGAAGGCATCTCTGGTGGTCACTCTTGTCTGATGTTGTCATTGTTCCCATGGGGTGTGTCCTAGTCAGGGTGACTGTTGCTGCGATGAAACACCATGACCAAAATCAAATTGGGGAGGAAAGATTTTATTTGGCTTATGCTTCCAAATCATTGTTCATCATTGAAGGAAGTCAGGACAGGAACTCAATGGCAGGAGGTCCTGGAGGAGCACAGTTTACTGGCTTGCTTATCATTGCTTGCTCAGCCTGTTTTCTTATAGAACCCAGGACCACCAGCCCAGGGATGGCACCACCCACCATGGGCTGGGCCCTCCCCCATCAATCACTAATTAAGAAAAAATGCCCTNCAGTCCAATCTTACGGAAACATTTTCTCACTTGNGGTTCCCTCCTCTCAGATGACTTTAGCCTGTGTCAAGNTNACATAAAAGTATGCAGCAACAGATGTTAATGGCTCAGTAAAGAGGTGATTGAGTTATGACACAGACACTAAGAACATTGAAAGCAAATGTGGTCACTCACTGTTCCAAGCCTGCCATAGTGACACATAAGGAAGTCCAGATGGGCCAGAAAGCAGAGGGAGGGAGGGACGGCATGGCAGGGGCTTTCTTGTGTTCTTATGGGAAGAAAGGTAGACAGGAAGTCAGAGTGCAACCAGTCAGGGCTGGGTGTGTGGGATAATCTCTGGGTGCCCTGGGATGCAGGAATTATCACCTAGCTGTTTATTACATGGTCCTGGATTTGGTGTGAGAGTGAGACACTGAAGGGGGTTGGAACTCTGGCTCTGAATTGTTCAGTTTGTACAGGAAGGTGTGTCTGAAGGCCTTGTTTCCTGCCTCTGGAATTAGCTCCAGTCTTCTCCAGCCAGCCACACCCCAAACACATCAGAACATCAGAAACTACAGAAAATAAAAAGCCATAATTAGCGCTCCTGATTCAGCCAGTACTCAGGAGGCAGAGGCAGGAGGAATGCCACAAGTTCACAGCCAGCCTGCTCTACAGATGAAATTCCAGGCCAGCCAGGGTGACAAGAAAGCAGATACAGTTTCCTTTCCTTGCAGAGAGAAATGTCAAAAAATAAATAAGACTGCTTATCTGTCATACCACCTAAAATAATTTCTCTTCTTTATGTTCTTGACGCACCCACCCCATGCTTGCTTCTTCATGATGGGTAATCAGCAACATTTGGGCAGCCATCAGCTGAGCAAGGTCAGCCCGGGCCTGTCTGCGCACTGTGTATTGCCAGGGCTGGAAATAGGTCCGGCATATGGCAGATGTGGATGGCAGCTAGTACCCGTTGAGGGAGTAAGTAGGGGCACTCATCATGTAGCAGGCACTCAGAACATGTCAGCAGACATTTCAAATGGCCGGTACCCCAACCCCCAACACTTCTTCTTCACACTCTTCTATCAGTTTGGGGAAAGCTACTTGTCTTAGTCAGTGTTCTATTGCTGTGAAGAGACNCCATGACCACGGCAACTTTTACAAAAGAAAACATTTAATTGGGGCTTGCTTACAGTTTCAGAGGTTTAGTCCATTATCATGGTGGGGAGCATGGCGGTATACAACAGACATGGTGCTGGAGAATTCTACTGAGAATTCTACATCCTGATCTGAAGTCAGCAGAAGAAGAAAGACACAGGGCCTGGCTTGGGCTTTTGTAAGACCAAAGCTCACTTCAATGACACACTTCCTCCAACAAGGCCACACCTACTCCTAATCTTTATAATCCTTTTAAATGATTCCACTCTCTGGTGACTAAGCATTCAAATATCTGAGCCTACGGGGGCTATTATTATTATTATTTTATTATTATTGTTTTTTTGAGACAGAGTTTCTCTGTGTAGCCTTGACTGTCCTGGAACTCACTCTGTAGACCAGGCTGGCCTCGAACTCACAGAGATCTGCTTGCCTCTGCCTCCTAAATGCTGGGATTAAAGGCGTGTGCCACCACCACCTGGCTATGGGGGCTATTCTTATTCAAACCACCACACTGAGGCAAGATCGAGCTGAATCAAAACAGAAGGCTTATGCTGGGCCTTCAGAGCCCGTGGACAACAAGGAGGTGGAAGCCAGACTTGGCTGTTGAGAGGACATTGAATGCAAGGGAGCCAGCCATGGCAGAGTTTAGGGAAGGAAGGGACCAGGAGTGGGGGATACCAGTCTCGAAGGGGCAGGAGTTGTGTTTCTTTCACAATAGTAATCATTAACATTTATTCTGTGCTTACTGGGAGCTGGCACTGCAGTGTAGAGCCCCGCGTACCTTCTCGCTAAGGAAGCCAGAGGGATTGTATACAGAGTCTGGGGTGCACTGACCACTCTGCTGAGTCTCTAGTGTCCCATGTTAGCCTTAGGTAGCTTGGGATTCGTGGACTCATTCACTCATTTCAATAAGGATGGGAGGAGGAGTCCTTTCCTTCTGGAAAGCACTGAGGTGTGTGGACAGAAAGGGGCCTGGAGGTCAGCAGGCAAGAGGCTGGGAAAGCAGGAGCTTTATATGCAGGGGGCAGAGTGGCGTGCAAGAGTGATGGAGATGTTGCTGAGAAGGGATGGTAGGGCATGTGGCATGAGGCTGGGGAGGTCACTGGGAGTCTTGGAAGCTCCGTTATGGAGCCTGTACTCTGATAACCAGGAACCATCACAGGGCTGTAAGCAAAGGACAAGAGGTATGGTGAGATTGCTCGAGAGCAGGGAGTGGGCTTGGTTGGACAGAATCCTTGAGGAGGCTGATGACATTGAACATGGGAGGGGAAGGTGGCCCATATGACACAGTGGAGTGGAATGGAGGAGGGACAATTGGATGTGACAGTTCTAGAGCAGAAATATGAAGGGTGTTTCCCTGAGTGTGTGATAGAGGACATCAGTGATTCATGGCCACGTCGGCCTTTCTCTCCCCTGCCTCCCTCTCTCCACCCACCTGGCCCTCTGAACCCTTGATTCTGCACGGTGCCACTGTGTGTGAGACAGGGAAGGTAGAGCGGTGGTTGAGGTGAATTCCAGAGTCAAAAGACCTGTGTTCAAAGCAAGTCATGTCACTGTTTCCTGTGTGGCCTTAGGCATGCCACTGACTCAGCCCAGTGCTGCCCTGTGCTTACAGAAACAAGGCTACCACACACCCAAGGCACTTAGAACAGTGCCCAACACTCAGTGGGGCCTGAATTCTGGGTTAAGTGTAGGTTCAAGCATCCGTCCTACCCCCCACTTCACTGTGCAAGATGGACAGAGGGTGGCAGAGACCCTGGCAGAGCTGTATGGTGAAGGCCATTGATAGCTCAGGGTTGGACCGAGGCAATGGATTTCAGCAGTAGGGAGGGCTGTGCCCAGGTGCCTTTCCCTGACACCTCTTTTTTTTAGGTCCCTCCATGATGGCCTGGCTGTGGCTGCTCTGTGCACTGCTTCCTGCTTCCATGCTGTCTGGTGAGTGCCTCCCTCCCCTACAAGAGCAGGACCTTGTGGGGACCAGTCCTCACTAGTAAATGCCCAGCTTGAATGGCCCACCCTAGACAGGCCCTGGGAGGGCTATAGGGAAGTCTTGGTCTAGGTGGGTGGGCTGGGCTGAAGGTTGGCTGTAAGGGTAAGGGTGGGCATCCAAAGGACCAGCTGGTGGTGGGCTGCAGGGTGTACAGATGTCCCCGGCTGTGTGTCCCTACAGTGACAGCCAACATGCCTCCAAAGTTCGCGAGCAATATGTCGTTTGTGACACTGCCAGAGGACTTATCATTGGGTGAGTAATGGTCCCTGTGCTGGGACAGAGTGGAGCATTTATCCCAAGGTTGTCACATAGGCTCAGGCTCCCCGCCCATGTCCGAGGAACAGCCCCTGAACGGTCATCTGTGCAGTCAGCTCTCTGCATCTGCAGGTTCACATTGCAGGTTCAGCCTCCATGGGCTAAAATACTGGGGGGNAAAGTTGTAGTAGCTTTTGTGCTTNGCCTTACTTTATAAACCAACCCCTTCCACCATACTTGGTGTTACCATTATCTAGAGGGAACTGAAGTCAGAGAGACAGGCTTGAGTTCTACCCAAGTGCTCCATCACTTTACACGAGGGACCTGAGTACCCACCGATTTGGGCAGCTGAGGAGGNTCCTAGCCCATTTGTGANTGGTTGATTCCGAGGTTGTGGAGGACAGAGGACCTCAGTCATGACTCCTCACCAGCTTGAGGACAGAGCACCTCAGATAAGATTCCCACTCACTGGCTTGCCTCCCNTGCTTCCTTAGGCACCAGAACCGTGTCTTTCTGCATCTTAGCATCTAATCAGAAAATGTCTTTCTTATCATGGAGACAGTATTTAACACAATTCTTTTTTTTTCCTCAGAAAGAAACAAAATTAAAAAGCAGTTATTAAATGGGCANTGTGCCTTACAACCAAGAGTGTTTCCCCCACAGAACACTGCACCATCATTTCTATTCTCACTGAAGCCTAGTGCCCAGAGGCAGGAAGGGAGGCTGGACAGTGGTTGGAGGATCAGAATCCCAGATTTCAAGTCGAATCTGCAGTTCTGCCCTGTGGGCAGCTGGACCAGACCACCCTAACAGAGGTGGCCATGGACCTGGGTGAGTCCTGTTCATCTGCAGGTGCCGTGGCCTTCTGGTTGGTGGCTACAGACAGTGATAATGATGCTCTGACCTATGAGATTAGTGGTTCCTATGCCTATTTCTTCTCTGTCACCCCAGACACTGGGGAAGTGAAGCTGGCCAGCCCTTTGGACTACGAGGTAAAGAGTGGTAGGGTTGGGAAAGCCCNGAGAGGGAGTGGGCAGGGGAGGGGGCTCCTGGAGCTGGGGTCTCACACTGACAGGGGCCTCTTCTTCCTGCTGCTTCAGACACTCTATTCCTTCACGATCACCATCTCCGTAAATGACCATTACAACAGTCCAGTGAGTTGAAAGGAGAGAGGGGAGGGTGATTGGGGGTGGGACAAACAGGGTCCCAAGTGTCCACTTTTGATCGTGTGTCTATTTCAGGCAAACAGAGAGTGCTCCAGCTGATAATACTTCAGTGTTGATTGCTTTCAAAATTATGTGTTCACCTTGTCNTACAATATGACCAAGAGTTTGATATTTATTAACTATATAAGGATTTTGTTCATAAAATTACNGTGTTGNATTACAGTAATATAAATACTGATTTAAAAGTGATTTATTTTTATTCTATGTGATTGAATGCTTTGTTTGCATGTATGCCTGTGCACCATGTGCATGNCTGANGCCTGCAGAGGCCAGAAGAGGGTATTAGATCCCCTGGAATTGGAGTACCACCATGTGGTGCTGGGAACTGACACCGGTCCTCTAGAAGAGCAACAGAGTGGTCTTAACCACTGAGCTTTCTCTCTAGCCTCTGTTCATATTGTCTTAGAGCCACTGTGTCTACTCAATGACTAGCATAATGTTCTTTCCAAATCTCTATATGTCCCTCCTTTTTCTTTCTTTCACTGAGTGGCACCCCCAGCCCTCCTCTTCCTCCCCTTCTTGTTGTTGTTCAAGTCAGCATGGTGGTGCATGTCTGTAATCTTAGTGCTTGGGAGGTGGTGGCAGGAGGATCCAGAGTTCAAGTCCATTTTTGGCTACATAGTGTGTCTAAGGCCAGCCTAGGCTAGGTGAGGCTGTGTCTAAGTAAAGGTCAGTAGAGAGGAGAGCTGCGCTGGCTCAGTTCTGGCTCAGTGCCAAGGGTTGCATCTTGTGATGGACATCTTGCTGGCAGTCATAAGGTTTCACAGAACATCACATGCATGAGGCAGAGACTTCCATCTATCTGTAATGTCTGTTTCCTGCATGGAGACACCTCAGGGTACTTTAGCTGATTCCCTCTAATGGGAATTCAGGTTGTTCACAGTTCATGCTATGGCAGAAAAAACAAAACAAAACAAAACAAAACAAAACAAAACAAAACAAAACAAAACCTACATCATGAGGTGCCCCTGTTACAGAACAAGCACAATTTAGATTTTAAAAATTGAATGCCTGCAACTTCACATTCAACTAATATAGAACACACACACATATATGCACTAGTGCACATGTGTGCATATACACGAAGGAGGGAGAAGGAGGATGGAGAAAGGGGAGTACATCTCGAAAGGTAGCAGAGTTCTGCATCGTGTCCCCGAAACTCTTCTGGCATCTTAAACCGCATCCTCTGGCCTCACCTGGGCTTTCTCGTCTGCAGGTGCGGAGGGACATGCAGGTGTTTGTGGAGGACAAAAATGACAATGCGCCTGTTTTTCAGAATTCTGCATTCTCCACCACCATCAGTGAGGTATCTGGTCTTTGTGGGACAGGGGATGGGGAGCATCTGTCTGGGGAAGTGCGAGGCCGTGAGTGACAGGGTCACAGTCTACAAGCAGGAACCTCGGATTAGGATTACTTCAGTAGGAACAGAAAGCAGAGGGAGCTGCTCTTCTCATGTGTCTGAAAAGCTGGAGGTACTCTGACTTAGGCATAGCTGGAGCCAGCTGGTTAGATTGTCACCCTCTGCCGGTCATCTCTGCTTCACTTGCTGCCTCCGTCCTGAGGTGCGGAGCCGGCAGCTCTGGCTCCAAGCTAACGTCTCTCCACCTCTCCGGCTCCAGTGGGAAGACTGGCCATTTCTCTGTTTCCAGCACGCACAGACCTGGCTTTCATCCACTCACTTTGGGCCATGGGTTCATCCTAGAGACAATTCAGAGGTCTGGAATGGCCAGTCTGTGCAGTGGCCCTTTCCTCAGCCAGCGGTACCTCGCGCTAACTGTTTTAACTGGAGGTTCCCCAGTGCTGCACTTGACTAACAAAGTGTTGTCTCCGAATCCCCAAGACCACATGGTTGGGAAAACCTTTGAAGTGGGATCAGGCATAAGATCCACCAGACAGGTCCCACCCAGCACCCATGTTCTGGGCACTGTCCCGGGTCCTCATACCACCTGGTGAGCAAGACTCCTCTGGGTGTNATGCTCCAGGTCTCACCCATAGGTGAGAACCAGAAAAACAAACTGCAAGGGGTGGTTCAGAGATGGGAGACACTAAAGATGACAAGATGGGAAGAGCGGAAGGAAGGACCTATGGAAGGGCTGCTTCTGGCTTACTCTGAGTAGGTGACTTCCGAACAGAGACCTGGATAGCAAGGAGCCTGCCGGGGATCTCCAGGGAAGGGATGTTCCAGGTTGGGGAACAGCACGTGCAAAGGTCCTCATACAGTGATGTGGCTAAGTCAGAGGCTGGAGGGCAGAGGCTGGGGAGGGAGGAGCAGAGACAGGCAGCCCCCTGACTTCTGAGGGCCACCGAAACTGTTTGGACCATATTCTGGGAAGAATGGGGAACTTTCAGAAGCCAAGAGTGAGGAAGTCTGACTCAGGTTGTGGGCTATAGGGAGCCCTTGGGATGCTGAGCAGTGGAGTGGTTCAGTCAGGCTGGATTCCAGAATGTTCTTCACTTAGGGTCTTGAGAGAGTAGAAACCGGCTCTGGGATATGAGGCTGGGTAGTGGAAGGAGTTTCTAGAGCATGGTTATTTAGGGGAAGGGGTTCTGGTGCCTGCCCTGTCTTTTGGTTTGTTGTTTGTTTTTGGTTTTGGAGACAGGGTTTCTCTGTGTAACCCTGGCTGTCTTGGAACTTGCTCTGTAGACCAGGCTGGCCTTGAGCCCAGAGATCCACCTGCCTCTGACTCCCAAGTGCTGGGATTAAAAGCATGCACCAACAGCTGCCTGACTGCCTGTCCCATCTTAACTGTCTGATGCCTCCCTCCCCTGAAGGGTTAGCCCAGGTTGGGATGGGATGGACACACAGGTGAAAAGTCCCTTTTTACAGACCCTGCCAGTCGGCTCTGTGGTGTTCTCTGTGCTGGCTAAGGACCCGGACACCGGGACAGGAGGTTTAGTGAAGTACTACATAGAGAACGTGAGTGTAACAGTCCTTGGGGGACCCAGGTGGGAACTGGACTCACTGTGCTTCATGTCCACCAGGGGGCAGCATCTTCACAGGCAATCATAGCTCTGGTTTCTCCCAGCCTTTATCTGACCACCTCTGCTTTCCTCCCTACCTACCCCTTCCCCTCCCCCTGCATACCACAGGGAAGTCTCACTTTGCCCAGTTGCTGAAGGAGGGTCCAATCCTTGCTCTCACCCCCTTCACCAGCATGGTCAAAGCCTCCTGTAAACTAAAGCATTCACAGCCTCCAGAAGAGATCAAGGCTCAGAGAAGGCCTGGGTCTTGCCCAAGCTCACCCAGACCATCAAAGCACATGTGTTTTGTGACAGCAGGTTTGCTAGTGATCCCACCACTTTTTGAACACCAACTAAAAATTTACTTTCAACCCACCAAAGCAATACAGCAGCCAAGGGGAGAAACCAGGGCTCAGAGATTACATGGCTTGGAAACATTGGCGTTCCGGGTCAATGGTAGAGTCAAGATTTGACCCTATGTCTCTCAGGGTAGGGTTTATAAAGAGCGAGGGGCAGTGGTGTCCAGAGAGGGCCTCACTCAAATATCCTCTATAATAGGTCATCCCCAGCACCGATGACAGCAAGAATCTTTTTCATATCTTGAACAATGGCTCCATTGTGTTGAATGACAGCCTCAGCTATAACAACAAGAGTGCCTTCTACCAGCTGGAGCTGAAGGCCTGTGTGAGTGGGGGTGGGGGTATAGGCAGAGCTAGGGGGCTCAGAGCTGTGTCGCTGGCTCACAGAAGGCCCTCTCGCCCACAGGATTCAGGTGGCATGTGGAATGACAGCGAAATCACCCACTGCTCCCAGCCAGTCTTCCTGTCCATCTCAGTGGTTGATGAGCCAGACCTGGACCCCCGGTTTGTCAGGGAGTTTTACTCAGCCTCTGTGGCTGAGGATGCAGCCTTGGTATGTGCTGGGGGTGGTGGGGGTGCTGGGTAGTGGTGAGTGTCTGAGCGAAGGGTCAAATGCACTCATCAAGCCTCCTCCCAGGGAACCTCGGTGCTGAAGGTGGAGGCGGTGGATGGTGACAAAGGCATCAATGACCACGTGACCTACAGCATCTCCAGTAAGAACCGGGGGTGTCCCCCAGAGAGGGCTGGGGTAAGGGTGGGGTGCTCAGAGCCCCTGGAATAGCCACTGCAAGTGCCTCCCTATCAGACTCCACAAGGTCCGGGTGGTTCAGCATCGGGGAAGATGGGGTCATCACAGTCAGCGCCCCCCTGGACAGAGAGCAGCTGCTTAACGAAAATGAGGAAGTGCAGATAGAGGTGACGGTGAGTGTGACTCCTGTGACTCCTCTTCTCTAACCCTTGACCTTAGCACTCACTCTTTGAGCACTGGTCTCTGCCCTCTGGCTTCTGTTCTGTACCTCAGGCCACTGAGAAGAATCTTAACATCTATGGGCAAGAGGCCAAGGCGAGCATGTGGGTCACAATAAGGGTGACTGATGTGAATGACCACAAGCCAGAATTTTACAACTGTAGCCTCCCAGCCTGCTCCTTTAGCCCCCAAGAGGCCCAAGTCAGCTTCACAGGCTACGTGGATGAACATACCTCTGCCCGAATCCCCATCGATGACCTGACCATGGTGGCCTATGACCCAGACCAGGCAGGTGCACACGAGAGGAGGGAGGGACACTGATGGAGAAAGGCTGAGGAGGGGAAGGTCACAGGTGGGAGGAGGGAGTAGTGAAGGGAGGAGAAGTGGGTGATGGCTGGAGTTGAGATGGGCGGTGGATTACAGAGCACNTGGCTGGATGATGCATGGGGTCCATGGGGAATGAAGGTAGAAATATGGCCGTAACGACGGTGGCACCAGTCTGTGAGTCGTGCAAAGTGGAGGTAGTTGTGTACTGTTTGGCAATGTTCAGGGGAGTACTGGGTGGTGCTGAGCAGAAGTAGTGTGGAGTGGAGGTTGATATTAGGTGCTAGGCAACAGTGAGAGGTTGTGATGCTGATGCTGTTGGCTCTGGGCAGCCTGTGATGTGGGGAAGTAGGGAGCATTAGGGAAAGGTGGCTGGTATGTCTAGCCTGATCTGAGTGATGAACTGGGAAGGAACCACCACAGAGGTGGTACTGAGTGATGGGTGAGGCCATGGTTTGATGGATTGGGTGGTGTGGAGTTGAGTGGAGGGTGCCAAGGGGTGCCTCGAGGCTGGTGGGCGTGCCAAGCCGGTAGCTAGTGCTGAAAAGCAACTTTGAGGGAACAGGCTGGGATGGGTGTGGGTGGTGAGTGACGGCCCGTAAGGAAGGCTGGTGGGAATATTATGGAAGTGGGTGAGTGTGGATTATCTCTCCAGCCCTGGAGACCCACGGTGCCGAGGGCAGTCCTCAACTGGCGAGGCTGCATTTGCAGAGCTGAACAGGCAGCCCAACTTCCTGAGCCTGGATTATTGTTTCAGTCTTTTCTGACTCCCTCTGTGGGTCTCACTGGGAAGGGCTTCTGCGGAAGGCCTGAGCTTGGAGATTGGGTAGGCAGTTGCAGGGGGTCAATCCCTACTATACCANCCTCCTTTACAGGGCGACAATGGTACCTTCCTGCTGTCCCTGGAGGGCTCAGATGCTGAAGCCTTCAACGTGTCCCCAGAGAGAGCAGCAGGGTATGTCAGTGTGCAGGTGGTGGTGAGAAACTCAGAGATGGTGGACTATGAGAAGAAGACAGTGATGTTTGTGCAGGTATGGTTTGCCAAGATGCTGTGGTATTCAGAGGTCACAGGGTAACCAGGCCCCTATATTGCCACTTGTTCTTCTGTCCTTAGGTTGTAGCCACTGACTCAGTCAGCAAGAATTACTCTGTTGCCAATGTGACCATCCATCTTAGAGACATTAATGACCACAGGCCCACGTTCTCTCAGAGCTTGTATGAACTCACTGTGCCAGAGCACAGTCCAACAGGTTTTGTGGTCACCAGCAGTATCACTGTGAGTGATAATGGGTGGGAGGAAGATGGTAAAAAGGGCCAATCTAAGACTGTCCCAGACTTCGTTTCATTCAATGTCACTGAGTCCCTGCAACCATGCATACATGTATGACTGTATCTGAGTGTGTGGAGTGTCGATGTGTGAATGCAGATGTGTGGTGAGCCTTTGGAGTCAGGGTGCACAGCAGCCTTTTAGAATGAGTTGTGTGGTACCACAGATGGCCCTGTCTCCAGTGTCCTGCCATCTTTGCCTCACAGGCTACAGACCCAGATGAGGGTGAATGGGGTCGTGTCACCTACAGTCTGCTTCCAGGAAATGGGTAAGCTCTTAAGGTGCGCAGGGGGGCTCTCTTCTACCTCCCCATGGGGCTAGAGTGGTAGAGAAGTGTAGCCTACAGAAGTATAAAGTGCTCAGTTGTGTGTCCATTCCAGAAAAACAATTTAAAAAATGATTAGTTTTCTATGACTATAATAAAATACTCAAGGCAGGGTATTTTATATAGAGAAAGGTTTATTTAGTTCTGGAGGCTCAGAAGCATGGGGTTCCATCCACTGTACCATGTGAGGACTTCATATACAGTGAATCACATGGTGGGACCCTGTATGAGATGGCGAGATCACATAGGAAACCAGAAGAAGGACAGAGGCCAGGGACAACTTCCCCAAAGGCCTCACCTCTCAGAGACCCCTGTATCTCCTAACACTGTGGACCAAGGGTCCAACACCTGTAGGCTTGAGGGCACTCAGCATGACCAATCCACAGGCATAAGTATGTTGGAAATACTGCACAAGATTCACTCAAGTCTGTGTTATCATTTGTCTGAAATTCAAATGTAAGTGCATGTCCTGTCATTTTATGGGCTAAATCTGGTCACTCCGAGCAGAGAAGACCTGTTTGAGGTAGATCCAAACTCAGGAACTGTGATGGTGAAAAATGGCACACTGCTGGACCGGGAGAAGCAGGCTGTGTACTACCTCACACTGCAGGCCACCGACGGTGGGAACCAGTCTTCTACCACCACGCTACAGATTACCCTGCTGGATATTAATGACAAGGCACCTGTGGTCCAAGGCACCTACACCGTCTTTGTGCCAGAGGAGGATGGCAACGTCTCCGTGACCATCCAGGTGAGGGCCACCTTGGACCTGGTGGGGAGGTGGGGGAGAGGACCATGCTGGTCCTGTATGAAATCTGAGCTCTACTGTGTGTCTCTGAGGAAGTTACTCAGTCTCTCTGGGTATCTATTTCCTCTTAGAAAATTAAGAGTCATAGTTCTTAATCCCAGGGTCAGCAGGGCATGATATAATGGGTCTAAGGTACTCTGCAGAGGCCTGGTGTGGAACAGGCCTCACAAACAAATCGCACATTCCCAGCTCATTCCAAAGAGGTTTGATGTGGCTTCCATAAAAAGTTAGATCCAAGCAAGGCACGGTGGTGCATGCCCCAGCACCCAGGAGGCAGAGACAGAGGGTGGTGCACACCCCAGCACCCAGGAGGCAGAGACAGAGGGGTCTCTGAGTTTGAGGCCAGCCTTTTCTACAGAGTGAGTTCTAAGATAGACAAGGCTATGTAGACAAAGCCTGTTTTGAGAAAAACAGAACAAAAACCCAAAATCCAAACAGAGAACAAATAACAAAAAAAAATGAGTGATATTATTAAAGGGTCCAAAGGTAGCATTAAAATCCAGAACCCAAAGAACACAGTTGGAAAGCAGCCCCTGGGAGTGGGGTGCNGGTTCAGTTCTGAGCTGCCCTGCAACCAAAGCTGAAATAGATGAGCTCAGTGGCTAGGTTCCCAGGGTTATATGGTAAAAACCCACTCATGGCTCCAGAGGGGCACCTTGTGAGAAGTGCTCAGAAGGCCATGGCCCCAGCCCCTCCATTGCTCAGGGGCTGAGGCTCCCTGCAGATGTTCCAAGGTCAAGCCTTTCTGTGATTGCCCAGCCGGTCAATGGCAGTAGTCCCGATCTCAGTGGACTTGCTCCTTCTGGCTCTGGTCTTTAAGAGCCTTATGGAGAAACATTTCTGATTTGTCAGAACTGTGGCACCCTTATGGATGCAGAGGAGTGCTTGGCGAATTAACTGGCCAAGTACGGAGGCCCTTTGTGGAGACAGGTGGGCTGTGCCTTTGGAAGAGCCGTCTCTGGCTGCTTATGAAGGGCACACATTTACTGAGCAAGACCCAACAGAACTAAAGCAAAGGGAATGATGTGGGGTGAGCAGGGAGGACAGACAAGGAATAGTCTCCATCCCAACACCTGCTGAGTCCTCTGCTGAACCCCAGTGCTCAGAGGCGAAGCCACTCTGACTCCTGTTCCTGGTGCCCCCACTAAGCAAGTTGGAGATCCTTACTGATGGTGTTATCTGCACTGTCAAAGGTAGCAGGGCTGTAGGGAGCTGCAGGGGTGACAGCATGATTGGGAATCAGGTGGAAGGCCCTAGGTCAAAGGTTGGGGCATAGAAGAACATGCATTCTTTGTGCAGGCTTATTCCAGCACAATGTAATCCAGCATGTTTTGGGCCCTGACAAGACAAGAATGCATTTGTATACACGCACACACCCTTTGTATGAAGAATTAACTGTTAAAAATACAGCCAGATGTGTAGCCAGATTTCACCTTTGAAAGGCAGAGGCAGGTAGATCTCCGTGAATTTCAGGCCAGCCAGGGCTACATAGTGAGACCTTGTTTAAAAAAAAGTTGAGTGGGGAGCTGGAGGGATGGCTTAGCAGTTAAGATCACTGTCTGCTCTTGGAGAGGATCCAGATTTGATTCCCAGCACCCACATGATGGCTCACAACTGTCTTTAACTCCAATTCCAGGGGATCTCATACCCTCTTTTGGCTTCTATGGGCACTATACACGAATGCTATACTTATATACATGCAGGCAAAACACTCAAACATATAAAATTAAACATCTTTTAAACTTTAAAAATGAAAAAATATAGTATTGGGCCAGGGATGTAATTCAGTTGGCAGAGAGCTTGCCTAGCATGCATGAAAAGCACTGGGTTCTATTACCAAAACCACATAAACAGGGTGCTTCAGTGTATGCCTGAGATCCTAGGCCCCTGGAGATGGAGGCAGGAGGAGCAGAAGTTTGAAGTCATCCTTGGCTACGTAGTGAGTTCGAGGCCAGCTTGGGCTACATAAGACCATGTCTCAAAATAAATAAATAAAAAAACAGCCCACCGTGTGTGTGGTATGTGTGTGTGTGTGTGTGTGTGTGTGTGTGTGTGTGTGTGTGTGTGTGAATAGAAAAACAGACAGAGGGACAGAGACAGAGAAACAGAAAGAGAGCATGCTGCAGCAGTTGTGGAAAAATCATAAGAATCTCTGCATATACTCCCCTACAGCCTCTCTGTAGCATCAGCTATGGGACCCTCCATTTCAGGTCTCTTCCCAGGGTCTAGCTCAGGCCTAGATTCGCAAGATGCGGGAAGCGGTTATCTGGGAGATGGACAAGCTCAAGGCTGAGACTGAGAGCTCCTGCTGGCTCTGCCCCACATCTCAGCAGGGAGCCATGGCCTGTCTCCCCCTGGTTCCAGCCAATGGCCTCTTTGACCAGTGCTGGAGGGAGGGCTTAGGCCTGAGGCCTGTACACCTGATTCCAGGCCAACTATGTTCACAGGCTTATGATGATGACCAGCCAGACACTAATAATAGCCGCCTGCTCTTCAGCCTGCTGCCTGGGCCCTATAGCCACAACTTCTCCATAGACCCCAACACAGGGCTCCTCAGGAATCTGGAGCCCCTGGACCGAGAGGCCATTGACCCTGCCCTGGAGGGCCACATTGTACTAACTGTGCGCGTGACTGACTGCGGCGAGCCTCCCCTCAGCACTGATGTCAATGTCACCATCACTGTGGAGGTAAGGCAAGGTGCTCTCACACAGCCTAGTTCCCTGGCTCTAGCACAAGTCACACTTTCTACCTTGTATAGCATGGTCGATGAGAGGTTGAGAACTCAACCAGGCAGACCTTGGCAATCCTAGCCCTTATGTCAGAAAAGCTAGGGATGAAATCAGCATGAACGAATGGAAATGTTCTGAAGAGGGTGTCGCCCAGGGAAGGCGCTCTTGCCTGGACCCCTCCTGACTGACACCAAGCAAAGGCCAAGGGCAAGTGAAGCTGGATCCAATTGTGTCTCCTGTACACCAAGAGATAGGGACGATGACAACCGTTTTATTAAGAAAGCAGGGGCCAAGCATGGTGGTGCACACCTGTAATCTCAATACCTGAGAGACTAAGGCAGGGTAATTGAGAGTTTTAGTCTATCCTGGGCTACATAGCAGACCTTGTGACCTAGAGATAATGGAGACACTGAAGTAGACTTAGGACTTGTTGGCATCCTGGGAACAAGGTAGAATACTAAAGGAGAAATGAAGAATTACACTTACTGAATTAGAGGTGTGCCTTTGCCCCTGTGAGTTTCACACTCTTGCTGTGTCAGAGGTTACCCTATTTTCAAATGAGGATGCTGAAGCCCAAAGAAGCCAAAGCCACAGGAGACTCAGAGCTGATGTCTTAGCCACTGCTGTGTGAGTCAGGATGACCACGAGAATTCAGCAGCCTTGGGCAAGAAGCCAGTGATGCATATCTGAGGAGTCCCTGTCAGACCATGTGCCTCAGTGAGCAGAGGCCCCTTCTGCACTTCCAGAAGGATTTCACGAGCTCAGGAGATGGGCTGCATGATGAGAATTCTATCTTAGAAAAAGACAAAGGAGAAGGAAGGAGAGGAGGAAAGGAGGAGGGGGGTAGAGAAAAGAAAGACAAAGGGAAGGGTAGGGAAAGGAAGAAGAGGGAAGACACACCTTATTGAAGGGCTCGAGTTCTGTTCCCAAGTCTCCATTCTACAGTTACCCAGAGAAAACTGACCGTCAAAGGGTGAATGTATGCCAGCAGATTGGGAAGGGCTGGAGCATCCAGGGCGTCTCCCAGGCACATGACAACACTGGGGAGAACATGGAAGACAGGGTTCCACCTGTACCTAGTAGGCAAGGACAGAAGGCACCAGGTGTCCAGGGCATCAGATTCCAGTTCAGACTGAACACAGAGCTGGTGTCACAGGTCTGAGAAATGGGACCTCAGGCTAGGCCAGATGGGGACACAGACAGGGACCTGTAACAGTTCTGGAAAGTGGAACTAGAGTAGTTCTGGGCTGAGGTCAGACAAACAGAAGAAGCGCTACTTCCTGGCCTTCTCTGGAAGGCTGTCTGCACATCTGGAAACCCAGCAGTGCTGTCTGAGGAACACAGACTTGATGGCTCTAGCTGTGTAGAAATATTACTGGCTTCTCAGATGGCTCTGGGGAGGGTGAACCTGGGGCTACTAGGTCCCTAGGACTCAGACCTGCTTCTCTCCCTTTAGGACATCAATGACAACCTACCTATATTCAACCAGTCCTCCTATGAATTCTCTGTGATGGAGAGGGATCCAGGTATGTGCCCTCTGCTCTGGTTTGGGCCCAGGGAGCTGGGCCATGGGCTAGCTGTGCAGATGACAGGGGAATATGTATCCTAGCACCTTGAGTACATGCAGGATACTCCTGCTAGTGTCATCCTTTGGTGAGGCAGCACTTGGGGAAGCGTACACTGGAGTAGAGACTGTTTACATCCCATCTCTGACACCAAGTAGTAAGGCCCGTGCTAACAACTCCATTGTAGGACCAGCCTGGAGTGCCTGTGGCCGGCACAGCTGGTCCTCCAAGCTCTGTCCTTTGTACATAGGAGAGTTTGTGGGCACAGTGAAGGCCTGGGATGCTGACCAGACAGAAGCCAACAACCGCATCAGCTTCAGCCTGTCTGGGACTGGTGTCAACAACTTTATGATCCAGGGCAAAGTGCTGGGTCAAGGATGGGCCGAGGGGTCCCTCTGGCTGCTCCCTGATGTGAGCCTGGATTATGAAGCACAGAAATTCTTCAATCTGACAGTGAGTGCTGAGAACCCAGGCCCCCAGGGCCTCGATTCCACAGCAAATGTCACTGTAGTTGTGGTGGATGTGAATGATGAGCCACCTACCCTGGATGCAGCCTCACTCCAGAGCATCTCTGTGGCTGAGAATGGCTCCCAGCATGGCCTCGTGGCTCAGGTGATAGCCCAGGATGTGGATACTGATTCCGTGCTGATAATAGAACTAGTGAACATCATCTGCACCAAGGATAACGTTGATGTGGGCAGCGTGTGCCACGGCTGGTTCTCTGTGTTTGCCAACGGCTCGGTGTACATCAATCAGAGTGAGGCCATCGACTATGAGGCTTGTCACCTGGTCACGCTGGTTGTGCGCGCACATGACCTCACCACAGATTCCCGCTTTGATGCGTACAGCAGCAATGGTGAGAGGGGCTTCAGGGCTGCAGCTGAGGGTCCAGGGACCCACATCAGCCCTTGTCACTGGCCATGTCCTCTTGAGGCTTCTTTTCTCCATCTGTCCAGTGGGGATTGGCCAAGAGGCAGGTCGTGGAGAGTGTGAGAGCATACAGTGTTTAGTGGGGTTCCTAGAAGCACCTACTAAAGGCTGTGAAACAGGACAAAGGAGACAGCACCCCAGAGCTAGCTGAGTCCTCATCCACCTCACACAGGCACAAATGCCATGCTAATAGTGAGCACAGCACAGTGCCAGGCACCTTAAATCATTTGCTCATTTTATTCCTGCACAACTCATGAGTTAGTGATGCCTATCTAATCTAAGATGAGTAAGTCAAGGAACTGAGCGGGTAGGGTCTCACTCTGTAGCCCAGGCTGGCCTCAAATTTATAATCCTCCTGCCTCAGTCTCCCAAGTGCTGAGATTTATAGTTGTGTGTCACCACTCCTGGCTCAGAGTGAGTGTTTAAAAAGACCAATTGACATAAAAGTATACACATATATTAATATAGACAAACACATAATATTTACACACACACTTTAGGTATGCTGAGAATGGAGCCCTGGATCTTGCTTATGCCAGCCAAGTGTGCTGCTACTGGATGACACCCATCATGTATAAACTACCCTGGTCAATTGGGGCAGACCCAGGCCCACTCCTGGATTGCCACTCTTGCAGGGCTCTGACCAGCTGTTCACCATCCGTGAGGATGGGAACAACACGAACAGGAAATCTAGAGGAGGCTGTGGGGACACCAGGGTGAGAAGCAGAGATGAGAACAGGACAGGAAAAGCAGGGGTGGAAACTGCCGAAAGCCTGATGAGGCAGAGGCTCTTTGGGTGAGGAGTTGGCTCAGAGCTTTGACCACATGATCTCCTCTCCTCAGGAAACCTCCCCATCGTCATCGAGGACAGGAATGACAATGCTCCCTATTTTCTGCCTGACAACCAGACCTTTGGTGAATGAGTAAAGCAACCCATCTTCCCNCTGTTGTATCTACACACACCTTGTAACACGGGATTACTCTTAGATACCCTCCATCTCCCACCCCTGTAAACCCTCTCTAGGCCACAGAGGGGTCCAGCCCACCTCTGCCTCAGCCTGCAGCTAGAAGGGACACCTGAGTTTTCATTCCAGCTCTGGATCAGCTGCCAGCTGGCTCTAAGGCAGACCTTTCCTCTCCAAGCCTTGATTTCCCCACACGTACCGTGAGAGATGGATGCCTTGCCAGCTACATCCTCAGGAATAGCTAGCTGCACTGGGTCACTTTTGCAGAGGAATTGGGGATGGGCTTATGGTGTGGACTCAGCTTATGGGCAGTGGTGGGCCAGGTGGCACTGTCCCAGCCATGCTGACGTCTTCCTGCTGATATTTGTAGTGATCATCCCAGAGCTCGTGTTGCCCAACCAGCCAGTGGCTTCTGTCCAGGTGAGTCTTCAGTTCCAGCGATTACAGTCACAGTAACTCCAGGGGACAGAACTAAGGTCTTCTGGCCTTTCAATTGCCCCTAAGATGTTTTAACCCTAGATATGATGGGCTCAGAACCGGCTAACACAAAGCCTGGGCTGTAGCGGTGCTTGCCCAGTCAATGTGCTCCCATTCTGCTAATTGTTCAATTTAGTATTCATAAAAATTTCATGACCAGAAATATCACTTGTAGGCTAGACTTCCTGATGATGCCAGAATTCTTGAGTGTGATCGAGAACCCATAGCCAATTGTAAATTAAAAGGGTTTCTTCTACTTAAATAGCTTCCTGAGCACAATTATAGCAATGCTTTCAATTTGTTATGGTGATGGATGTGGGTGTGTGACTGGAGGGTGGCTAGGCCCTGTGGGGTGAGGCCCTAGGGCTGGAACTGCCTTGCTTCTCTGGGATTAAACTTCCTTTGTGTATGTTTTGAGACAGGATCTGACTTTGTAGCCTTGGCTATTCTGGAACTCACTATGTAGACCAGGCTTGCCTCAAATCTGCCTGCCTCTGCTTCTGTGGTGCTGAGATTAAAGGCATGAGCCACCATGCCCAGCTGTCTTCCTCTTTGACAGGAGGCTGGTGGCTCTTGGCTAGCACTACATGAGTAGTATGTCCCAGGCTTGGAAAGACCTGGCCTTTCCCATACAGTGTTGAGGGTGTCCTCGTCCTCAGGACAGGACCTCTTCTGGGGACAGCAATTTTTCCTTCCTAGGTTCTTTCAAGACTTAACGCAGTTAATTTCCAATCCTCAGCCTACTGTATGCCAATGTCCCAATTTAGTCATGGTTTTGAATTGTTTTCTTTTGTATGTGTGTGTATATGTGCAGGTACACACGTGTGGGTGGGTCACATGCTCCTGTGTGTATATGGTGTATGTGTGTATGCATGTGTGTGTACATGTGTACATATCTGTGTATATGCACACATGCATATATATGGTATGGGTAGTGTGTGTGTGTGTGTGTGTG
>LZPO01096785.1:481457-494378 GCA_001675575.1 Neotoma lepida
CAGGTGTGGTGTAGACTTATGTAGTCCTGGCACTTCTGAGGCAGAGGCAGGAGGATCACAGAAAGTTCAAGGCCATTCTGGCTTAAATAGTGAGTTCCAGGACGGCCAGGACTACATAGTGAGACCCTATTGAAAATAAAAATAAAAATAAAAAAGCATGTGCATGTTTTGAGTGGCGGCTGTGGCTTCTGATCGTGGTGGGAATGGAGAGGCTTTTCCTAGTCTTACTCTAGATATCCACTCTTGCTAACAGGCCAGAGATGAGGACTCACAGCACAATGGAGTCATCAAGTTCTCCATCCTGAAATCAGAGTTTGTCTCCAAGAATGGGGCCTCCAGCCCTGTCCAGGTCTTCCAGATTGTCCCCTCAGTGGACGTGGACCTATACACTGGCAGCATCGAGTAACGTGGTGAAGGATGCCTGGATGGGTTGGGTGGGGTGGGGAGCACAGCCTCAGGCAGGGTCTCCATCCTGGAAAGCATACAGGTAGGTTTCCAGAGGGCTAGAAGGACCCAGATTGGGTTACAGAATAAAGCTGTGTTTTGCCATCTCTCACAGGCTGGTGACCAACCTTGATTCCACTCTCCAAGGCACATACCAGGTGACAGTTCAGGCTCAGGACCAGCCAATTGTGGGTCCTGCACTGGAAACTCAGACCACTCTGAATGTGAGTGTCATTCCTTGCCTCCTGCCCCTGTTGTTTTCAGCTAGCCCCGTGTTTTTCTTTTCTTTTTTGTTTGTGTATATATTTTGGTTTTTCAAGATAAAGTTTCTCTATTTAGTACTTGCTATCCTGGAACTCACTTTTTAGACAATGTTGGCCTTGAACTCAGAGATCCGCCTGCCTCTGCCTCCCAAATGCTGGGATTAAAGACATGNGCCACCACTACCTAACCTATATTTTGTTGTTTTAAGACAGGGTCTTACTACGTAGCTCTGGATGGACTAGAGCCCCTATGTAGACAAGGCTGGCCTTGAACTCACAGAGATCCACTTATCTCTATCTCCTAAGTTCTAAGATTAAAGGCATGTTTTATTTAATTTTTATTCAGAATACCTGTCACTGTGAGATGAACCTGTAATCCCATCACTTGGGACAAAAGCAGGAGGAACTTGAATTTGAGGCCAGCTTGGGCTATATAGCAAGACCTGGTCTAAAAAAAAATCATAAACCACACAAACACTCTCCCCCACCTCACTTCTAAGCAATGGGGACTGGAACAACTGGCATGCACACAGGAAGTAAATTCTCGGTACATATTAGTCATGTGAAAGACCGAATGATCCCTCTAACATCTAGTGAAGCTCCTCCTAGACCCAGACTCTCCTTATTCTTGTTGGGAAATTCAATCAGTTGTAATCTATTAGGGAGAGTATTTGTCAATCTCTCTATATATTTACAAGACACACAGTGTTTTAGCCAGCAAGCCCCTTTCCATGGATGTTCCTGCAGACACAGGATGGCATATCAGGGTACATGAGAGCATGGTGGTGAGGAAATCAGAAGTGATGAGGGTGTGTGAGACCTCCACATGGACCACCGTGCAGACTAGTGATGGAGAGTGATGAGGAGAGATGCCCAAGATAGACCCATCGAGCAAAGACATGTAGGGACAGGGACAGGGACAGCATAAGCACCAGGATCCTAAGCATGTGGCCAAGAGAAACCATGTACGTGTTCATGGGATTATTTATAGGCAGAAAATTCCAAGATAAAATCTCATGAAACTTTCATTGTGATGGCCTCTTTAAAATAAGAGCTGGAATCTTTCTTTTTTTTCCTTTTTTTTTTCGTATGCCCCTTTGTGGTGTCTGAATCTGGGTTGCAGGTGAACACAGCACGTGTGCTGTAACAGTGGATGTGTGTTCTGAGAAACGTGTGCTGTCAATGATCTCGTAGTTGTCCTATGTGTCTGATGTCTCCTCTCCACACTCCCTCTACCCTAGCTCTTCACCGTGGACCAGAGTTACCGTGTGAGGCTACAGTTCTCCACCGACAAGGTGGATGTAGGTGCCAACGTGGAGGAGATTAAGGCGTAGGTCTGGGAAGTACAAGAAGGGGCTGTGGGAGGAACAAGGCCTAAGGGGCTAGTCCTGGAGAAGTAGACAAAACACCGTCCCTGACCCATGCTTGAACTTGTCCCTAGCTTTGATCTTCTGCCCTGTACCCAACCAAGCCCATGCACAGTCAAAGGTGGAATGTGGCATGACAAAATTGCCATGTCCAGTTGTGAAAGTCATGCACTAGAGCAGAACAAGGGTCCCAGGAGAAAGGATTTCCATTTCTAGTGTGTTCAGAAGGGTATCAGTTCTTTAGTAAACACACCCTTCTCTCCACACAACTCCTGATTCCACTGGCACAGCCCTGGCACAGCCGTGGGACAGCCCTGGGCTAAGGCCCCCCCTCCACATATCTGTGATACCTGCATCTTTTGTAGGGCTCTTGTTCAGGCAACCAGGACCACTGTCTATGTTGTGACGATACAGAACATAGACTCCGTGACTCGGTGAGTGTCCCCAAGCACAGTGGCCAGTCTGAGGAAAGCAACAGTAGTTGGAGAGGCTTGTGGTGTTCCTGGGCTGCTTATGTGTCTCTTCCAGAGCCCAAGTCCAGTCCTACCTCGATGCCTACTTTGTCTTCCCCAATGGGACAGCCCTGACACTGAACGAGCTGAATATGTGAGTGGGGCTGTCTGGGAGGGTGGGCAGGGGAAGCAGAACAAGAAGCCCCCAGGGGAGGTCAGTGACCCTTGGGTCTAAGCAGAGCTCTGTGGCAGGATGATTCGGAAAGACCAGGATGCACTGAGGCAGCTGCTGCAGCTGGGGCTGGTGGTGGTGGTGAGTGTGGCTGGACAGACGTCGNAGGTGGGGGAGGGGCATGGATCCCACAGCCTCCTCACCCTCCCTCTTTTCCCTCTTTTCCAGGGCTCCCAGGAGAGCCAGGAGTCTGACCAACCAAAACTACTCACCAGTGTCATCATAGGACTGGTAGTGGCTTTGCTGCTGGTCCTCGTGATTCTGATCACTGCCCTCCTGTGTGTGCGGAAGAGGTATGGTTTGCATCTCTTCCTTGTCTCCAGCTCTCTTCTTGCCCAGATACCCAATGTGTGTGGGGTGGGTAGAAAGAACTTGGGGTCAAGCATCAGGTACA
This sequence comes from Neotoma lepida, assembly GCA_001675575.1. NCBI lineage: Eukaryota > Metazoa > Chordata > Mammalia > Rodentia > Cricetidae > Neotoma > Neotoma lepida. The sequence goes on from LZPO01096785.1 coordinate 484,610, forward strand.
CGTGCAAGACGGCCGGTGAGTCACCTTCCCATCCCGAGCCTGTCTCCTTGCCTGCAGAATGAGTTTGGCACTAGATTCCTCCATGAATTTGGGGTAGAGATGTTGAGCACTTCAAAGTGTTGCCATTTCCCCCTCCCAGAACACAACTGGTANCTTCCCCTGAGTTTTATTCTAGGTATCACTGCTGGCTGCCTATGTGGCCCTTTGACAACACATTCCCTTGGCTGGTGGTTCTACCCCTACAAAAGGCAGCTAAAACTATCACCAGCCAGGATCCTTGTGAGGCCANAGTTGAAGGGCCCCCACTAGGCACTAGGTGAGTATGTTGCAAATGTGACTTCCTCCTGTTTCAACAGCTACCACCGGAAGCTTCGAGCTATGAAGGCTGGCAAGGAGGCCCGGAAGACGCCAATAGAAGCAACGACTTCAACTGCTGCTATCCCTGGGACTAACATGTACACCACTGAACGGTGAGCAGGAGTCAGTGGGGAACAAGAGACTTTGTAAGATGACTGAAGGCCATAGCTGCTTGACCAAACTTTCTCCCCAGAGCCAACCCCATGCTGGACCTCCCCACCAAGGATCTGGGATTGGAGAGTTTCTCCTCCAATGACTTGGACAATGTCAGGTGAACAACATTTCTCACTACCAGACTAGTTGTTGATGGTGGGACATAAGTGGTGGTGAGGAGAATGGTGATGGTGGTAGTCATAGTGATAATGGCAACGGTGATNGTGTTAACAGCAGCGATGNCAAAGGTGGTGATGGTAATGGTGATGGTGTTGATGCTGATGCTGATGATGGGGATAATGGCAGTGATGGCAGTGGTGTCGGTGGTGAAGCTGATGGCAATGCTGGTGGTGATGGTGATGGTTATAATGTTGGTGATGATGGTGATGGTAATGGTGGTGGCAAAGCCACCGATTGGGAAGATGGGTCAGTTTGCTAACAATCTAAGTTCTACCACTTCTCCCATAGCCTCAACTCCCTAGACAAAAATGCTGTGGACTTGGACATGGACAGTAAGGAAATCAAGGTAAGATGTGGGATAAGTTGGTACCTGGGGCTTCTGACTTGAGACTCTTCTCTGAAGGGGTGGAATTCAGGACGAATGAGGCTCAATCCCTGTTCCTCCCTAATGTGCTCTTTGGTGAACTGCTTCTTGCTTTTGGCTCTCAGTTCTTTTCATCTGTAAGTGGTAATCAAAACAAGTCTGCAAGGCTGATGTGGGGATTAAGTCACAGCAAGCATAGAGTGGAAAGGTAGAGTGCTTGCTGAGGCTCTGGGTTCCGGCTCCAGCACCACTAACAAAAGAAAACAGAACAACAAAAACCCAAACCAACAAAAAAGAGAAGAAAAAAAGCTGGCACAAAGCATGTAGTCAGAAACCGGTTCCACCTAGTTTTGATCTTTACACAAATGCTAGTAGGTGAGGAAGAAACGTGGACATGCACAAAGGAGCAAAGGAGAGACAGGAAGCTCAGGAAATGACTGAATGACAACACCACTTCTTATTAACTAGGTTAGTTGGTTANTAGATGAGATCAAGAACTCACAGCATGGGCTCTTATTTGGAATCACCTAGAGGTGGGACAGGGCAAGGATATGCTGCCAAAGCTCCCCAGGGGATTCTAGTTTCTTGACTGAGCTTTGTTTTGCAACAGGGTCTTACTGGGTAACCTAGGCCAAGCTCAAACTTTCCATCCTCCTGCTCCAGTCTCTTGAGTGGTGGGATTAAAGGCGTGTGCCACCACGGACAGGTAGAGGACTTAATTTCTTGGATAGATTGGGTCAATCAAAGCTTCTCTTGGGCTTGTACAGGGGTCCAAATGTATCACGATGAAAAGTCTGGCAATAAAGACTTCTAGATGGGCTCCCAAGAATGGGGATCACGGACAGCAAGCCAGTCAGTCCCTGTGTGTGGCCCATTTCTGTGTGACGGTGGTTTGAGGCAAAAACTCTTAATGAACTTCTCTGACAGAACTGAGACAAAAAAGTTCAAGGCCCTGAGGAAGGCACTGTGGACTCCCCTCCAAGAGTGGAGTTAGGGGTTCCTGACTGGCCTGTGGGCTGGGAAAGGACAAGATCTCTAAGAGAAGAGTCTAGAGAGAGGGTGTGACTGTCTAAGGGACAGAGATTTTTTTTCTAGCAATCCCTGAGTGCCCTGACCTATGAGGGCTCTGTAAACACTGTGTACAAGGTGTGAGCAACCAGGAGACCACCCAATCCCCCTTGCCAACCAAGTAGCACGGATTCAGATGCTCAGGGAGTGCTCTCTGGCTTAAGGTCAGGCATCCTGCCGGGCAAATCAGCTCAGAAGTCAAGTCTCTGGGCTTAGGTGCCAGGTTACATTATCTAATGCTATGGGCTCAGGGTCTGTAAACACATACTGACTAACCTCTCTGGGCTCTTGGATGCTCCACTGTTTACCATGGATGGTAATATCCCCAGACTGGAAAAAGCCTGTATAGTATCCAGGGAAAGGCAGGGGTGACTTGGGGCTCTGGCCTTGTGCAGGAAAGGAAGTGGGTGTTGCAGCAGAGTAACCTAGCTTAGGGGCTGGGCCCTCCCATAGGAAGGTATATGTGTGAGGAAGAATGTGGGANTGGTGGGCTGCGTGTGTGATGTCACATGAGGAGGGCAAGAGGAAAGACAGCAGCGATGCNTGAGTGCCATGACGAGGTACAGGTATAATCCTGGGTGACATTTCTGAAAAGGACAGGCAAAGACAAATTCAAGAAGAATGTAGTGTTGTACCATGGACAGCCACAAGAATGACTGACTAGCTCCTGCTCTGTCTCTTCTTAGCTAGGGCGATCCTCAATTTCTACCTCCCTCAGCAGGGTGTCTATGGCTGTCAGGGAATTGAAGGACCTTGCCCAACACATGGCCTGCTCTGGGGTACAGGTGGCAGGAACTGTGACCGAGTTGCTCTTTGGCCTAGGACTGGGCAGAATGCTAGAACACTGCTCTGTTGGGGTTAGGCAAAGGCCAAAGATGACTCCCTAGGCCCACCCCACCTGTACCACCCCTGGCTATGGCTGTCTCTGGGATACAGCAAGGAGACAGGGGGCCCCAACAGGAGTGAGCCTCAGGAGTAAGGGTGAGAAACTCCGGCCAAGGAGCCATCTGGTGATGAGTGTGAAGGCCTACCGCTGTCCTNGGGCCTGGGGAGAGAACCCATCTTCACCCTTCCCTCCTTGTCTCTCCAGAAGCCACTTCCACACAACTCGCCTGAACTGGACCCAGAGCCCCTGAGTGCAGTGCTCTCCGGAAGGCGGGCGGGCACAAGTGGACAGCAGCAGAGGGACCTGTCCTTCACCAACCCTGGCCTGGACACCACAGATCTGTGATGGAAACCTTCGTTCTTCAAGTGTAATCTGTACTGCCTGCCTTCCCCTAAATATAATATATGGTCTTGCTTTACCCCCAACTTTCAATCATAGACAAGAATTGGGGAAAGGTTTTATTACCAATGTATACTGTGACAGTTAGTAGCCAAAAACTGAGGCTGGAGGGAAAGTGACCAGGGCGCTGAGTGGTTACAAGGAACTTGTTGGGGCTCACAGCATTGTGGGGGAAAAGGTGAGGGATAAGGAGAGACCTTTAAAAGACAACCGTGGATGTCAAATGAGCTCTCCATCCCGTTCCCAATACCCAAGACCAGTTGTCACCCAGACAGCCAGTGGCCCGAGACCTTGTAGGAGCCTTACTATGACCCTCAGTACTAAGACCCTCTAACCTTTCCATGTCTCCCCCTTCTCCCCTGAGCCCCAGGGCACTGCTAGCCTTTGGCCTCTATAGGAACTGTGCATAGTGATTGGGCAGGAGAGGAAATAGGGTTAGGGTACTGGGCTAGGTGGGGAGAGACGGGAATGAGGGTAGGGACTACCAACAGCATGCAAGAGACACCCTGGCCATGGGACCAGCACCATGTGGAGACCCCTCACTGCTCAGAGACTCCCTGTCCCACCCCCACCCCCCAGCCTCCCAGTCAGAGTCTGCCTTTCTGGTGGCCTCGCTTCAATCCTGGCACACACGGAAGAACACCTAGAGATCTGCATGCAGTCTTTCCCAGTTCTGGGGACCTGGGCCCACTGGAGGCCTCTAAGCACCAGTCTGGCCATCTCAGGAGCCTGCCTCAGCTCTAGGATGGAGGGATGGGAGCAGGCACCTGNGCTCTCCCAGTACTATCTNAGGGAGTGGAGCGAAAGGCTGTGAGGGCACCGGGGTGGGGTTGTCAGGGCTGGATGTGTGGGCTCATGGCCACAAAGGGACTGGGTAAGGGGGTTTCGTCAGTGTTTGGGAAGGGAGGGACTGGAAAGAAGCCCTTAAAAGCTGCCCACTCCTCGGAGGCCTGACGCACGCGGGGTTGGGGGTGGGGCGTAGCTTTCAAGGGCTTGATATCAAGAAGGGAGCCTGAGAAGGTCGGAAACCCGGGCCTACAAAATGGGGACCGATCACTCGGCNGTGGGACCCGCCCGCGAGCAGCATCGCGGCCGGCGCACACTCTGCAGCAGCGCGCGGAAGAGACCGGGCGGACGCTTGGCGGCGCCCTCGGCAGGCGCGGTGCGCACAGAGCCTGCACGGCCTGGGCCCGCGCGGACGGCGGGCGGCGGCGCCGGCGCCCCTTGGCGGCCGTGCTCCTCGATCTGGCGCTCCAGATGCTTCTGGATGGCCATGCCTAGCACCTCCACCTCCATGGAGGCACCGTACACCTCCCACGTCATGCCCTTCTCGTCCCAGCTCACGTCGCGCACCGGCTCGGCCGCCTCCGGGGGTGCCATGGCAGCCGCCAACACCGAGCCGGGCCGTACCCGCACCTCGGGGAAGGCGGGCGGCGCGGCGGGCGGTGCTGCGGCCTGTGGAGTCATGGGCCCGGTGGCCACCGAGCGCGTCTCGGCGGCTCCCAGCGACACCTGCAGGCCCGCGTCCCGGCGCGANGGCGGCCTGGCCGAGGGGCTGGGCGCGCGCGGTGCCGCCTGGAAGCTGAAGGCCGGGCCGCCCGCGCCGTCCTGCGGAGACATGGGGCTCACCGCAACCGAGACGCAGGCCTGAGCGCCGGCCTGCGTGCCCGCGTCCTCGCGGGGCGGTGGCGCTCCCGCGTCCCACGACGGCGCCTTGGTGAAGTTGTCGCGAGTCCGTGGCCCTGGCGGGGGCGCTGTGCCCTCCGCGCGAGGGCTCTTCAGAGCCGCAGCTGCCGCTAGGTCTTTCTGGCTGGTGCTGGCAGAGGGCTGTGGCTCTGGCAGGGCCCCGCTGCCCTTGGCATCTTCCAGAGGCTGGGCTGAGCCGCAGGCTGTACCATCTGATTGCCTGGAAGAGGACCTGGCCTTCTCCAGAGACAGAGGGGTAGCCTCTGCCGAGGTTTGAGACTCTGCTTTTCTAGGAGATGGAGATGCGGAGTCAGCCTTCCCCAGGGACACAAGCCCCACAGACCCAGTGGGGTCGACTTTTCCTGAGGGATCCATCTTCCCAGACACCTGCGGCTGCTCTTTTTGCAAAGATGGCGCCTCCACCTTTCCCGGAGATGTGGCACCCGGAGGCTGGGTTACCACCTTAACCCCAGACTTGGTCTCAGCACTCCCTGAGTCCCTGGTGGAGTTTACAGGATTCCTCTTTTCCGGAGCCTTCATCTCTGGAATGCCTTCTGCTCTTTCCGAGGCCATGAGATCCACCTTCCCTGGGGACACGAAAGCTAGTTTTCCTGAAGCTGTTGGGACCACTTTTCCTAGCGCCGTGGAGCCCACTTCTTCAGAGGGAACCGTTTCTGCCTTTTCCTGGCTTGCAGAGCCCACCTTGCTGAAAGAGAGGGGATCAGCCTTCTCTGAGGATGTGGGACTTGTCTTCTCCAAGGACCGTGGGTCTCCTTTCGCCTCAGTCACTGTCTCAGCTTTTGCGGCAGACAGGGACCGTGTCCCCAGAGACTTGGCATCTCCTGAACTCGAAGACACAAGGTCAGTCTTTCCTGAAGACTCGGGATTCCCTTTTTGAGATGTTTTTATGTTTCCTGAGGCAGTTGTGTGATCTACCCTTCTAGAGGACCTTGAGTCTTCTCTTCCTGAGGATAGGGTTTCTGTCTTTACCAATGACACACGTTCTGCCTGCCCAGAAGACAAGAGTTCTGGTTTCACTGGGGACACAAGTTCCACATTTCTGAAGGAAACTGGGTCCACACTGCCTGAAGGTCCTGTACTGTTCACAGATGTGGGATCTGTCTTTGCTGGTTGTCCAGCAGATACTGTTTCTGTCATTCTCACAGACACAGGTCCACCCTCTCCTGAGGAGGGAGGGTCAATCTTTCCAGGAAACCGAGGAGGGTCCTCTTTTGCTGAGGACAAAGTTTCTGTATTTCCCACAGCTGCCGGCTCCACCATCCCCAGGCATACAGGATTCACCTTTTTGGTCCCAGAAGCCACTGTTCCTGAAGATACAAGTTCTGTCTTGCTTGATGATCCTGGAGTTAGCTTTCCCGAGAACCCAGGATCTGTCTGTTTTGTGGATGCAGGATCTGCCTTTTCTGGGGCTTCCATATCTTTTCCCCCCAAAGACACAAGATCTCCCTTTCCTGTAGACTTGGGGTTCTCTCTTCTGGAATACGTGGGGTCCTCCTTTCTTGGATCCACTTTGCCTGAGGATACAGGCTCTCCCTTTCTTAAAGACCCAGGATCTTCTCCTCCTGGAGATACTGTATCCACCTTGCTGGAGCACATTGGATCTGCTCTTCCCAAGGACCCAGAATCCTTCTTCCTTGGAGTTGTACAGTCCATCCATCCAACAGTCCCAGGCTCCCCCTTCCCACAGATTGTAGGCTCTGCCTTTCCTGTCAACATGGACTCTTCCTTCCTCAAGGCCCCAGCTTCTTCTTTTCCTGTGGAAGTAGAATCTGCCTGCTTCAAGGAGTTGGAATCCATCTTTTCCAAGAACGCAAGATTTCTGTTCTCCGGGGTCATAGGAGCAGCTTCTGCTGAGGACACGGACTCTGGCTTTCCAAACAAAGTTGTTTCAGAGGCTCCTGAAATCAAGGCTCCATGGACTCTCACTGTCTCTGGGAGAGGGTTGCAGGTAGAAGAGGGGCAGGCTGAGCTCCCAGCAGGGCTCTCAGAGCAGGAGGCCCCTTCCCCAGCCCCACTGGAACTGCTGTGTCTGGAGTCCATGCCTAGGCTTTGGTCAAGGGTGTGCCTTGGGGGTGCGGGGATAGCCTTTGGGGAGGAGCAGCAGTCCCTCATGACCGGGCCCCCAGTGCCCAGGCTCCCATCCTGTGGGGAGCAGAATGGTCTTGAGGGGCTGGAGTCCTTCTGAAGCAGCTGGAGCCAGGCTGGGTCTTCAGTACTGACCATCTACCCTCACAGCCATGTTTGCGCTCAAGACAGCTGTCTGCTTCTGAAACAGAGAGAACAGACTCAGGCTTAGGAGACACTCCAGGGGGAACCACTCAGCCATGTCCAGGCTCCTCACCGGATTCTCTGTCCCTGTCTGGTCCTCTTGTCAAGAAGGCCTCAGCTAAAACCATAAACCCAGTCCTGTCACTTCCTGCATCATCACACCCAATAGCTGTCTAAGAAGCCAGTACTCCCAGCACTTGGGATACTGAGGCAGGAGAATTTCTAGTTTGAGGCCAAGCTGGGCTACACAGTAAGACTAAGCCTCAACTAACAGACAGACAGACAAACTGAACCTTCACAGCTTGGCTCCAATCTGATCTCTTTCAACTTCACTACTATTCCCACCTGTGCCAGCCTCCCCTTCATGTAACAGGTTTCCAAAAGTGATGCATTTGTCTTCAAGGCCAGCGGCTGAAAACTCTTGATGTCACTGGGCCAGATGGGTCATTTAAATGAGAGAAGCAAGTGGCATACAAACAAGGGGGGGGGTAGTGTAACTGTGACAAATTACAGAGTACATGGCTTCTCAAAGAGGGGCCAAAGGGTGTCCTGGAGAAATGAAACCTGGGAACTCTAGCTCTAGTGTCTTAGGGAAATGAGATATTCAGACTTTGATATAAAATATGCTAACTAATTCAGGGTTTAAATAAAAACCCCAAACACTATGTGGGCCAAAGAAAACATGTCTGTAGGCCACCAGTTGATGTCTATGTAGAGGAACTGTGAATGGTNTGTCAAGGAAAGGACAGAGGAGCTGNCCAAGACCCACGAGGAAGCCAGTCGGCCACTCATTCAAGTGATCTTCACTCATGCTCATAGCCCCTTCTATGCAATGGGCCTTGGGCAGCTACAGGGAGGGATTTCGGTGGGAGACAGCACCCTGAAGTCCCTGAGGTAGAAATGAGATCTGAAGAACTGATGGAAGGCAGTTGGCTGTAGTGATGATGGTGGGAGTGGTCTGCAGAATCCTAGGTAGGGTAGGGATTGCTGGGCTGGAGATCAGAGGAGAGAGGGAACTGTTTGGGATGCCTGGGGAGCATTTGGGAAGGGGGTCCAGCAGGCAGATGGACCTAGGAGAAACTGCCTACCTACTCATGTAGCAGCCAGAATGAGCAGAGCTGGCGATTGCTTCTAACCTGCCCCAGACCATCTCAACCATGATCAGGCCAGAATCTCTAGAGCAGTGGTTCTCAACTGGGGGGTCACGACCCCTTCAAGTTGTGTATGAGCTATCAGATATTTACATTACGATTCATAACAGTAGCAAAATTACAGTTATGAAGCAGCAATGAAATAATTTTATGGTTGGGGGTCACCATAACATGAAGATCGCAGAATTAGGAAGGTTGAGACCCACTGCACGAGGGTCTCTTGGCTTTCATATGCCATGAACCACTTATCGGCAAAACGTAATGAATCCACTTTCAAAACATATCCAGAACCTGGCGTCCACCCTGGACCCCACGCTTCACCACTCTGCACCTGGGTTACCCTTGCTTTTCCTTCTCCTCTGCAGGCTATTCTTAAAAGCTGCCAGAGGAATCTTAACCCCCCAACCCGANCACATCCTTTTGCTCAGAACCTCTCAGCACCTCCCCAGCTGATGCAAACAAGCAGCAAATACAATAACTCACGAGACCCTGCATTTGCTGGTTCTGTTGTCTCCTTTGGTCCTTCCTCCTCCTATCCTCCCCTCTCTGTGTGTGATTTTAGCTTCAGTGGGCTACCTCATGATTCTTAGATACTCACCCAATGCCCTCAGGGCCTTTCCACTGGCCATTTCCCTCCAGGGACCNCTGAGGTCTTTCCTGGTCTATCCTGTATAAACTAGCCATCTCCCATGCAGACCGTCACTCTCCATCCACTGTGTCTATATATATAGACAGTCTCACAGTGTAGACTGTGTGTACTGACTTGGAATGCTCTATGTAGACCAGGCTGGCCTCAAATTCTCATAAATCTGCCTGCCTTTCCCTCCTCAGTGCTGGGACTAAAGGCACCATACACAGCTTTGTTTTACTGAATTTTTAAAATCTGGAATATTTGTTACTGTCCGATGTGTCATAGATATGTATNCACTGAATGCTAGCTCCATGGTGCAGCACATCTGTAATCCCAATGTTTGGCAACAAAAGCAGGAGCTTGAATTTGAGGTCAGCCTGGGCTACACAGCAAGACCTGGTCTCAAAACAAATCATAAAACACACACACACACACACACACACACACACACACACACACACACACTTCTAAGCAATGAGGACTTTGTTGTTCTCATCCACACATCAGAGTCTGGAACAACTGGCATGCACACAGGAAGTAAATTCTCGGTACATATTAGTCATGTGAAAGACCGAATGATCCCTCTAACATCTAGTGAAGCTCCT
>LZPO01096785.1:513602-524033 GCA_001675575.1 Neotoma lepida
TTTNAAAAAANNNTTTTTTATGTGTATGAGTGCTTGTCTGCATGTATGTCCATACACCACATTGGGCCTGCTGCCTAAAGAGGCCAGAAGAGGACATTGGATCCTTTGGAACTAGAATTACAGATGATTGTGAACCACTAATGTGGATGCTGGGAACCTAACTCCCTTAGGTTCTCTGCAAAAGCAAGAAGTGCTTTTAACTGTTGGGCTATCTCTCCAGTCCTATCAGAAAGAGTCTTATACAGTCCTGGCGGGCCGCATGTTCACTGCCAACCTGGTCACGGAGCATTCACTGTTCNCAGGCCAGGCTTCCTATCTCNGTAGCTCTCAAGGTGTGNTTGCTAGAACAGCAGCATTAAAGTTGCCTGTGTACTTTCAGCTCCTCACTTCTGCCTCAGGACTTTTTGTGTTTCCTGTTCAAAACTGCTTGAAATATAGTTCCCACACATCTTCTCAGGGCTGTCTCTCCTTGATCCTTTGGATGTCAGCTCAAATGGCACGTCCCCAGGGAAACTCTCCTGGCTCAAGTAGTCCTATCACAGTGTTCCCTTCTTCTCTGTGCATGCACACCCTGTCTGACACCATCATGCACACTGGCTGGCTTTGCATGGTGTTCTCTTACTACCTTGGTAGCATGAATGCAGGGGCCTACCCACTGTGGAGCCACTAAGAACAAGTCTTCACTGGTGTGGACATCCATTCAATGAAAGGACATGAATGAACCAGTCATGGCATGTGCAGACATGTCCAGGAATATCTGGAATCATGCTGGTAAGTGAGCTATGCACTGACAGCCCCTTCTGGGTCCCTTCACAGGGAGCATGGCATCTATACACACCTCCCACAGCTTCATTCTGAGCCAAGTGTAGCACAGACTTGTAGGAAAGGAGGCAAGCAAGCTTGTGCCCCAGGCGGGGGGTTGGGGGTAGAGGTGGAGTGGATGGTGGTAGGCATGTGTACCCAGTATGCATGACATGTGGTGGGGGTCACTTGCCTTCAGGTCTGTGGGGAACTCCTCCTTCTTCACCAAGCCTGTTGCTGCTGCAATATTTCCAGCCCCAGAGAACACAGCTCCTCCCAGATGTGATGCCTGCTCCTTGGTTTTCTCAGCCACTGGAGCCGGGGAGGGGGAAGGGGTCAGTGCCAGGGGCTCCCACATAGTGTCCCAGAGCCTTCCTTCCCCAGGGGCAACCCCACACAGAAGCCTCAGGAGTCCCCATACACCTCACCCCCATAGAGCACTAGGACTGGTCTGGTACCTGAGGCCACACCTTGTACCACTCCCTCTTTGGTCTTGCTTCCTATAGGAAGAAAGAGAGGCACATTTAATGATTCCGAGCACAGTGACCAGAGATTCCAACCCAATGNAGGGGTCATGAAGTGAGCAGAGGACCCAGTTAGCAACGGGTCCCCTAAACTGCCTCCCTGGACCCCCATATCCCACAATTCTTACCCCCATGCTAATGACACTCAGTCCCTACACTTACTTCCTCAGGCCTTCTGCTCCCCTGCCCCAACACCCACACCCTCAGGGGAATTGGCTGAGTGCCAGTGCAAAGCTCTTAGCTTCTCCTGGTCTACAGCTTAGGCCTGGGGGCTGTAGATCTTTCTTTATAGTTGGAAAGCAGAAGCTCAGTAAGGGCCCTGCAGTCAGTTAGTAACTGAATGAGCATTCAAGGCTGCCTTGAAAGTCCTGCTCCCAGACACTGCATGAATGTGTAGCCCAAGATGGGAGGCAGTGCTGCTGGGAGGAACAGAGCCATGTGTTTGGAAGATGCTTTTGGTGCCCCATGCACGAGTGCCTCATGAATGTCACGAGTGTCTCCTCCAAACAGTTCCTCCTTTTGACTAAAGTGGAGAATGTTAGGTGCAGGTGAGTCTAAAGGTGATGTTCGGATTGTAGAAGGCACCCGTGACATTGCCTGGGTCTTCCTCAGGACGGTGAAGCGGCACTGGAAGGGGCAAGAAGTTCTGACCATAGGGTGTGTATCCTCCTGGGCCTGGGGAATCTGTCATGTGAAGATGGAGCCACCAGACAAAGCCTGGTGAATCTAGGCTAAGGCCAATACAGAGAGGATGAGGCTAGGTTAGCGAGAGTCAAGAGTGAGCCCAGGCTGGGATGAAGTGTGCCAGGGGATGAAGGCCAGGCAGAACTTGGAGGCCGAGGGGACGGGAGTCATGTTGCATGCTAGTCATTCACTCATCAGCAAATCGTTTGCACGCTTTATGTGCAAGGCCTGGGCCAGTGGCTCACTGTAGGGAAAGAATATTTAGACTCCAGGGACTGCAAAAGGTGGGAACACTGCTTGGGACTTGGGAAATGAGGAACACAAGGATATTCTAAAAGGAGACTAGCGAGGAGGAACTGAAAGCATGGAACCAGGCAGGCAAAACATTCTCTGAGTACCAGGAGCATTGGGTATGGTGAAAAACAATGCTGGAAAATGTAGGCTGAGGTGAGACCCTCAGGGGTACTGCATGCTAGGCTACAGGAGCAGAGGCCTTAACACAAAAGTTCCTGAACGAGGGAAGACTAGGAAGCACCTGCCAAGGAAAAAGGCACCATGGCTTGGAGAGGCAGAGCCTATTAGCAGAGAGACAATACTAGGGTGCCAGGGATTTAAGAAGTGAAAGAGATGAGGGAGGAGTAAAGAAGGGAGGCCAGAGCCTGGCTAGGCAGATGTGGGCTCAAGGCTGGGCTTAATTGCTCCCGCTCTTGTCTCAGGTGACAATGTCTCCTGCCCCTGAAGGCTGGAAGGACCATTCTGCACTGGTCAGCTCATGCCAACCTCTCACTTACAGCCTCTAATAGTAATTACAAGGATGCTCCAGCCTCGCAGACAAGGTCTTGTGAACTGGCTCTTGCCTACCAACCTGAGCTCATCCTTCACCATGACTCCTGCCGTCTGCTTTTCAGACCATTCTATGGTCCCTGTATCCTGCCTTTCTGCCTTCCCAGGTATTCAGGACTGATCCCGCACACCACGTTTACAGGTAGCTCCCCTTTGGCTTCTTCTTCTCCCAAATGATTCCCACACTTGCTACTTGATGTCAGATCCATCACTGAAATGCTGTGCCTCGCCACGAGGAATTCACAGTTTTGTCCCCTTTCATCGTCACAGCTCAGCAGCCACACAAGGCTTGGCACACAGTATGTTTTTAATGAACACAATCTGAATTCGCTATGACCTTGGGCAAACTATCCAGCTCTTTTGTATCTTTTCTACAATAGCAAGCCCTGGCCCACCATCTGAGCTCCAAACCAAGTCAGCTAGCCTCCATTTCCAGCCTTTTTTCTCATTATGCCAAAAACCCTACAAAGCCCTTTCACACTTTGGGTGAGAGACATTAACCTCCTGGCCTTTGTCCTGACACCAGCTGGCAGCCGAGAGGAGGGTGAACTGGAGGGACTGCCTGGTAAACCCACAGGAGTGTGTGTGTGTGTGTGTGTGTGTGTGTGTGTGTGTGTNAGATAGCTGGAGAGAGCTCCCCAGTACCCAGGGAAGGTGGGGCTTCCCAGCTGGATTCATATCCCAGCTTCAGGCTTTCCCAGCTGTGTGACCTTGGGCAGAGTGGTTAACAGAGGGCCCCAGTGTCCCTGATCTGTGGAAAAAGGGCCAGGAGCAATAGATGCTGTGGCATTTCCCAGTGTTTGGCTTCAAGTAAAGGTTCCCCATCGGGTCACTATTAATAGTGATGTCAGGATAAGGAAAAGGGAACTTGAATGAGCTCACTACATTGGCCCCTGGTCCTTCCTTTGAGCACCACTTTCGCTAGCTCCCACCCTGTTCCCATCTTCCTCTGGACAATTCCGTGAGTTGGCTTGTGTCCCCAGTGACCCCTACTGACCTCGCCCATCTGCTGACTCATATTCTCATGCACAGACCCCTCAATCTCTCTGAGGACCCTCCCTGGTACCCCCAGAAGACACCCAGCCCGGCAGCCCCTTGCCCACCGACGTAGAGGACGCCCTCCTTGGTCTTCTCTGCTGCCTCGGTGACCCCCTGCTTGGTTTTCTCAGCTGCAGCCACAACGCCCTCCTTGGCCATGGACAGGCCCTTCATGAACACGTCCATCCTGGCGGCCTGGGGAGGGCAAACACACAAGTGCTGAGCGCTGGCCCCACACCTTCACTCTGGCCCTCCCGGGGGACCTGGTGCCCCTTCCCTCCATCCCTGAGAATTGGCGCGCTTCTGGGCCCAGAGCCCCCTCCTACCCACTCCACTCCCCAGCTCTAGGCCTCAGGGCCATGATGCGGTGAGTCCTAGCGTCCTTGAAACCCAGGGACGCGGGAGGGGCCACCACCTCGGTTATCCGGAGATCTGCAACCTGCAGGCCCGCAGAACCGGAAGCTGGGCTCGGCGCGAACACCCGGGTTTGTCTGTATACACGACAGTCACACGATCAGCATACAAACACACACCATGGACATGCTCACGTGCACACACAGGACACGGGGCGTTCAGAAGCGCATGGACATTCTGACACACGGGCACGGACGCACGTCCGCACATTCACCCAGACTGTAGCAACCGGAGGGGACAGGCACGCATCCTGCAGTGCACCTGCCCGCGCTGCCCAGCACTTTCCATCTCTGAGCCCACGTTTCTCCCCGGTGCAGTCTCCATTACCCTCCTCACCTCACCCTTGGTCCTTCTGGACCCCAGTTCGATCCCCTTCCCTGCGCCTCACCTGGGTTTCGGGGCCCGGCTGGGGATGGAGTTGTGGTGGCGGCAGCGGCGAACAGACGCCGGGGCTGGGCTACGCCGGGCAGGGTTAGGCTCGAGGCCAATGGGGTCCGGCCGTGGTCAGGCGCTGGGGTCACCGGCCCTGAGCTGGAGCGCAGCAATGCTCCGGCCTTAGGTGCGCTGCCACCGAGGATGCTACTCCCGCGCTCCGGCTCTGCTCCGGCTCCTGCTCAGGCGCTGCGGCAGCTCTGAGCTCAGCACCCCCCCTGGTGGCCGCGCCGCCCCTTCCGCCTGACTGACAGGGGGCGGGGAGGGTGACATCTCCCCAGAGCAGGCGAGCCTCCAGGGGAGGGCCTCTGACGTACAGCCGGGGACCCTGGTGCTTGAGAAGCGTAGTCTTTGGGGAGTGTGGGAGGGGGCGATGCGGCGAGAGAAGTGGGGAAGAAGTGGGGTTGGCTTGGGAGTTCAGACAGATTCAAATCCTAGCTGCGTTTGTTAGTAACTGTGGGATCTTGAACTGCTTAGCTCTCCTTTTGAAATGCCAGTTCCCTCTTCTGTAGAACCAAGGAGGGAGTCTAGGCAGAGCTTAGGTGTGTGGGTGCAGGTTCGAGGATAGAGATGGGAAACAAAACAGGGTCCTGACCTCAGGGNGATGCTGCGTGTATGCGCTCATGCTCTTGCAGAGACGAGAGGCAGGAAACAAAATAAATGTATCCACACTTAAACCAAACAGGGTTGTTTCAGCTGTGAGAGGTGTTAGGAANACAGTGAAATGCTGATACAAGAGACAGGGCTTGAGGCAGGGTCAGTAGACAGTGAAGGCCTCCGAGAAGAAATGACTTGGAGTAGAGATCCAGGTAGCAAGGTAGGCCAAGACAGGTGAGGGTAAGAGCCACAGAGCCGGACCTTCAAGTGCAAAGGCCGGAGGCACTACCACGCCGCCAAGGGCAGTCAAAAGGCGGTGCGACATAGAATGGGAACTGAAGAGGGCAGAGACCTTTGAATATAGTTATGGTGGAGATTCCAGGATGCACAATAGGACGTCAGTCAGTTCTATGATAGAATTATAACCATGCAGGTGTGAAACCGCAGATGAAAGGGACCCTGCCAGTTCAGGGAGTCAGGGAAAGAAGAAAAAAGGAGGTGGCACTTAAGTGGGGTTCACAGGATGGGTGTGGGATTTTCCCTTAGGAGCAAGCTCGAAAGGGTGTTTTAAGCTGTGGATATAACACAGGCAAAGGCAGTGGGGACAGAAGGGGGCTGTCTCTTATACACATCTAGATGTGTATAAGAGACAGGGCCGGGCACCAGGCAGATGCGGCCACAGGTCTGGAGGCAGGCACTGGTTCTGACCAAGCTACAGGGACAGCAGGGCATGGGCAAGGAAATGCTCATGGCTGTGGCAGGGCTGTATGTTGGCAAAGGCTGTTAGGAGGCCGGTTTGGCAGCGTTTCTCAGCAGTATGAATGTGCACTCCTTTTGGACCAGCAGCTCCCCTTCCAGGAACTCACTCTGTGGATCCCTACTCATGTGTGTGCACATTGACATGTGTGCAGGGATGGTCACTGTATAACACAACTGGGTCTGGCTTCTTCCTTACAGCACATCCACCCAGTGGCACACTGTGATGTGGCTAGGAGCCATGAGCCAGACCCCCATGTACCAACACACCAATGAAACAAGACATGGTGTTAGTGAGAAGCAGGGTGCAAAGCTCGTAGGTGTTGAACAAGCCGATTTTGATGCATAGAAAATTACATTACACACTTACATATTTAATAAGTTATATGTAAGAACAGTTTTCTATATTTCAGTATGTATTTTTATATATAAGTTCAGTATATATCAATACACAAGTATATATGTACATATGTATTTATCACATACTATATATTAAATACAGACATGTTCCATACAAATACACATACAGTTGACTTTCCCTATCGAAGGGTTCTGCATCCTTAGAGTCAACCAACAACTGATAAGAAGACCAGCTTGAGAGACNGCTCAGTGATTGAGTGAGTGTATTGCTCTTCCGGAAGACCAGAGTTCAATTCCCACTCACCCCCATTTGTAATTCCAGCTCCAAGGGATCTTCCGGCCTCTACAGGTAGTGTGCTTATGTGTGCAGACCCACACATATATGCATAATAAAAATTTTTAAATCAAATGTTAAATAAGAAAATTTGTGAAAGCAAATGCTATCTAGCTGTGCTAAACACATGCAATTTTCTTGCCATTATCTTTTAAGCAATAGTTACCTAACACTACACTGTATCAGGTCTATATGTCTGTATCTATATATATCTGTATAGAAGTCCTCCAGGATGATAAGCCTGCAGAAGGTGGGGTGAAGCCTGGATGCAGCACCACACCATTGTACATGAGGCCTCGAGCATTCGCTGACTTCGGTGCCTGCAGTGGGCCCTGGAATCAATCTCTGAGGATACCAAGGGTTGTTTGTGTACATTCATAGCCAGAGAAACACAGGACTCTGTGACGACAGCCACAAAACCACTAACTGAATCGCCCCTGGGAAGTAGGGGCACAAAGGGAGTAGGCTCAGGGGCAGAGGCTTTTGTTTCTTCACAGTGTGTGTGTGTGTGTGTGTGTGTGTGTGTGTGTGTGTGTGTGTGTGCTGTTTGATTATTTTCCCTAGCTTGGGAGACTTTGTCCAGAACAAAGTCTCCCAGACACTTTCCAGACACTTTTCTGGTGTCTGGAAAGCCCTCATAGCCTGCTCAGTAGTGGGTTCAGCATCACCTCAGGCTGCACAGTCATCTTCCTAGTGATGGAGCTGCCCGGTGTTTGGTCATAGGTGCCTTAGATGCTTACTTAGATGAGCTGCAGGATTTCTGGGGCCTGCATTCAGAATTCTGAATGTCAGTAAGATGAAGAGTAAGAAAGGGTGGGCCGAAAGGGGGAAGAAGGGAGACAAAGATGAGCAGTTTATACCTTATACTGCAGGAAACAGGAATATGTGGAATGATTTTAGGGTTTTGTTGTTTTTTTGTTTATTTGTTTGGAGACAAAGTCTCACTATATAGCTAGGCTGGATCAGACTTGCAGAGATTCACCTGCCTCTGCCTCACGAGTGCTGGGATTAAAGGAATGCACTACCATGCCTGACTAAAATTCTACTTTTTAAGTTAGTTTAAGGGTACAGTCCATCATAGTGGGAAGGCATNGCAATGGGAGCTTGAGGCGCAGTCACACTGTGTGCACAGCAAGGAGATGAATGTTGGCGTTCAGCTCTCTTCCCTTTATTCTGTCCTGGACACCAGCCCATCAAATGGTGCTGCCTACATTTAAGGTGTGTCTTTCTACCTCANTTAACCAAATCTAGAAATTTCCTCACAGACATGCATGGAGGCTTGTCTCCTAGGTAATTCCAGACTCTATTAGTTGACAATATTGCCCACAAAGATGTCACTGGCATCTCTTCCTTTACCCAGTGTATCCTAGGTACAGGAGCTTCAGCTGAGAACAAGATCAGTGGAGAACCTCTATCCTAGCAGGCTAGAAGAGATCACAGCAAGTAAACAGGGCTGCATATAGTACTGGGATTGTGCTGTTCTTGTCAGCATCAGCAGTGACAGTCACCTTTCTACGTCCCATGTCAACTGCTCCCATCTCGGAGATTTTTCTAGAAGCCAAGCACTCTTCTACTGGAAAATTGCAGACACTAAGAAAATTAAATTAATAAAATAGATAGTGTATTGGGGGTACAAATGTGTGTGTGTGAAGAGAAAGACACAGGACACTGTGGTAACTGAGGAGTTTGCCTCACACAGGGAGGCATGACTGAGCAAGCTGGGAAGCAATGGGATGGGCCTGGGGTGGGGAAGCCTGGACAGTCGAGGGACTGGAAGACTGTGGGTTGGGCTGCCTATCTGGCTGGCACATAGCCAGAGAAGACATACTAGAAGAGGAAGGACCAGAAATGGGCTGGGACCACTGTAATGAACACAGGAGACAGGAGCTCTCCTTTCTCTTCTCTTCCTTTCTTTTGTCCNTTTTTCCTCCTTCTGTTTTGAGATGGGATCTTGCTGTAGCCATGCTTTCTTGAATCTAGTAATCCTTCCTCATATCTGTCCCAAATTCTGGGATCACGGCTCTGTACCACTATGTCGATCTCGCTTTCATTTTATTGTTGTTGTGTTGGGAGAACACGGCTCTTGGGCATAGGTGACAGCTGGGGTCTGGTTCAGAGTCACCAGTAGACACCCAAGGATTCGTCCCACAGGCAGTTGGATATGCTTTTCTGGATTTTAGGTCAGGGTCAGAGATATCACCGTTTGTGTGACCTTGGTGCCCAGGCCTGGGGGAGCCCAGGAAGGGNTAAATGGGAAGAGTGCCTAAGGAACCTTCCAGAGCAAAGAGGAGGTTTGAGGCTGTCCTTTCCAGAGAGTCTACACAGCAGCTAGCACAGAAGAACTAGCACGTGGTGTGGGGCACAGTTCTCTTTGCAAGACACGGCCATTGCCATCTCAAAATCAGAGCAGTACTCAGAAGACCCTCACAGCCTGGGCCTACTAACATTTCCTCATATAAGGGCAGGTGGGGAGGTCATCAGACATAGTCACTCTTCCCTGTCCCTTGCTGCACGTGGTCTCGTAGTCTCCGGAGTCCTACAATAATAGTAGGTGGAAGGTGGATGGGGGAGGGGTGTCACCCATGCTAGGGTGGGACTCGTCCATAATGTAGCTGTTTGGGAGCTCCCCACACTCCTGTTAGGCAAGCCTGATAAAGCCATTAGTTCATGAGCTGGGCCGGGCAGAATTGTTCCTTGGTCTGTCATTGGTGCTCTGTCTGTCAGACTCCATTTGGGATGAACAAGTGTGTATTCTATTTGTTGAATTAATAGTTCATTGAGTGGTTCTCAGTGCTAAGAATGATATAAAAAGAGGAGTGAGTTTAGGAGTACCTGGGGACAGCAAGCCTCTTTAGATAGGGTGGGCAGGAAGGGAAAATCAATTATCTAAAGAGATTGGGGGTTGGAAGTGCAAGTCAGTGGATAGAGGGCTGGCTTAGCACACATGGGGTCCTGGGGTTCATCTCCAGCACCTTATAAACTAGGGGTAGTGGTACACACCCAAAATCNCAGCACTCAGGTGGAAGCAGGAAGATCAGGATTTGGGATATCCTCAGCTGCATATCCAGTTTGAATCTGAGGCCAGCCTGGGCTATGAGACAGGGAGGGAGAAAAAGGGAGGGCAGTAACTGCAAACGCAAAGGCTGAGGCAGGAATGAACTTGGCCTATTGGAGGAGCAGTGTGCACCAGACACTGTGAGGTTGGATTATGCCAGCCCTGAGCCTGAACTTTGGTTCATATTCTGGTTGTCCAGGAAGGCCTTAAACAAAAAAATTAAACTGTCAGATCAATGTTTCAGATGACCTCTCTGAGACACATAAAGAATGTTCTGTTAGGAGGCAGGGTTCCAAGGAAGGAAGAGTGTTTGAAAAGTCTCACACAGTGGCCAAAGACAGAGCTGGTGGGGAGAGCAAGGGGGAGAGGGGGAAGCAGGACAGGAAGTGGGGTTCACAGAAGAGCATCTCTCTCTGTGAGACCGGAATGAGTAAAATAATGCGGACAACCCATCTCCAGAAAGACTAAATCCTAGAACTGGAATGCTTTTTGTTTAGAATAGCAGTGAAAACAGAAGAGGGTAAAATAAGTGGTGACGGAAACCCAGATGCAGAGAATTTCTTGGCCTTTTCTGATGAGGATGAGGCACAAGA
>LZPO01096785.1:536673-547197 GCA_001675575.1 Neotoma lepida
GATTCAAGGACTCTGTTCCCCACCCACGTGCTGCTGGGTTTCCTTGTGGTGGGTGCCCTTGGATTTCAGCAGTCTTCTGCTCTGGAGGGTATGGGCAGCTGCAGGGAGCACTGCCCTGAAAGTCAGAGGGCCTGAGTGTAGCTAGGCCTTGTCNGGAGGCTTTTACTCTCTGGGCCTCATTTTCCAGCCTAGGAGTGGGGGGTATTGGAGTTTGTCCTTCCTGGTTATTGGATTAAATAATGGTTTTTGTTGTTGAGACAGGGTCTCACTCTGTAGCCCATCGTGGCTTAGAATTTGCTGCAATTTTCCTGTCTGAGCTCTCTGAGTGCTGGGATTACAGGTGTGGGCTATCACAACGAGTTTCATATTAAAGGAGTTCTAATGAGGCACATTCTCCCAACTACCTTATTATTATCTATAGTTTACAGATAGGGGACTGAATGAATAGACACCAAGAGGTTAAGTCATTTGCTAAGAGTGACAGCTGCTTATCAGTGGCTGGAGGTAAGGCAGAGGAGCAAGCTGAAGTAACTGAGTGTGTGTGTGGGGGGGGAGCGAGAGGCAGATCTGGTAGTCCTGGCTTTGTTCCAGGGTTTGGGCAGGGGAGTGAAGGTGAGCAGAATATTGGGGTCCTGTGCTTGGACAGCATGGAGCAGTCAGGGTTTCAGAGCAGAACTAGGTCAGATCTAGCTGGCTGCAGGTATATGGAAGGGTAACAGAGGATCTGGAAATGGGGAAGGGTCTGGGACCTTGAACTCCTGATGTTCCACTCCCCAAGTATGGGGATTATAGGTCTGTGCCACTCTTCCTGGCTTTACCCTTGCCATCGGGACACCAGCTACAGACTCCTCATCTGGGCAGTCTGTGTTCCCTAAATCACCTCAACCTTTCTCATTATCTTGCCTCAATTCCTTGTTGGAGAGCCATGATTGTCAAGGCCAACCACCCTCTCATCCCTGACCCTGGGCAGCTCCCTAGACACACAGTCTTTGAGGAGTAGAATAGAGAGATACTATCAACTTTTTACCTNCACCTACTCTTTCCTTCCCTGGTCCTGGGTTCTCCCTGGAAATGGCTTTCCTGTGCCGGGGTTGGGGGCGTGCAACCAAATATCACTCCTCCAGCCCCATCCCATCTGATCTGTCTCATCTTTGGACAAGAGACCAGCTAACATTTTGTTTTTCCCAACCCCCTCCTTGTTCAACCCAACCTCGTTCCTCCTCCTCCAGCCTCCTGCTTGGACCCCTCTGTCCCATCTTTGCCCTCCATCCTGGGTTCCAGCCTTAACCTCCTAGCCTCCTTCCTTTCCACAGTCATTTTCAGCTTGATGGGACACTGGCATCTCCCTGGCTCCAGACCCTCACATCTCCCCTGCTGTTTCCNACACCTCAGTACCCCTGGCAGTTAGCCCTGTGAGCACACCAGAGAACAGGCCAGCCCTGCTCTTGGCCCCATGTTGCTTATCCATGCGTAGAGGAAATTCTGAGAAAATAAACAGATATCCAGGTGGCTGGAGAGGGTGGTGGGCTTCAGCTGGGGCTTGGGTGTCAAGGAGGTATGAGAGGGAGAGAAGGGTTCTGGGTAGAGCACCCAGAAGAGGCTAAGATCTCATGGTCATCTTCAGCTACATCATGAGTTGGAGGCCAGCCTTGACTACGTTTGAGACCCTGTCTCAAAAAACAAAAAAACAAAAAAAAACAAAAACAAACAAAACCAAACCAAAACAAAGGCACAAGAGGCCAGATGCTTTCTGAGTCAGGGGCGCCTCTCAGCAGGATTCTGCTTTATGTTGAGAGAGTCCTTGGAGAGTCCAGGAAGGGGCTGATGTCCAGTCTGAGGCATGGGGTGGCTTCAGTTCCTCTAGCTAGCCTATGAGAGAGACTCCCTGAAAGGTATCCTAGGTAGGTGCACCACCAAGTCCCATTCACAGCCTGGGCCCTTCTCCCCCAGCTTCCTAATGGTCTTCCAAGGAAGGGGTGTGAGGAAGAATCTTCATGCTGGTGTCCAGCTCTGAACTCTTGCTGCTTTTGCAGGTGCTGGGAGCCCTGTTTCTGGCCATCGGCNTCTGGGCTTGGGGCGAGAAGGTAAGAGAGTGGGGCCTAGGGGTGAGGTGGGAGGGCAGTCACTCCCTCATGCCNTCCACTCCCCCGTTGCAGGGTGTTCTCTCCAACATCTCGGCGCTGACAGATCTAGGAGGNCTAGACCCTGTGTGGCTGTTTGTGGTGGTTGGGGGTGTCATGTCGGTGCTGGGCTTCGCTGGCTGCATTGGTGCCCTCCGGGAAAACACCTTCCTGCTCAAGTTTGTAAGTGTGTCTCTACCCCAGATACACTGGAGACCCCTAACCTGTCTCCATTCAGTTCTTGCCTAGGCCTGGTGACCAGACAAGGAACAGGTAAANCCAGTCTTTTGTCAACACAAAACAGTATTGAAGAGCAGGGAGCAAGCTCAGTGGTAAAGCACTTGCCTTGCACACACAGGGCTCTGGGTTCCATACTGCAGGGCTGGGAGGGGGCAGCTCTCAAATAATGGTGGGTAGAGACTGGAGACTGCGGCTCCCTTGGGTCTTGGCAGAGGTCGTGGGGAGCTCTTGCCTGTGGAGTCCCAGGAGCCCTGTCTCTCCAATGCCTACCATCTGTATGCCCCCAACCCAGTTCTCTGTGTTCCTCGGCCTCATCTTCTTCCTGGAGCTGGCGACAGGGATCCTGGCCTTTGTCTTCAAGGACTGGATTCGAGACCAACTCAATCTCTTCATCAACAGCAATGTCAAAGCCTACCGGGATGATATTGACCTTCAGAACCTTATCGACTTTGCTCAGGAATATGTGAGTGAGATACCCATTGTGGGCCCCATGCAAGTAATCCCTGATGGGCACTGGAGAGAAGAAGCAAGTTCTCTGTGTGCATGGATCACTTCCTCACCCACCCAGGCCAGTAGATGCCAGGGAAGGAACCTAGGAGAGCCCCTGTCCCAGGAGAAGACAGCTCTTGCTTATTCCCAGGCTTCCTCGTNCCTAGCTCTTTAGGGACACAGACGTGTGAAAGTGTGGCTAGAGGAGGAAATGGAGCATGCAATGCAAGCCTCTCTTTCTACTCAGTCTGGGCCCACAGTATCTGCGGGGGCTATGCTGCTGATGCCCCATTACTGTGCCTCAAATTTTGTACAATAGTGCAGCTTCCAGCATAGCCACTAAGGTTTGGTGACAGGCACTCTTTGAGAAATGCATTGCTGGATGATTTTGTCCTTGTGCAGACATCAGAGTAAAATCTAGCAACATAGTTGCTTAGTTTTTTTTTTTTTCAATTTTATTTATTTTATGTGTGTTGCCTGCACATATATGTATGTGTACCATATGTGTGTCTGGTACCTGAAGAGGCCAGGAGAGGGCATTGGATCCTTGGAACTGGAGTTACAGATAGTTGTGAGCCACCATATTGGTGCTGGGAATTGAACCTGGGTCCTCAAGAAAAGCAGCCAGTGCTCTTAACCACTGATCTGTCTCTCCAGCTGGAGCATAGCTGCTTATTTTCATCAAGTATTGTGCACTGTCTATAATTAAAATCTGTACTTACAGCCATGAAACCATTCCCACCTGTACATTCCAATCCTCACAATTCCTTAGGGCCACACCCTG
This sequence comes from Neotoma lepida, assembly GCA_001675575.1. Classification (NCBI taxonomy): domain Eukaryota; kingdom Metazoa; phylum Chordata; class Mammalia; order Rodentia; family Cricetidae; genus Neotoma; species Neotoma lepida. The sequence goes on from LZPO01096785.1 coordinate 540,307, forward strand.
TCACACCNAGTCACCTCATCAAGATTTGGCTCTGGGACTCAGCAGTGTCTTGAGCTGCCCAGGGCAGAAGCAGTCAAGTAGCCCGAAGTTCCCTGTGCTTNCTTTCTCTATTCAGTATGGAACTGGGACAGGCCCTGCGCCAGGTGCGGGGAGATTCAGTGTTTTTAAAATGTGCAGCCTGTTCTCTTCNTGATGGCAAATGTAGTGGGAGANGGTGATGAACATACAAACAGGGCTCTGGGGGGAGGGAAAAGGGTGGAGAGGAGAACACACTGTGGCAAGGGCCGAAATGGAGAGAGTAGAGAGGGATGCCCCTGAATGGTGACCTTGACACCTCCCTGAGGAGGGGAAGGAATCAGTGGGCAGTGTGAAGAACAAGGTTGTTCCCCAGCAGGGACAGCAGGCATTAGCAGGTGATGGGGCAGATGCTGGCTCAGTTGTGTCTGAGACCTGCACACAGCCGCATGGCCAGGCATCATGCCCCTTGCCCTGCTCACAGGGCCCGTGTCTGCCATTGGAGCCGTCTCTTGCTNATCCTGGAGCCTCCCCAGCCCCCACAGCCATCTTTTCAGTGGCTNGTACAGTTCACCTAGGGCTCTNCACTGCCACACGTTATNCCTCTTGCACTGNAGACTTGGGCTTGCCATGGCAACATCTGGGAAGGTTAGCAAGGTTATTCTGGGNAGGGGGACTGTGACTTCAGCATGTTGCCAGCAGGCATTTGTGGAGTGGATTGCGATGGGAAAGCTGGCTGGGCTCCTCTCCTGTCCCTGCAGTGAAGGTTTTGCAAAATCTCTGGGCAAGTGTGGAGACCCAGTGCAGATGTNAGGGTCTATAGTGCCTCTGTCCCCTCAGGGCTTGGTCTTGCTCCTGCCCCTCAGAGAGGTCCACGAGGAAGCCACAGTGTCTCACCTCTCAGAGTTGCCTATCTGCTGGGGGGATTGGAGTTGCCTCTTCTAGCCAGCCAGCCCTCTCCTTTGGGTTTGCCCCAAACAGGGAGGGTGAGGCTAGGCCTAGTTGCCAGCTGTGTACCCTAAACCGCAGACTCTTCTCCCTCCCTAGTGGTCTTGCTGTGGNGCCCGAGGGCCCAATGATTGGAACCTCAATATCTACTTCAACTGCACTGACTTGAACCCAAGCCGTGAGCGCTGTGGGGTGCCCTTTTCCTGCTGTGTTAGGGACCCTGCGGTAAGTGGGGCCCTGGGAGGAGGCAGGATCCCTAAGCAGTAGGAGGTGGCGTGCCAGTGTGCTCTGGTGTCCATGAGAGTGCTGAGAAGTCTGGAATTTTGCTGCAGATGAGTGGGCATGGCAAANCCCAAATTTCTATTTGCTTTTCTGTGAAGGGGGAGCATTATAGTTCAGGACCCAGTGAGACCATGGGTATTCCTTAGTATATTGCTAATGGTCTGTCTCCTCTTCAGGAAGATGTCCTCAATACCCAGTGTGGCTATGACATCCGACTCAAACTGGTGAGAGGGGTGGGGACAGGGTTGAGGGTACCTTGGATACAGAGGTGGCATGGGGGCCTCTCATAAGCTCCTTTGGTAGGTCTCAGGGCTTCTGTGGGGTGGAACTGGCCCCGGGTGGGACTGAGGTCTTAGATTTTCATCCCATCTCTGTGGAGCACGTGCTGTGGTTGGCATTGCTCTAGACCTTGGTGATCCAGTGCTGATGTATTGTCTCTGCACTCAAGGAAAGGAGGGAAGCAGCAAACGTGTAGACACAGTAGTGTGGACAGTCATGAGAACTTGGGAGGTTGATAAGGCAGGGTCTGTGTGCTCAGGGAAAGCCTCTTCAGAGCAGAGAGAGAGCCAGGCTAAGACCCTAGGAGAAGGAGCCATCTGTGCAAAGGCCCTGTGGCAGAATTCCAGGGAAATAGACTTTGTTGGGGAGGATACAGGAGTGGGGATGGGCTTGGGAAGAGGGAAGAGGGAAGAGGTATAGCTGTAGCTGAGGCCCACAGCGGCAGGNGGCCTGAGCCTTGGTCCTGTGTGTTCTCAGGAGCTTGAGCAGCAGGGCTCCATCTACACCAAAGGCTGTGTGGGCCAGTTTGAGAAGTGGCTGCAAGACAACCTGATTGTGGTGGCCGGGGTCTTGGTGGGCATTGCCCTCCTCCAGGTACAGCCTTGGCTTGCTTGCCCTCCTCCTGCCCAGCCTTGGCTTGCTTGCCCTCCTCCTGCCCAAAGCCTTCTGTTCTTCCTTACCTGCTCTCTGTCTTACAGATATTTGGCATCTGCTTGGCCCAGAACCTCGTGAGTGACATCAAGGCAGTGAAGGCCAACTGGTGAGGCTGCCAGGGGTGATGGCCACACATCTGGCCTAATGGGCCTCTGGTGGGGGCCTCTTAGGACACTCTGCTTCACTCACAGTGGCAAGGCCTATGGGGCATCTGTTATGACCTCAGCCCCGAGGCTTTGTGAGCAGGTGTGTGTTGCCCACTGGGGGAATCACTGGGCTGTTTGCCACAGAGAGCTCTGTGTGTGGGGTGTATACGTGTGTGTGCACACATGTGTGTACACTCCTAAGTGCACCTGGAGTCACCATCCTGCTGCTGTGAGGTAATGGTCCTCCCAGGGCTCTACGGGAAGATGTAGCTAGGTTGGTAGGGAATGCACCTCTGTCCCCTGGCCTACCGNGGGATGTATCTGTGTGTGGCTGTGGGGTGGGCTTATGAGCCTGCTGTTTCCAGCCTCTCCTTATTCACCGTGACCTTGAGCCTGCCAGGAGCCTGCCTTGGTCTCAGTGTCACAGCCTCTGAAATGAGGCCAAGACTTTTCTCTCTCCCTTGCCTCTCAGGATCTGCCATGGTGATGGCTACAAACTACTCAATAAACAACACTTTGAAAAACAGTGGCTTATACTCACCATCTTCGAAGGTTCTGTTGGCAGCAGAGCCTCAGAGCTCTCCAGTGAGGGCCCTGGCCTGAACCCAACCGCCTAACAAGGTCTCATAGGTCTGGGTGACTTATGCACCTGAGATAGCATTTTAAATGGGTGTGTTGCCTTAAAGGCCACATCTCCTGCTTCTCCTGAAGAATGACTGTGTGGCCACACCAGCTTCTCAATGTCAGTGTCATCTACAGCAGGACCTAGACACCTTACCTGGCCTACTCTGTGTACCTGACCCCCAGCATCTGGGAGTTGACCTTTCCAACCTCTGTGGATTATTCCTGGAAAACACCTCAGGGCTTCTGTGTTTCAGCCTCAAGAAAGGCAAAAGGATCTGAAGAATGGGGTATTGGCGACCACCCCAAGAGGGTGTAGCCTGGTGGGTCCTCGCTGTGCTGGGCACTGAGGTGGGTGGAAGAGTGTGTGGGAGAGTAGCTGAGTGCAGGGAGGCCAGGCAGGAGGGTGGTGTGAAGGGAAGCCCGTGTCTTGGTATCCATGAGGTGAAGTGAATCTATTTTGGGGTCCATCAGCTCTGTTGGTTTAAAAACTTTCTCCATGACCTGCAATGGTGCCTTGAGGCCACCAGAGGGCACAGCAACACCACAGTCGCTGCATCTGGCTTTCCTTACACCCTCACTTCAGTACCTACCCTGCTTACATTGGGTGGCTTGCAAACTTCTGAAGAAGCAAACCAGCTCAGGCTTAGGCAATCTAGCTGCCCAAAGAGATGGTATGTGTGAAATGACCCTTCCCTACCCTTTCCCTGTGCTGGACGAAAGGAGGGACGGGCTGGTTCAAAGGTCACAGTTCTGGTGCCCTCTGTTCCCTCTGTGAGTTACAGTGAGTGGAAAGAGTAGTGGGACCTGCTTTGTCTTGGTCTTGATTAGTACTGGAGACCAGACACACACAGAGAGAGAGGTTCTGTGATGATGGGATAGCTATGTGCAATCTGGATGATGATAATGACCTGCTTGGGAGTACAGGCGAATACAGTGGGGACTGTGTCGAGACAGGTCCTCACCCACAGGTGCTGACTGCTGCTCAGTTGTAGCTAATTGCTGCGGTGTGGGAATGAAGGGCTGACAGCAGGAATCTCAGAGAAGCTGGGAATCTGCGGGCTCTTGTAAGATAGCCAGATTTGACCTCAAAAACCTGCAGCCATCACCAAGAGCCTGGAGCCCAGCTTCAACTCCCGTGTCAGCATCACTCACAGTGGCCCCGACTACTAAGCCCTGTGGGGGTGCTGGGAGTTGCAGCCATGTAGGCTGACCAGGCAGTGTGCGCCTGGTCGCCTTGTCCCCTGGCATGGGATGCACAGAGCTCTTGATGGCACTGGCTGTGGTGGTATGTATATGGCAATAAATACAGCTCAAAAAGCATTGTTTTTCTCATTTCAGATGGTTTCATTTCTCCCTCAAAGCTCGCAACGCCCTTGTGAATTGCAGTTTCTTTTTCTGATGAGGAAACAGACTCGGAGGGGAGGGAGGCTGCCTAGAGCATACGAGGCACACAGATCCTACCACCCCCTTGTGCCGGAGTTTGGCATTGCATGTGTCTTCTAATAGGTCTGGTGAGACCTGTATCCTGAACTAGCAACCAATGAAGGGCGTAAAGTTATCTTTATCCTCAAAGGCGAGATCTGAATCTACTTAGGTACTAGTGGCACAGGAGAGAGAAAGGCAAAACCCCTACCCTGCGCTGCCTCCTCCTGGGGGAGACAGATGGTGAGGAGGCAAGCATTTTTGTTGGTAATGTGTGCTATGAAGATGAGTGACAGCTGGAGAGCCTGGGTGGAGGGTTGGGAAGGGTGCCATCTCTGGGGGACAGTGATCTCGGTTTTGGCGACAGCGTCTGTAAGGCTGTGGTGGGCTTGGTGTGAGGGGGCTGGGATGGTAGGAAAAGGGGGACTGGTGAAGAGCGGAGAGCATGGACACAGGAAATGAAGGTGCCAGGGTATTTAGAACCAAATTGATCAGATTGTTATAGGAGCAGGGACCTGGGCCAGACCCAGAGTTTTCCAGAGCTCATCCTGTTAGAAGATCTCCAGTTCTCCATCCACTCATATGCCTACCCATCTTTCTGTGCACCCTCCACTGCTTATCCCAGACACACCATCACCCACACAGGAGGCCCTAGCCAGAGACTGGGGTTTCTGCCGCAGAGGCAGGCAGGGAGCAGTCGCTGGCAGCGTGAGGGTGTGCTGAGAAGCATGTGATTGTCACTGAGTCAACTTCTTGCTCTGACAAGATACCTCAGAAAAAATCAAAGGAAGAATGGTTTCTTTTGGCTCACAGGTTCACAGGTTCACATCCTATGGGCCTGTGGTGAGATGGAACATAGTGCTAGGGAGGGTATGGTAGAACAGGGCTGCTTGACCCAGGGCAGCCAGAAAGCACAAAGGGGAGGGCCCTGGGACAAGGCATAACTCCCAAGGACATGTGCCAGGACCCACTCCCCAGCAAGCCCCTCCTCATATTATCACCTCTCTTCAAGTTATAAAGCCATGAATGGGTTAATTCATCAATGAAGCCAGAGTCCTTATGAGCCTGTCATTCCCAAAGGTCTTGCCTCTACACACTGCTGTGTAAGAACCAAGCCTGCAAATGCATGAGCCTTTGGGAGGATACTTCAGATACAAAGCATAAATCACTCCTCAGTGCACTTTGGGGTTGACTAGAGACCCATTTCCCATTCCCACAACAGTTCACGGAGCCGTTCTCTGTACCAAGTGGTCCTCACCCACAGAGGGACCTTTCCAGAGATGCAGAAAACACAGGAACAGACAAGGCTCCCATAGTGCATCCCTCTAGGTGGGACCCTGGTCAGTAGGGAGCAAGGCCAGCTTCCAACTCTGTCAGGGTGGAGTGCTTAGTAGTGCCAAGCAGAATGTCCTCCAGAGCCTAGGAGAGGTAGCTGGTGTCTCAGGTCAGCCAGAGGACCTGCTGAGATTCCTGATTCCCTCAGGGGAGGATGCGAGTGTGGAGCGAGGAGGGACAAGAGCCCAGGCTGACATGTTCCTGCATTTCTGGTAAGTCGGTCAGATGGGTTTGAAGGACAGTGTCCTNGGAAACTAAATCATGTTTCTTGGTGACAGCCTCTCCAAATGACCACCAGAGAGCAGCAAAGTGCAACCCACACAGCATAGCCTATCAACCCTGGCCAACAGCAGGTGACAGTGATCCCTTTGAATAAGACAGCTATGCCACTATCCCAGAGACATAGAGGCCCACCCTACTGGTGTCAAGTTCAGGTCTTGCCNTCCTCTTCNTTATTTCCTCCAGGGACTCTGAGTAACTGACACTCCCAGGGATGCCTCTCCCAGTGCTCAAGGAGACTATGTAGTGTAGTGCTATATGCCAGAGTTGGAGAATGTGACGGTAATGGTGGTGGTGGTGTGTGTCATTGTTCACAGTCTTTAGGAGGCTGAAGCAACAGGCTCCACATGCACCTCCATTCATTCAGGTAGGTTTGCTAAGCACCTACTGTGTGCTGCCAGTGTTCTCAGTACTTAGAATACAAAAGGGAAGTGATTCCCTACACTCCCATGGAGATGTCCAGACCTAGGGGTCAGCAGACTTTGTCTGCAAGGAGCCAAATATTCTGAGCCAGAGTGACATAGCCATGTAGCCACTCAGTTCTGCCTCCATGGAAGAACGCAGCCTGAGACAGGATGTAAACAAGGATCCGTGGCCGGGTTCCAGGGACATGATCCGCGGATGCAGAAGCTGGGATGTGATCTAATTTTCAGCTGTCATAAATCTTTGCTTCCTTTTGATTTCTCTGCCATTAAAACATGGAAAGTTTATCTTTAGCTCTGGAGCTGGGTTAAAACAGGCTACAGATTGGATTTGCCTCACAGGCTGGGGTTTTCTGTCTCCTGGTCTGAGGACAGGGACAAAGCATCACCACAAGAACCAAACTGTGGGAGCTACAGATGGAATTGGTGGGTGGGAGTGTGGGGGCTAGCCTCAGTAATGAGTGGGGTGTCAGGGGGAGTGTGGG
>LZPO01096785.1:549369-561334 GCA_001675575.1 Neotoma lepida
CCTGCCTCTGCCTCCCAAGTGCTGGGATTAAAGGTGTGTGCCACCACCGCCCGGCAACAGCTTATTTTCTTATACAGCCCAGGACCGCCTGTCCAGGGGTGGCACCGCCCACAGTGAGCTGGGCCCTCCCATATCAATCAGTAATCAGGAAAATGCCCCACAGATATGCCCATAGGCCAATCTAATGGAGGCATTTTCTCAGTTGAGGTTCCCTCTTCCCAAGAATGATCAGGTTGTGTCAAGATGACAAAAACTACCCGGCAAGGCTGGAGAGGTGGTTCAGAGGTTAAGAGCACTGGCTGCTCTTCCAGAGGTCCTGAGTTCAATTCCCAGCAACCGCATGGCAGCTCACAACCATCTGTAATGAGATTTGGTGCCCTCTTTTGGCATGCAGGCATACATTCCAGAACACTGTATACATAATAAATAAATAAAAACAAACAAAAAACTCCAAAAAACTAATTGGTATAAACAGCAAGCACTCTAAACCACTAAGCAGTCTCTCCAACTCCTTCTAAGGCTTTGGAAATGTACATCATCGACCCTCATGACCTTGCCGGGTAGAACTCCCTGCTCCTATACAACTGTAGCCTAACACCACTGATCAGCTTTTCCCATCATCCTCTTCTGACTCTCCCAGGCTCTGGGAATCACCTATCCACTCTCAACACCCAGGAAATTAACTTTTTAAACTTCCACACAGAAGTAAGATCGTGTGGTGCTTGTCTTTCTGATTCTAACTTATTTTACTTAACACCCATGTTGCTGCAAACAAAAAGGTTTCATTCTCTTTTCTCCTGCTAGGTTGGTAAATAAATTTCATTCTTTTAGACAATTTGTTTATTCTTTAAAATATGTATTGGTGTTTTGCCTATATGTATTTATGTGCACTGTGTGCATGCAGTGCCCATAGAGGCCAGAAGAGGGCGTCGGATTCCCTGGAACTGGAGTTACCCTGTGGGTGCTGGGAATTGAATCTGGGTCCTCTGCAAGAGCAGCAAGTGCTCTTAACCACTGAGCCATCTTTCCAGTTCCTGTTTTATATTTTAAACCATCATCTCTATATTACTTATGATATAAAATAGTTGCAGATGCTTGCTTTGCTTGAGGAATCGTGAGAAGGAAAAAAGTCTGCAAAATGGCTCAATAGATAAGGGTGCTTGCCATCAAGCCTGGTGACCTGAGTTCAATTCCTGGAGCTCACATGGTGGGAGGAGCAAACCGACTCCTGCAGATTGTACTCTGATCTCCAGACAAGTGCACACAACCCCCCTCCCACACTAGATAAATAAACATTTTTTAAAAGAGGGAAAAGTGACTTTAGGGTAGATCCAGCCACCATTGGCTTGATTTTGGAGAACATGTTGGCAGCAGGGTAGTAATAATCCTTCAGTATTTTCACCTGTGGTTGGCTGAATCCTTATATGCAGAACCTAAGGATACAAGTGCACAGGACCAGCTGTTGCTCTTGCCAGACCTTTCACACATTTGAAATTTTCCACTCATTTTATGCATCCATAGAGAATGTTTAATATCACTCTCTGTGTGTTATGAATGCCAGTCCCCAACTCACTGCCACCTGCTTTCTGTCCCAACCCATCACCACATGGTGTATGGCAGGCAGTTGGTGGCTTGTCTGCAGGCTTTGCCTCTCAGCAAATGGCAGCATTGGGCTCTTCCAGCCTGGGCTCTTTCCACTAGGTTAGCGTGAAGGGCGGTGTGGCCAAACCTTCTCATCCTGGACCCATGCCTGGAGCAACTACTGCTTCACTGGATAGGAGGATGAAAGACAGGGGAGAGAGGTGGCCCCAAGTCGTTGCTGATGGCAGAGGTGATTCCAGCAAAGACCAGCTACGGTCTCATTTCTGCTTCTCACTCTGACATCCACCCCACATTACTAGATCTGAGTCCTGAAGAATGTACATAAGCCATACAATTAACCCAAAGGCCACTGCCACAACAATATCTCCTGTCTCCTTTGTAGATATACAGAGATGAGGACATCACTACCCTGCATGTAGAGGGACCTATGCTGTGGCCCAAGTGTCACTGGTGGCTTCCTTAGGTGCTGGAGGCTTGGGCACATCTGTATGCCTGGGTTCTGCTGCAGTGGTTGTGCTGTGTGGGGGTTAGCTGCCCAGGCTGACTTGCTACCTGGAGAAGGCAGCTGACAGTGAGCCCAGCTCTTCCCAGGCCAGCACACCCATCTTCCTCTGACGGAAATGCACTGTAATCCTGCTGGAGCTGGAACTCAGGTGTGGTTCTCCCCACCTTGGAGCTCACAGTCAGGTGGGACACAGACTCATCACCAGTTTTTAGAAGTGATTTATGATTGGCATGTTCAAATAAGTGGTGTTCAGCTCACCAGAACCCCAACCATGGAAAGCACCCCTCTCCCTTCTGTTTCCTAGTCTTCCTGTGGTTGATGGGGCTACTGTCACCAGCTCTGTTTGTGCCCCCCCCCNCCAGATGGCATATTTACTAGAAAGCAAACTCAAGAAATGAAGCAAGGCAGACCCAGACCATCACTGCTGATTTTGCACTGCCCAGCAACTCTGGGAGATAATTGTCCATCAGTATGTGGAGATGTTCCTGATCCCTTCAGCAGCAGCCAACCGATGACAGAGAACGTGCCTGTACTGTGCACTGGCCGCTCCTCACAGCATTTTCTCTATGTTAACTGGCACACTTGGCGGAACTCAAGAAGATTGTTCTGTCTGCCCGGTGATGCAGGTTTCCACAGAGCCCGGTGGCTTGCTGGGTTCCTTCAGGTTGCGTGTACAGGCAGCCACCATCCTGGCACACTCATATGCCTGTAGAATGAATGCTTGGAAGTGAATTGCTGGGTTAAAGGACATGGGTAGTTTTGTTTACATAACATCACTGCCTTGNCCTCTGAAGAAGTCATNGCCATTTACAGTTCCCACAGATAATACAAGGTGACACCTTGCCCTGTCGCAAGTGACCTTATGGCCTTTCCATCTTTGTTAGTGTGATGAGAGTAAGCTACCTTCTGCATAGCTTTCCCCCGTGAGTGTGGCTGAGTGTCTTTTTTATTCAGATCCGCAGAATATGGCACAGACACATTCTGCAGTGGGCGGCCCCAGGGCAGGGGAGCCCAGCCCTGCAGTAGTCCTGCCTGGGAGCCCAGCCCTGCAGAAGTGTTCCTGTCTGGTGGAAGGTTTAAGAGTACTGAGGTCCTTGTTGCAGGGGGAATAAATAGATGCAGGGAGGGCACAAGTGCTGAGGTCCTTGTTGTAGGGAGAATAGAGGCAGGGAGGGCACTGCTGGCAGAGGGAAGGGCCTGAGCAGAGAGGTGGGAGATGGGGATGCCCAGATGTCCCTTCTTTCCAGCATTTGCCCCTGGGTCCCTGTCACCCAGCTCCAGCCAGGTTGTGTCCTCTGTGCTGCCCACAGCTAGAGTTATAATGCATTCCAGGCAGAGAGGGGCATTCCCCACACTGCAGAGAAGGCATCTTGTAGAGGGATCCTACCCCAAAGCCTCCAGTGATGAAGGCTGCCCCCCCCCCCTGCTCCACCAGCCAGGAGCGTCCATCCTCATTAACACGGTTCAGTGCCCAGCCTGGTAATTGATCTCCCTCTGGCCCAGTGTGGACGTCGGCNCCACAGCTAGAGTTATAATGCATTCCAGGCAGAGAGGGGCATTCCCCACACTGCAGAGAAGGCATCTTGTAGAGGGATCCTACCCCAAAGCCTCCCTTGACCTTCCTGCCCCGCCCACCCTGCTCCACCAGCCAGGAGCGTCCATCCTCATTAACACGGTTCAGTGCCCAGCCTGGTAATTGATCTCCCTCTGGCCCAGTGTGGACGTCGGCTAATGGGGATGAATGGGGCGGGAGGTGTCATGAGGGATGATCACTTGGAGGCCCACACAGGGCGCAGAGGCAGGCAGGAGATGGAGATGCTGAGTNGGTTGGTCTGAAAGTCTGGTGTCCATGGCTGCTTCTGCCCACCCTGCAGCAAGACAAGCTGACAGGTGGACAGAGTGGTCCTGGAAATCAGCTGCCACTGGCCCCAGGGACAGAGGCCAGTCCTGGAAGTGAGACTCCAGTTCTAGAAAAGCACTGGGGAGGCCGTGAGCGCTGCAGCCTCGAGGTTAGGCAGGTGATGTCTCCAGTTACTCACTGTGGGGATCCTCCAGCACAGGGCAACCATGGAGGCAGACCTGGAACAAGGATTCATGGTAAGATTCTTTTGTTTAGTCAGACAACAAGTATTTATCAAGTGCTTACTGTGAGTNAGGCACTGTGCGAGGTACTGGCAGACATGAGGTTAGGGAGAAGGGTAATAAGGAATATTCAGAAGAACATAGGTGAGGTTTGGTGCTGGGTACTATTTAAAAAGGAGTCCGAGAGGTATGTGTGCTGAGACCTGAGTGATGACCAAGAAGACATTCTGAGCAAAGAAGACAGGCCTGAGGTAGACTTCTTCTAATGGGCTGGGTACATTTGAGAAAACAGAAGGGGACCCTGCAGCTGAGATTTGGCCCATGAGGAAGAAATAAGGGCAGAAGTTGGTTGAAATAAAGCAATTCATGGTCAAGGCCAAAAGCCCAGTTGCCAGGTCTAAGGGGTCACATCTTTCTGATGTGATGCTTGCTAGTCACAAAGGCAGAATAAGATGTCATGGGGTCCNCTGTGCCTGAAATGCCCAGAAAAGTCAGGCTTAGGGGATAGCCGCTGTGCCAGCAATGGTGAAAAGGGACACGCAGGGTCCTTTGGGCTAGCCTCAGCCAGCTTTAGAGGTATAAAGGAGTCCTCTCTGTCCCTTCAGGTGGAAGTCATGTGCAGCACAGGCTTTCTGCCTTGTCCAGCCTCTGGCTGATGTGTAAGCCTGACTCAGGCAATCCTTCCAACAGCCAGATGCTATAAATGTGTGTTAGGAGGCACGGTGAAGCCCCACACTGGAGCAGGGCGCAGTCGTCAGCCTGGCAGGCAAGCAGGAGCACTCTAGAATTCTTTCAGGATCTCAGACATTAAACCCACGTATGCTTTTTATGGGCAATTTAAACAATTTTCAAGGGTAATGTTGACTGTTCTCTTGATTTTTGCCATATGTACGGATTTCGCTGTTGAATACCCAAGTTGGATGCTGTTGTCATGGTTCTTGTGGGGCTAAGAGGTGCCGCAGACCTGTTGTGAGCAAGTGTTGGAAACCCGGGGGGAGGCCTCATATGAAAGGATCGTAGTGACTCATCCCCTGCTCTTACAGCCTGCTGACACCCCCACATCCTCGCTGAGTTTGACCCGATGATGCTGCATCTCCGCTGATGCCTGGTCAGTCCCTCTTTATCTCTCTTCTGCCCTTCTTTTCTTCCTCTCATTTTCTCTCTGAGATAGTCTTACTATGTAGCCCAGGCTGGCCCAGAACTTGTGATCCTCTTGCTACAATTACAGGTGTGTGTCACCATGTCCAGCTTACTCTTGAAGGTCCTGGTGTTTGCAGCGCTCTGTTGCTGTAGCAGAAACCATAGAGAATGGACCTAAAGGAGTAAATGCTGTGGGATGTCTTTCTGTACACTGTGAATATATGTTGCTCCCATTGGTTAGTAAATANAGCTGCTTTGGCCTATGGCAGGGGAGGATGGAGCCAGGCGGAAGATCCAAGCAGAGATACAGGGAAAAGAGGGACAGAGGGACAGACCCCATCTAGCCACCCAAAGAGCAAGATGCCAGCAGACCGGTAATGCCACGGCTACGTGGCAAAATNTAGATTAATAGATAAATATAAATTAATGGGTTAATTTAAGTTGTAAGAGCTAGCTAGTAATCAGCCTGAGCAATAGGCCANATTTATAAGTAATACAATTTATAAGTAATATTAAGCCTCTGAGTGATTATTTTATAAGCGATTATTTTATAAGTAGGCGGGGCACAGAAAAGCCTCNGGCTACATAGTAAAGCTAATTTGGCCCATGGTTTCAGAGATTTCAGGATAAAGTCTCCTGGTTCCATTGTTGCTGGCCTGAGATGAGACAGAATATCTTGGTCAGTGGGCACAAGAGANGGAGGAAGCTGCTCACTTTACAGCATCCAGGAAGTAGAGAAGGAGAGGAAAGGTCCAGAGACAAGACATACTCTTGGAAGGCACCACCCCTGGAGACGTTCTTCATCCAATGGATTAATCCATTGATGTGGTCGTCACCCTCCTGCTCTAAGCATCTCTAAGTAGTGCCACCAGCTGGNGATGCCTGTGGGGATATTTTACAACTAGACTGTAACCATCCTACTCAAATGTTCCTTCCTGTCCCTTNCTGACCTCCCTTTAGGCTTCTCCATACCCTCATCTAGAGAAAATGACAGTCCAGTTGGCCCTCTGTATCAGTGGGTTCTGCAGCTGTTAATTCTACCAGTCATGGCTCAAACATTTTGAAAATTATGTCTGCACTGCGCATGGACAGATTCCCCCCTGTTATTATTCTCTAAACAATATAGTGTAATAACTATCCACATAGTGTTTGTTAAGTATAATAACTAATCTGGAGATGATTTAAAACACATCTCTGGATGTTACTGTTGGAATGTGAAATGCCTCCCACATGCTCCTGGGTGCGAACGCTTGGCCCCCAGCTGGTGGTGCTAAATTGAATTAAAATTTTGNGCACCTACCTGATGGGCATAGGTCACTGGGGTGGCCTTGAATGTGATATCTACTTCCTGTTCTGGCCTGAGCATCCCGCTTCCTGATCTGCTGAGATGGACACAGTCTTGTCACATGGCCACGCGTTCCTGCAGTCATGCCTCCCTTATCATGGTGGACTGATGCTTGCTTGCTGAAATGATGAGCTAGAATACTTCTTTTCTACCCTTTAATCACAGCACTTCGGAAGTAAGGGCAGATGGACCAGAATTGGCTGCATAGGGAACGCAAGGCCTGAGCCACATGAAACCCCATTTCAAAAAAAAAAGAATAGCAACATCAAAAATCCTTCCCCTCATTAAGGTGCATGTTTTTGTCATAGTGATGGGAAAAGCCATACAATGGAGGTTCTGGACCAACTCCCTAAAGGCACTCAGGGAAAGTCTATGGCTTTTGGATTACAGATTTTAAGCAGATTTTGATCTAGGAAAAGCATTTGTTAAATTTTGTCAAGTTATGATTTTTAGAAATCATAATTTCTTAGTAATCAAAAATAAAAAGGATGCTTTTAACCTGATGAAAGCCATTTAAGACACACGTGGAAGAGAAATCTGGTAAAAAAGGCAACTAATAGACATCTAGAACAAAACTTTATTTTCTTATTTATTTTGAGACAGGGTCTTACTATGTAGCTCTGGATGTCTGGGAACTCACTACATAGACCAGGTTAGCCTCAAACTCACAGAGATCCACCTGCCTCTGCCTCCCAAGTACTGGGATTAAAGGTGTGCGCCACTACATCTGGCTAACCTTTATTCTTAATGTTGGGACATTAGTAGAGGATGCAGATGGGGATATTGACTCTTAGTACTTCATGGCCAATGCAATAACATAAGAAAATAAATAAGCATGAAGATTAGAAGGGAAGAGACAAGGGCAGGAACTTGAGTAAAAATTCAGCAAGTCCATAAAGAACATTCTCTTTTTTAAAAGACTTATTTACTTATTTAATGTGCACTGGTGTTTTGCCTGTACATATTCTATGTGACAGTGTCAGATCCCCTGGAACTGGAGTTACAGACAGTTGTGAGCTGCCCTGTCGGTGCTGGGAATTGAACCTGGGTCCTCTGGGAGAGCAGCCAATGCTCTTAACCACTGAGCCATCTCTCCAGCCCCATAAAGAACATTTTAAAGGGTTTAAGGAAACCCTTTAATACCAAGAGTCTGAGAAAATTCATGTATTTGACAGGTTCAAATGTGTTTGCTAGAATGATGGGTGACAGTTTCCTTAAGACCAGAAGGGAATCGGTGTTGGTCTAGCAGACAGACAAAATGTTTCAGTCAGTGATCTCTGTGGTGAGGGAAGAGANGACACCTGGGTTCCAGACTGGNAACACGGAGCTGGGGACAAGCTAGAAAGTGTGCTCTAGCCAGGAGGAGCTGCAGTAGTTAGACTTCTTACTCCTTTTCCTGAGTCATATGGAGTCAGAATATTCTACTGTTTTCTACAGGGCTCAAAAATAGAGTCAGTTTCCTGTCTCTCATCCATTTCCTGCCAGGCTTGGGTTCTGAGGATATCTGTGATATGCTCAGCAAAGCACCGGTGGCTCAGGGACCACTGAGTGTCAGGCATCTGCTGTTTCTGCCTGGTCTCCACCTCTTCCTCCTCATCTGGGTGTTCCTTTGTGGAGATCTCACCAGTGTTCTCTCAGGGGAGGATGCAGGGGAGGAAGCCAGGCTTGCAGCAGTATGTTCCAATTTCCTGGCCATGGAGAGCAGGCAAATGGCTGTTGCTCCAGGGTCTTTGCTGAGAAACATATGCTCCTCCTTGAAGCTCCAGATCTGCCCATGACTGCTTGTCTGCCCCTGGTCCTTTGCAAGAATGGCATATAGAAACACAAGGTCAGTAAAACATGGCCAACCGTGGCGATCACACTCGAGGCCTTAGACCTAGNCCTGTCTGAGGGCAGAGCTGTTTCTTTCTTCCTTTCTTTTTTTTCTGTTGTTCCCTTTTCTGTTTTTTGTTTTCTGCCACCTGCAATCAGGAGTCTTGATTAAGGGCCAAGAAGGTGGCTCAGAGGGTAAAGACATTTGCAACCAAGGCTGAAGACCAGAGTTTGATTCCCAGAATCTGCATGCTGGAAGGAGATAACAGTCTCTGGAACATTATCCTCTGACCTCTATACACGCTGTAGTAACCTCCCCCACCCAATAAATACATAAATGTAATAAGAATAGAAAAGAGTCTTGATTGATGAAATAGGAAAATGGGAGACGTTTGGCTCGTTTGGACCTTTCCTCTCATATGGAGACAGGTGCAAACAGAACTTCTGAACNGATTCCAAGCTGGCAATCCTGGCCTCTTCCTCTGTACCAGAAGAATGAAGGCATGGCCAGAGCTTGGACTAAGGGCTAATTTTTGTAAAGTAAGCTTGAGANATAACTTACAAATGGTAAAATTACCCATTTTAAGTATGTATTTCAATGCATTTGATAAATGCATTTGTCTCTCTCTCTGTTAGCTACCACTGCAATCAGGATCAAGATCCTCCCATCATCCAGGAGAGAGAAGCTCCCGTTACCCAGAAAGTGCCCTGTGGTACCTCAGCAGAACCCCTGTTCTTCCTTACTTGCCACATGCCATCAGGCTGCTTTCTGTCANCATGGGTTGATATTGTTTTCTTTAGAATTTAATATACAATTGGCTCTCTATATCTGCCAGTTTCTCAACCTCAGATTCAGCCAACTTCTCATCAAAAATGTTTAAAAAATTACACCTATCTTGAACATGTACACACATTTTTCATTGCCATTATTCTCTGAAAGATCCAACTATTTACATAACGTGTACATCAACTATTTACATAATATGTACATTGTATCAGGGACTATGAGTCATCTAGAGGTGACTGAAGCACAGGGGAGGATGTGAGTCAGTTCTATGCAAATCCAGACCTCTGGATAGGATGCTAGAACATCCTTTGATGTTGGTGTCTCTTGTGGGGTGGGGGCTGGAACCAATCTGCCTTGGTGGTGGAGAGTCAACTGCACAATTAATCCTCAGAATTTTGGGGGTTCCATATTTTCGAATTTGCCTACCAGCAACAAGGTATCTATAACTCCAAATCAATGTTTGCAGTGCTTCTGTGGTCCTTTGTGGACATTAGTGGATGACAACGTCAGTTACCCTCATGTGCATATTTCCAGCTATGGTTGAACCACACAATGTTCCATCTCTAAACAACAACTCCAGGGGCTGGAGAGATGGATCAGCAGTTAACAGCACCTAAAGCTCTTGCAAAGGACCTGGGTTCAGTTCCTTGCACCCACATCAGATGGGTCACAATCTTCTGTAACTCTAGTTCCAGGAAAGGACATCCTCTATCTTCCTGAGGTACCTTGCCTGCATGTGGGACTCATAAACTCATGCAAGCATACCTAGACACATAAATACAAATAAATAAATCTTTAAAAAATGAAGAGTAACTTTCAAGTGGATGGTGACTTTCCAATGAAACATATATTCATAAGAATACTTAAACAACTCAAACCAATGCTCATACCAAACAAGCAACTCTTTCACAACTTCCTTAGCACTACCTTTGTATCCATTTGGNGCTTTTTCTTGGCGATTTCCTTGTTTTAAATAGCCCAAAATGTAAGGCAGAAATGCTGGTAGGTAGTTCTAACCACAAGAAGAAGGTTGCTTTTTATCTCACAGAGAAGNATATGTGTTAAGTAAACCTCATTCAGATGTGATCACAGGTCTTTTGGATACAAGTTCAATGCTAAGTCATACACACACACACACACACACACACACACAAAAGTGTTGTACGTTTCAATAGAAAACACACACCATGAAGTTACATGCTGATCAATTGACAAAAATGTAACCAGAGGCCTGNAGGAGCCTAACCCCGTTTTCTGTAGNAGTAATGGATCCATTATACCTTCAAAGGCCATTATTACAAAAAGTGGGACAGGACTGTTCATGAATCCACCACTTTTGAGCTTCTGTATTCTCATGATGTTTGGAGGTAGGCTCATGTGCCTAGAAGTCCTTGAGGTGTTTTCTCTTTGTTGGTAGTAATGGCCCTGTGGCTGCACTGTTGATGCAGCATTTGGGTTGTTCGAGCAATTACAAAAAGCTGCTGTTAACCTTTGTGTACAAATCGTTATGTGGACATATGTTTTCACTTCTAGTCTGTGTATTTTCATATGAGTAAATACGGTATTTGTTTAATCCTTATAACTGGGTGAAGTAGCCTGATATGATGTACATGATGGAGCTCAGAGCTGTAGGGGCATGCAGGATGTCACACGGCTCACAACTGTACACTACTCCTTTGGTGGTACCTGAGTGTCCTTGTTCAGGCAGCTCTGTAGTGACATGGGAAGGGCCTTGGTTCTGTCAGCNTGCCTTTACTGGTACTATGGTTTGAATGTGTCAAAAGTTTGTGTATTGGGAGCTTGGTTGCCAGTGCCATGGTGGTGAGAAATGGGGCCTTTGAGAGAGGATTGGGACATGGTGACTGCCCTCCTGAATGGATTAGCACATCAGAGACTGGTGGGGTATCCGCAGAGTGGCTGTTTAATCAGAGTGAACTCTGTCCCGCTGTGTGATGCCTCCACTACATTATGTTGGAACAAGGCTCTTGCCAGATGCCCGAGCTGTGCTTCAGCACTTCCGGCTCTCAGAACTGAACTAAACGCTCTTCTTTATGGATCCCCTAGTCTGCAGCAGTCACTGATGGATAGGACAATTGTCTTTAAGTTCTCCAGATGCAAACTGTGCCGTTTCAGTCCCTCTAAGAACTGTTCAGCTGTCCAGGTCTNTGATTCCAGGCCTGCTGCATGCCTGAGCAGGAGGGNCAGGTTGCACTCACAGCCTCTGGAAGCCGGGCTGCGACAGAATCTGGTTCCCAATTCATCTCCCCGCCAGGGGTCAGCATGAATGCTCATGCTTACTTTGGGCCCTCCTCCTCCATCATATGTTGTAGTGAGACTGTCCCTCAAGGCTTCCAAAGGCCCCTTAAAGGACCACATGCCAATTCTGCTAACTGACACATCTCTGCTGGGGGGCCTTAGGTTCTGAGCGCACAGAGAGTGAGAAATGGNTGGAGCAGGCTCTAACAGGCCTTCCCTCCCCCGCCGGCTGTCCTCCCAGGCCTGGAGTCCCAGCAGGCTCTCAGACATTCTGTCAATAAATCTGAAAGTCTCTGCGACTTAGTTAGCTAACTCTCCCAGCACATCCAAAAGTTTCTGTGGCTTGTAGTCGGTTACCCTGTATACTGTAGTTTACATTCCTCTGCCTCATGGACTGGAGTCTTCAGTGACAGCTTGTCCCATGGAAATTCCCTCT
>LZPO01096785.1:561869-584554 GCA_001675575.1 Neotoma lepida
TGTGGCTAGGAACTTGGCCACCTTAATTAAGCAAAGTACCTGGAAGAAAGCTGCAAAAGTTAGGCCAGAATGGGGAATCTAAGTCTGGGACTGGCCTTTAGATCCATTGCAAGTTGAGAATATTGTTAAGCAGAAAACACACTAACTCCCCCAGACCCGCAGAGCATCATGGCTCCCTCAGCCTAGGGTGCTGTCCTCAGAAGCATTCATTAGCATCATTGGGCAAATCATTAACACAAGCCTATTTAAAATAAAGTGCTGAACATCACAGGTAATTTATTGAACATCACGCTGAAAGTGAGAAATAGCATGGTTGTCTGGATAGGCTCTTCCGCCATTGTAAAACTGAAAAATTGTAAGCTAAACCATTGAAATAAAGGACCATCTGCCATGACAAGTTAAAAGACAGTCTCTAGAGTGTTGCCACCAGGATGAGAAATTCTACTGAAGACTGAAAGAGCAAAGAAGGTTCAGCCTGTTTCCCCGGTCAGGGTTAGAACCATCAGGGCGGAGGGTGCAGCTGCAGGTTTAACGTCCAGCCAAGGTGGCCTGCAGTAGGAAAGGGGTCCTGAGGTGTCACTCCCTGATAAGGTGGAGGGAGCGAATGGAATACAAAAGCCGTAAGTGTCCCCTCATTGATTGAGGGTGAGGGTTGGCATCAGGCAAGCTCACAGGAGGCACTGGAAACAAATNGGTAGGTGCACTGTAGCCTCTAAGGCAGAAGCAGTGGAAGGCCTGGGTATGTCAGGCTCAGAGGGGAGGTGGTCTCGTTCCCACCAGGACCTACTGAGGACAGCTTTGCACCTGTTTGTCCTCTGGCCCAGGTCTGTGAGCAGGAGGGCTGCATGTCTGTTCTCAAAATGTACGTGGAATGGACTGAAACAGCATAGGCACCCCGTGTGGCACCAGCCCGTGTGGCACCAGCCTGCCAGGAATTTAGAGTTGAGTGGCCCACACGGAAGTAAGCACAGGCTATGACCTATCATGGCTAGGGCTTGTGGCACTGCCCAGGTTGGGTCATGGGCCTAGACAGGCAGATAGCCAGGCACTTTCTGAGGAGGCCATTGGGAAGGCTGAGACCCTAAGTGACACGCTGTGGCAGAGAGAAGGGTGTTCTCTGTTGACTCTGGCTTTTGATTCAACCGTGTGGACCTTGGAGGGTGCTGGGGGTTGAGCAAATAGGTGTGTGACAGTCCAGTGCTGTGCAGTTTCAGGGTAGGAAGGGGAAGGAGGAGGGTTGTGTGTGAAGAGGGGATTCCTTGTTGGGGAGGTGGAGACTGGAGGAATGAAGCCATGCTGGCCTCTGCGGAGGACACCCCAAGGTTACCGGTGGCGAGCCACCGGAGCTGCTAGCAGTGGTGACAACAGCGAAAGGCAGCCTCTCCGAGTTTTATTATCATTCAAATGAGGATGTGGAGAGGTATTTCATTTGATTGGTAGAATAATAGGAGCCATTTATCTACCTTCTCTCAACCTTTCATATCTGTTTCACTATTTTATGGGATCACATACATCATAGTAAAGGCAAAAATGTATTTTTTTCCCTTGACTTGGGGGCTGGGGAGGGGTGAGGCTGGGATGGGAAGGAAGCTCTGGTAGTGGCTGGCAGGAGCTGAAGGAAATGAAAGAGACTATTACTGCTGACAGACAGCTACATCTGAAAGGGAATAAGAAACTCCCCAGTGCAGCAAGCTTGAGGAGTTTTAAATGGAAGACCTAACAGCCTTCAGCTCTGGGTCCGCAGAGAGGCNGAGGACAGAGGGAGGGCTGGAGGGTGGTGAGAGAGAATGGAGGGGGCAGTGCAGGGCAGCCAGGGGGGTCCTTGAGAGGGGCAGCAGCTGGAATTCTGTCTCTTGTTTGATTGTGATGAATTACACACGTCATACAAACATTCATTCTCCTTTTGAAGAAGTTACAGCATTACAGGTGAAACTTCCGGTGCCCATTTGCCCTAGTCCCAGCCCCTCTGCCCCAACCCAGGGGCAACTACTTTGTCCTCTTGACTTTACAATCACACAGATACTTTAAAAATGGCAGTCCTGGTTTTGTGGGTATTCCCCCTTTTTTATACTGTGTCATTCAACCTATTTTCACTTGATATGTTTCCAAGTTCTTTGTGGGTGCCTGTGGTTCTGGGCAGTTCCCAGAACTGTCATGCAGGGTTCCTGTCTGTGATTAGCCTGTCCTCTCAATGCACACTTGAGTTGTTTCCAATCCCAGCTACAGATGTGATTCAAGGAACATCCCTTGTCCTCCTTCCAGATACAAGGACGGGGTTTTCTTCAGAGGGGATGAGTAGTAGACTTGCTGACTTTGTGTGTATGTATGTGTGTGTGTGTGTGTGTGTGTGTGTCTGTCTGTCTGTCTGTGTGAGTGTGTGCTCCACTTGCTCTCACGGACTAAAGTATCTCTCACTGGCAAGTGGAAGCAGTTCTGGAGTATCATGCCTGGGGTCTCGTGGACAGAAGACAGATGGCCAAAAGGAAGCCCCAAAGCATTGTCAGAATTTCATGGCCTTGAGAACTACTCAGGAGGGATGAGCCTTTCCCATTCACCTGAGTTGGCTTTGTCTCTGATGGACTGTGGCTATTCCAGCAGCTTCTAGCCACCTCCTGATCTAACCTTAGGTCTTAGTCCCTCCTGAAAAGCTCTGGACGGCCAAGGTGTGCCCTCTTGACCTTCAGCTGCGAGTCTATATTTCTTCTGAGAAAAGACAGTCATGGGGGCTTTGGTCATTTGGAACTGAAATAATGGTTGACCGATGCCACTGTTACTCATGAGGCTTCAGAGACTGAGAGCCTGGCAGGGGCCAGGTGATGGCATAATGAACCCAGCCCTTCCTGTGAGGTGANAGCCCTGTGAGGGACTCCTGCTCTCACTGACAGCCTGGATGCTGCTTTAGCATTTCGTTCCCTGGGGGTCCGTCCTTCAGACTCTGTACTCACTCATCCTTCACTGCCCAAAAGGCGGCCCCCACCTCTGCAGCCCCTCCCTTCAGTCTGGGGCTGGGTCACACTCTGACTCTACCCTACCACAGTGGCTAGTCCTTGCTCCCCCACTCCCCACTCCCAGCAACTAGAGCTGAGGCTTGAGGTACAGACTGAGTGGAAAAGCAGAAAAAGCAACACCATCACATCCAAAGCCCAGATCCCATCATAGACCGCAAGTTTGGGTGCGATCTGGTCGTTTCTAAACTTGTCACAGAGACTTAAAGAACAGGGTCAAAACTCTGGCAGGAATGAGAAAGCATACCAGTGACAAATCGCTCTAGTTGGAGCTCTCTCAAGTTATAGGGACACAGTGTGTGTGTGTGGGGTCACTGTGCACTTTAGGTCTAATCTCCAGAACTGGGCTTGGGGAAGGTAAACCTCTCCTGTGCAGCTGTGGATCTGATTGGAGGGAATCTCCCTTCAGGGGTAGGGTGAGGCTCCATGTGCCCTGATCCTGTGGTGTATTGTGACAACTGGTGGCATGGAGNGGGCAGCCTGGTGAGCTCCCCAGCCCCCTGGGCCCTTGGNAGAGCAGCTCAGTTCCCAGGGAGGGCCTTCAGGGGTCTCTAGGCTGTTGCTGAGGTGAGGCCACAGCCAAACTGCCTTGGCTCTTACAGAAACCAGCTGGGTTCACAGATTCCTCATCGCCTGCCAATGCAGGAGGTAGATGGCATCCAGGAGCCAGCTGTCCTAGTGCATGTCTTTGGGGAGCCAGTAGGAGACAATGCTGACTGATGACCCATCTGCCACTCCACCTATATTCTCTGGGGATCCAGGGACAAAGAGATGGGATAAAGGGATCCTGATAACNGAGTCTAAACCAGAAGTGTTCTGATGATCTTTAAACTTATTCTCCGCTGCAGGCAGACAGCAAGGAGGTAAAATACAGAGGCATACAGGCAGTGAGAAGATAAGGCTGCTGTGGGTTCGGTCCCATGTGCATGGCTAGACTCCTGACAGGGATTGGAGCCCTCCTGGATCATCAAGGCTCTTTGCCCCTCTCCCTCCTAGCACTGTGATGGGTGCTGGATACACCTGCCCCATGCTTCAGCTTCAGGGTCCTTCTTTCTGGTAGCATACTGGTTGAGGGCTTAGTGAAATAGAGAGCTGGCTCATTGGTGAGCACAGTCATCCTCTTCCTCTGCCCTGGGCCTTCCCTACTTGGTGAGTGGCAGGGACAGAAGGATATGGAAGGGAAGGCATTGACAAATGGGAGAGAGCCAGGTGACCCAATGGTCACAAGTAGCCTGAGGAAGGCTGGGACCTAAGCTAGCTCTGCATGTTGTCAGGACAGAGGGGAAGGGAGGCACTAGGCACACAGCAGCAGGCCCAGGGGGAAATCTGCTCTGGGGGTCTAAGTCAAATTCCTGGGCCTCCGATCCTCACATCAGACAAGGTGGGATCCGCTGTGTGCTTTGGTGTTCTCATCTGGGAAAAGTGAAGAGCCAGCTCTATCTCCCAAATTCTGCTTGGTGCTGTGGTTAAGGTGAGTGTCCACAGAAGTCTCCATGTTAAAGATAAGGTCCCTAAGATGAACCTTTCAGGAAGAGACCTGTGAGAGAAAGTGCCTCCTGGGAAGGCTGTAGGTCAGTGGGGGTGTTCCCCAAAAGAGATTGTGGGGCCCTTGGCTGGTCTTCTCTTTGCTTCCTAGCTCACAATGTGTGTGATTTGACACTACAAACCCCTGTCCAGATGAGTTCACCACACAAGACTCCCAAGGTTAGGGTTGTCCTGTCTTGAGCTGGAACCTCCAGAATCGGGAACTACAGAGCCTTTATACACGCGTTGCCTCAGGTCTTTTGTTGTGTTGACACTAAAGTGACTAGCACACGTGGCTGTGTGAGAAGCCCCAGCCAACATTGATTCCTGCACTTTTATTGGATTCATCGGCCAAGAGAGCTCGCTGGCTCTGCACTGGGGTGGCTGTACAGTGAGCCAGACCCCTCTAGGCTTCCTCCTTGCTGCTGAAGCTAAACCAAGGCCCATCCCAGGTCCTTTGTACCCACAGCTCCCTCTTCTAAAATGTTTTCTTCTCTGAGCTTCTCCTTGGTCTACACTTGAGACAGCCCAGTGGTCCCTCATGGAGGGTGTTTCTGGCACTTCCAGCGCACCCAAAGAGCTCTTGGACAGCGGGATACTTTTTCTCTATTTTTTCTTGGTTGTTCCCAAGGCCTCGAACATGCTAAGCAGGAGCTCGCTCACTGAGCTACATTCCCCAGATATTTTTTCNCTTTTTGAGAGAGGATCTTGCCTAGACTGGCCTTGAACTTGCTCTGTAACTCCAGCAGGCCTAAAACTATCAAACCTTCTGCCTTAGCATCCAGGATGGCTGGGATTACAGACCCGTACCATCAACTCTGGTTATTGCCTGTTATTTCTCTTTCTCCCTCCCTCCCTCCCTTCTTTCCTCCTCTGTGTGTGTGTGTGTGTGTGTGTGTGTGCCAGTGCTCATGCAGAAGGCCTCTGCCAGCCCTGCAATTACAAGTGATCCACCACCACACTTAGTCTTTTAAATTAATTAATTAATTTAAAATTTTTATTAGATGTATTTGTTTATGTGTATTTCATGTATGAATGTGTGCCACGTGCATGCCTGGTGCCTATGACATCAGAGGAGGGGGCCGGACCCTCTAGAACTGCAGTTTCAGATACTTGTGAGCTGCCATGGGGTGCTGGGAGCCAGTGCTCTCAACCCCTGAGCCACCTCTCCAGCCCCCATGCCTAGTTATTTTTTGGGAAGTGCTGGGGGTTGAACTCAGGTCCTTAAGCTTAGAAACACTGAGCTCTTTCCCCAGCCCCCCTTGCCTGCTATTCTTCACAGCCCTTACCACCATCTGAAACAAACTTTTAAACATCCATGTCACCTGTCTCCGTCTCCCTTCTCCTCCGTCCATGTCCAAGGGCAGTTGAAGGGGCCAGTCTGCTGACACTAGTGCCCTCAGTGTCAGGGCCCAGCCAGTATAGANGTTAGGAAGTCTGAGTGGAGGGGCCTTGGGGCTTCATCCCGATCTAAGAAGAGTCAGGAAGGAGCTGGACATAGTGGTTCACACCTGTAATTCTGGGATCCAGGAGTCTGAGCTAGGAAGGTCACCATGAGGTGGAGGCTAGTCTGGCCTATACTAGTGGGTTCCAGGCCAGCTTGGGTCCAGAGAGAGACTCGCACTTCCCTACCCCAAGATGGAAGTACAGGACCAACTAGATCCCTGGTTTAGACCTACGGGGNCAGAGTTGCCATCATGCTTCAAGCATGGTGGCTTGTGCTTGGGTAGCAGACCTAGCCCTGCCCTGCAGCCTCTTGCTTCACTGAAGCTCTGTGAATTTATCANGGCAGCCTGCTGCTCTGCACTCGCACTTTCTCTCCCTACTCCACGCTGCTTCCTCCTAGCTCGCCAGTTCGCCAGCAATGTGTTAAAGTCGGTAGAGACAGTGTTCCTGGGAGGCCCACTTGCCTTGGCCTCTGGCAGCCCCTCAGGCGCTAGAGAGCTCACAGGGTCCTGCTGGACCCTCAGGCACTCTGCTGGCTCTGGAGCCCCAGGCTGGGATGTCCTAGGGAGATTGCTGTGCCAAGCTGGTTCCAGAGACAGGCCATCTGGTCACAGCATCTCCCGCCAAGGGTGACTCAGGCTCTGGGCTCTTGGAGGGCTTGAGACTTACCAGAAGCAGAGGGCACCTGTTGAGGATGAGGATGAGAGTGGGAGGGGAAGGGGGGTGTGGCCTCTGGGGAGGGTGGATTTAAAGCACACTGCAAGGCAGAGATGCTTTTAAAAAAACATCAGAGTCAGCGGTTAAGAACATTGGCTGCTCTTCCAGGGGACCCAACTTCAATTCCCAGCATCCACACGGCCACATGGCAGCTCACAACGGTCTGTAACTCCAGGTCCAGGGGATCCAACATCCTCACACAGGCATACACACAGGCAAAACACCAATCAATGCTCACAAAAATAAAAAAAAATCCATGTTCAGCTTCATACGAAAACATAGGCACATATACAGACTGTCTCTTATACACATCTAGATGTGTAGAGGGGGTGGGGGGCAGTGGGGGTGGGGATGATGGTAGGGATCATAGAGATATGTGAATTTTTTGGCTTTTAAAGGCTACCTATCTATGCGATGGCGTTCTACAAGGCAAACTTGGGCAGTAGACCCAATTAGAAGATGCAAGCCACAGCTTTGTCTATTTCCCCTTTCACCTAAGCGTACTGGATCCTGGGGAATCTTTGGGTTTGAGATCCCTGCTCTGTGTGGCACAGTGGTGGTGAAGTCTGTGGGCTGGTTGTTCTGTGGGGACCCCCTTGCTCTATGTGCCACAGCGGTGGTGAATTTCGTGGGCCGGTTGTTCTTCGGGAAGGATTCTCCTCCTTTTCTCTAGGCATTTGGTCATCGCTTATTGAATGCCGTGCCAGTGCCTGGCACCCAAAGGTGTGAATATACACCTATCCAACAAATCACCGAATGAATGGATGTGATGACTGCCCAGAGTTTTCAGGCTGACTGAACTTTGCCTCTTNAGGGGAGCTTGAGCTCCAGGCAGGCCCAGGAAACAGAGGCCAGCATCTGGGAGGTGCTGGAAGTCATCCTGGGTGACAGGGAGGCTGGGCTGAGGAGCCGGGGTTGGAGACTGATTGCTACTGTTATTCAACCACCTGAGCATGATAAACCAGCCCGGGGACCCAGTTCAGCTTCCAGAACCAGACTCCAAAGGAGGGCTAGACATCTGAAGAAATGTCCCTCAGGTGATTTTGGAGTCCATATCTGTACCAGCACAGCCCTCCACCCTCCACCCCCTGGGCTATGCAGCTCTCTAAAGTTCCTTGTAACCGTGGTCGTCAGGCCTGTGGTCTAGCTCAGCTACTCACCGTGTTTCAAGTAAGCTAAGAAGGAAGAGTGTGAAATGACTGTTGGTTTTGCCCAAGCAAAATCCATTTATTAAGCGCAGCACTTGCTTAAGAAAAAAACAACGGCTATTGACAAAATATAAGAAAATAAATTAAAGCAGCGACTCCTTAAAAGGACCCTGTCCAATAATTTGATTTTTTCCCTTTCTTCCCTTAAAGGCCACAGTGACACAATCAATCTTGCTGCTCCATGGGCTTGTCTCATTACAGCTTTTTCCTAAGTGGGGAAAAAAGAAGAAGAAAAGAAAAGAACAAGCAGGGAAGTTGTGTGCTGTCTGAGTGTTGTCACATCCCCTGAGAACTGCCCTGCCCCTGTGTGGCTGACCGCCTACTCTGGTCAACTGCTCCCAGCAGCAGCCACACTGACTGTCCTCTGTATCTCTGGTCCTGGGGAATTCTGCCTTCCCCACCCTCTGGATAGGACCATAATGTCTGACTGGCTGAGGCCTTCTCCTTCCAACCCTCATGATCTCAGATCCTGCGACCCTATCTTAGGCCCTAGGCACAGCTGGCTAGGTGTTTTAACAGAATTCTTGAAAAACAGTTGATAGACTTCATNAAAAAAAAGTGAAGCAAGGTACATGTGTGCTGAGAGCACACACACTTTGCACACCTGAGGAGACCTGCTCTGTGTACAGTACCTTGCTTCAATATATGGAGGCTCTCAGATGGAGGAGGCCCCCATATCCTTCTCTTTACAAGACCCTTTACCCCAAAGCCTGTTCTCCTCTGGTCAGCTGCTCATGCTGAGTGCCTCCCCCAGCAGTAAGGCCTCCTCACCACCTCCCCATCTTAATAAAGCAAATGACCTTTCAAGTAGTCTCTGTGTTTGGAACCATGGCCCTGTTGTGTCCTTGGCTAAATCAATGAGTCCCTGTAAGTTTCTCTATCTGGAGAGCAAGGTCAGTAACACCCAGGGGTGGGTGTGAGGACTGAAAGAGCAGCCATGTGTAGTAATAATAATAATAATAACAATAATAATAATTTATAATCGAGCACTAGCTCGATTTCTATTTCTATTTCTTTCTTTACATCATCGCCTGAAGTCTTCAGTCTCCCACTTGTGGCCTTAATTTAAAGCTGAGAAGACTGAGGTGCTGAGAGAGTGTGTTAACTGCTTATGGNTGTAGTTNTAAGACGAAAGACCTTTTATCTGGGAGTGGGGACTTTGCAGAATCCTCACCTCATCCCTCCCTCCATCTCCCTCTGGAAAGAACCCTCCCCCAATGGGTGTGGTCTTGACAGAAGGGCATCCTATGGGGGCCTGCTTCCCATGACAGAGGTCNAAGAGTAGCTTGTCTCATACTGCAGGGTAGGGAGTCACCTCACACCAGCCTTCAGCCCCTAGTTTTCTCTTACCTGATCCCACAGTTGCCTGAGAATCTGAGGGCCCCAAATAGAATCTTCCCATTTCTTTTAACGTGAGTGGAATCTGAACTCTGTAGCTGTCAGCTCAGAACTCTGCAACTGAAAAACATAATTGATCATGATAGCGTCAAGAGCAGCTATGGGTTCTTTTTTTTAAAAATTTCATTTTTTTTAAATTACATTGTTGTTCTGCGTGCATGCATGTCTGTGTGAGGGTGTCAGATTGCCTGGAACTGGAATTACAGACAGTTGTGAGCTACCATGTGGCTGCTGGGAATTGAACCCTGGTCTTCCGGAAGAGCAGCCAATGCTCTTAACTGCTGAGCCATCTCTCCAGGCCTTGCAGCTATGGCTTCTTGAGCATGTACCGTGTGCCGCACCCTAAGATAAAGAACTCTATAGACATGGTCACATCTCATCCCCACCACACTCTTATAAGGGTCCCTGTCTCNCAGGCAAGCAAAGTTGGGATTACAGACATTGAGACTTTTTCCTTTATCAGCAGCTAGAATGCAGGCCAGCAGGTTCAAGCCCAGCTGCTTGAACACAAAACATCCTCTCCTTGGTGCACCTGATGGAGCAGAAGTGAGAGGCCATTTCAAAGCCCCTGCTGCACTATGGCTTGGCAGCCAGAGATCCCCTGAAGCACTCTTGGGAAACCCAGAGCAAGTGCCATGGGACCGTGTGCTGAAGCCTGGCCAGCACTGGCAGACTGTGGGAAAGAAAGTTTGACCCAAGTCCACACAGTATTCAGCCAGCTGGACACCTGGTGGGAAGCAAAGCCTNCAAGGGAACTGTCTGATGAACTCCAGGCAGCACAGGGTGGGGCCAACATTTGCCACTAGATTGCTAACGGAAACTGGAACCTTGAAGGGACAACTGGGCCAGCATCAGTAATCTGATCTTCCAAAGGAAGATACACAGAGGAGAACAGGGTCACCCATTGCTCATCACCCATCATGGAGGGATGCCCAGGGGTGAGGCAGGCTTCTGGGAGCAGGGGAAGGAATGCCAAGAGATTGATACTGAATCCTAGCAACCAGTCAGTTTCTACATCCTGTATCTCCACCTTTCCACTCCACATCAACTCCTTCTTTATTGAACTCCCAGTGTCAAGTGGGGATGNCAACCCTGTCCTGCCCCGTACCGCTTTGTTTTTTTGTTCCTTACTGTCCCAGAGAACAGAGATTGGCCTGGTTTTCAGGGTCTCGGAGAGACGAGACTGCTCTACATTATCTGATTGTGTGTCTTCCCCTCTCCCTATTCAGGCTATCTTTAGCCCAGACTCCCTCCTCTCCCCTGCCCCCTGCCGCCTTTCATCCACACAGCTTTCCCTTTGATTTTCGTGTCCCTCCTCCACTTTCTGTCTCTTTAAAAAGTTTTTAAAAATAGATTCATTTATTTTATTTGATGCGCATGAGTGTTTTGTTTGCATGTATATGTGTGTGCCATGTGCATGCCTGGTGCCATGGAGGTCAGAAGAGAGCCTTGGAGTCCTTGGAACTGGAGTTAGAGACGGAGAGCTGGAACTGTGTGGGTGCTGGGAACCAAACCTGTGGCCTCTGGAAGGGCAGCCAGCGCTCTTAACCACTGAGCCATCTCTCCAGCCCCTGGAATAACATTCTTCAAGTGCTGAAGGAAAGAACTGTGAACTCGGACCTCATGGGAGGGTCTGAAGGGCTTGCAGATGGAGGAAGGCCATGAAGACCTGTTGCTGGGAGACCTGTACTGGGGCTTCTGGAAGGAGTCACTTAGGCAGCAAGTGCNTGATGTTATCAGGAAACCTGAGGTAAGAGCAGCAGAAATGGCAATTATCTGGGTAAGTAACACAGGCTGCTTCTCTGTTATTATGTATCTGACAGTTGAAAATATAACATTATCTTAAGGAGTTTTCACTGGTAACAGTGTTATCTAGAAGACAGACACAGTGTAAAGGGAGCAGGGTGAAGGGAAATAGGCAGATAGGAACTTTAAACAAAGAAAAGTTAGCATGTCTATTGNAAAACCCAAAACTGTTCAAAGAGATGTAGTAAAAATTTATATGCCAAACTTGGTCACCTGAGTTTAGTTTGATCTTCAGAACCCACACAGTGGAAGGAGAGAGTGTGTACCAGGCTTTTTCTTTTGGGCCACCAACCAGCTCCCAAATCATGACACAGAGACTTATTATTAGTTTTGAATGCTCAGCCTAGCTTAGGCTTATTTCTGGCCTGCTCTTTTAACTTAATTTAACCTGTTTCTCTTTATCTACCTTTTGCCTTGGGGCTTTTTACTTTTCTTTCCTTCTGTATATCTTACTTTCATTGTTTCTTGTGTCTGTCTGTCTGCCTGGCTTCTGGCCCCGAGTGTATCCCTCATTCTCTCCTCCTCCTTTTTCTTGTGTTCCTCTCCAGAGCCTAGATTTCTCCTCCTATTTATTCTCTCTGCCCGCCAGCCCTGCCCATCCCTCTCCTGACTAGCTACTGGACATTCAGCTTTCTATTAGACCAATCAGGTGCCTTACACAGGCACAGTGAAACAGCCACACATCTTTATATAATTAAACACACATCTTTACATCATTAAACAAATGCAGCATTAACAAATGTAACACATCTTTACACAGTTTAAGTAATATTCCAAAGCATTAACAAATGTAACACATCTTTGCCTAGTTAAAATAATATTCCAAAAAACAGAGCCAGGAGTGGTGACTCGTGGCCCAAATCCCAGCAACTTGGGAGGAATAGGCAGGAGGATTGCTGGTAGAGTCTTTGCCTAGGGTGCCTAAAGCCCTGGGTTCAATCCCCAGCACCATGCAAACCAAGTGTGACCGTGCACATATGCAACCTAGCACTTGGGAGGTGGAAACAGAGTGATTAGAAGTTCAACGCCATCTTTGATTGCATAGTGACTGTGAGACCAGCCTGGCCTACAAAACACCCTGTCTTAAAATAAACAAACCCAAAGTAGATAAAATGCATTAATAGTCAAAAAGAATCTTGCATTAAACCTTTACAAAAATGGACTCTAAGTAGATTATAAACTAAAAAATATTGGAATAACATAGGAGAAAACCTTCATGACTAGGGAGTGGTCACAGAGTTCTTAGACAACATACAAAGCACGATCCACACAGGATAACTGCACTTTATCACCATGAAACTTCTGTCTGAGATGGAAGACAAGCTCTGGACTTGAAAATATGTGTGAACCCCATATCCAGTGGATGTACAACAGTATGTGTGAACCTCATATCCAGTGGATGTATAATAGTATGTGTGAACCCCATATCCAGTGGATGTATAACAGTATGTGTGAACCCCATATCCAGTGGATGTCTAATTAGAGTTATAAAGAACCCTGAAAACATAACGGGGGCCTGGTGGAGGTGGCACACGCCTTTAATCCCAGGACTAGGGAGGCATAGGCAAGTGGATCTCTGTGAATTCAAGGCCAACCTGGTCTACAGAGTTAGTTCCAGGACAGCCAGGGCTACACAAAGAAACCTGTCTCAAATCCCCTCACCCACTCCCCAAAAATAACCAGGAAGGAAGCAATAAAACCTAATGAAAAACGGAGCAAAAGTGTTGGAGGCTGGAGAGATGCTCAGTGGTTAAGAGCATGGGATGCTCTTGTATCTGGATCAGAATTTGATTCCCAGGACTGAAGATGGACAGCTCACAAGCGCCTGTAACTCTAGCTCTAAAGTATCTGATGCCCTCTCCAGGCCTCCACAGGCACCTGAACTCATGTGCACATACCTACACAGAGACACAGAAACATACACATGATTAAAAATAAGATAAATCTTAAAAAATAAAAACAATAAAGCTGGGCATGGTGGATTGCATCTTTAATCTCAGCACTCAGGAGGCAGAAGCAGGTGGATCTCTGAGTTTGAGGCCAGCCTGGTCTACTGAGTGAGTTCTAGGACAGCCAGGGCTACACAGAAAAATCAGTCATCAATCAATCAGTCAATCAAATAAAAACTNTGCAAAAGGTTTGAGCAGACACTTTGCCAAAGAGGATCTGTAGCANTGCTAATAAGCACGTGAAGGATGCTTAATTCCATCAGCCTCTAGGGAGATAAGTTATGATCACACACCATTAGAATGAATAAAACAAAAATCTTGCCAGTACCAAGTGCTGACAAGGACACGGAGCAACTGGACTGCTTATATATTGCTAGTGGGAATTCGAGACAATTCTCAAGCTTCCTGTACAGTTAACTGTATAGTTCCCGTATGACCTGGCAACCCCAATGCTGAGGAAATTAAATTGTAGGTTCTTATGAAAACTAGAATTGCAAATATCTGGAAAAGCCTGAATACCCATTCATTCACTGGACACTAAAAAGCAAGAAACTATTAATTCATAGAACCTCAATGGATTTTCAGTGTCATTGTGCAGAGAGAAGCCAGTCTCACAGGCTACCTGGCTCATTGCATCTGAGGGACATTCTTCTCAAAGCAAAGCTTTGGTCTCAGGTTGGGGTGGGGGAAGCCCACAGACACTAGCACTCTTCTCTGTATCTCTTGTATCTACCACTGTGGTAGCCACACATCTATGTGTGTATGGAGTTCAAAGAACACGTGTCACAGAAAGACAAGTATATATTAGGTTTTTTTTTAATTTAATTTAATTTTTATTTTACATATTGGGTATTTTGCCTGCTTGTATCTGTGCACCATGTGCATGCAGTGCCCATAGAGTCCAGAGGAAGGCATCAGACCCTCTGGAACTGTAATTAAATCTGGTTTTGAGCAGCCTTGTGGGTCCTCTGGGAGGTGGGGAGAACAGCTAGTGTGAACAGCCACGGAGCCGTCTCTCCAGCCCCCATACTCTAGTTTCCAAATAAAACAAACACTGTATCTGGAAGAAAATCACTCAGGACATCCCTCCTAGGTCTTTGGTGAGTTTTAGCTGAAATATTAAAGTTTGTGCTTCTGAGGGTCTTATAGGCAGAGCCAGTGACAATGTGACTTCTGAGGCATGGGGAGAGAGCCATTTGTCATCTTATTTGTTACCTTTTGCACAGGCCTTCTTTGACCCTTTCTTGATGGAATAATCCCCCTGTATCTATTCCCTACTGAAAAACAAACAAAACCTACCACAATGGCCAGCAAGATGCTTTGTGACGTAGGCACATACATTAAGAAAACAGAAAATTAAAACTTGAAACCACCACACACTTAGTTTAGGAGAACACAGTTTGTTCTGGAGGTCAGGGGCTTAGTGTGGCTCCTCTCAGGCTAAAATTGAGATGTTGAGAGGCCCCTGTGGAGGCCTGGGAACCTTCCTAGCTTCTCAAAGTTATATGCCTCCAGCCTTACGGACCCTCAAAGCCAGCATCCCGGGGCTGAGTCCTTCTCATAGTCTCTGGTTCTTTCTTTTTGCCTCCCTCCTACAAACTCCTTCTCCACCCTCCTCCCTTTTTTCCTTCCCCTTCTATCCCGGTGCTGGGTTATTATTAACTAACTGGATGTTGCTGTTGCTAGGTATGCGTACTTCCGTACTGATGGAGCCCTGTGGGAATGGTGGCACGGCAGAGCACTCGGGGTCATCTCTTTGACCCAAAGGCAGCTGATTAGCAAACTACAATAACTTCTGACACTAATGACCCAGAATCAAGCTAGACCGCATGGATTAAAGCTAAGCCCTCTCCTCAGCTTTAAAGGCGCACGCCTTTAATCCCAGCACTCGGGAGGCAGAGGCAGGCGGATCTCTGTGAGTTCAAGGCCAGCCTGGTCTACAGAGTGAGTTCCAGGACAGGCTCCAAAGCTACACAGAGAAACCCTGTCTTGAAAACAAACAAACAAAGCTAAGCCCTCCTCTTCAGATGCCCATCACATGTCCAGGTGTCTCAGTACCACCCTCATCCTTGACAGGCCAGCTACAAATTCAGGAGTTGCCCACCCACCTAAGTTTGATAATTACTGTGAAGGCTTGTAGAGCTTCAGCAAGGNCTGTACTTACAAATGCAAAAAGATACGAATCAGAACCAAGAAAAGAGAGCCACACAGGAGGCCTGCGGGGTCCCCAGCTCAAAGCTTTCATTGTCTTCAGAACAGCAAGAATGAGTTCCTGGGAGTCCCCAGGTGATGGTACAGAGCTCTGCTAGCTGAGGAGACTTTCTTGAGTTTGTGTTAGGGTTTCTTTTTACTGGNATCANTTGGCTCACTGGTCATTCCATCTTTAGCCTCTCTTCCCCTCTGGAGGTTGGGCNGATACCTTTAGACTTAAACCTCCAACCTCCCAATCACATAGTTGGCTTTCCCCACACATCNAGCCCTGGCCCTGACCTCATTAGCATTAAATATGGGAATTCCAGCACAGTCGACAGAGATGCTGCCTACAGATCCCAAGCCTTTTAGATAAGGAACCCAGCAAGAGGTCAGTCCAATTTTCTGTACACACCCTTAATTCCAGCTTCAAGCTCATTTCCCTTTGGCTAGGTAACACACCTAGAGTTTGGGGAGCAGAATGTAAATATCTTTAGGGGGACCATTTTGCCCCCACAAGCTCTTAGCCAGGTTCACCTGAAGGTGGCCTGTTGCTCTCCGTCACAACATTGCTCCTGCTGTGTGTGATTCAATTTCTTTGTTTCTCCATCTCCGGAGTGTGAAGTCTGCAAGAGCAGGATCCAACACCTCACATTGTCCTGGGCACACTGTTGGTGTCACATGACTGGGAGACAAAGAGAGTTAGAGGATGTGGTCTCTAGGTTGGGCTCAGATGGTGAGCAGAATAGTTCAGGGTGAGCAGGGAGTCTGAGCAAAGAAGAGCCAGCACATATGGGCAGAGGAGGGCGAATGGGTGGGTTCAGGTCCCGAGTGGACTGCTATGCCCAGAGTGTGGGCTAGCTGCCCATGGGAGAAAGGGGCAGAGAGATGAGCAGGAAGGCCAGCATAGATGCAACCGAACATGCAGGCTCTACACCCACTGGCTTGCTACATCTGAATGACTTGCCTTTCCTCTCAAATTGGGGGCTACAATGCCAGCACCAGGGTATGGCAGATGGGCACAGACTCACACTGGAATCAGGCAGACAGGGGTTCAAGTCTCACTTCTGCTGCTTATAGTCATGGCCATGAGTAAGACACCTCACATCTCTGGGACCATCACTGTGGTTGTTTACTCATCAATGTTGTCCAACCCATAGCTTTCACCTGTGTGGAGCCTGAGACCTTGCTCACCAGTCTGCCTTGCAGCAGGTGGCACAGATCTGGCTAATGAGCCAGAGACAGAATCTCTGTGAATGATGCCCTGGTAATAGAAAAGGTCCTATAAAAAAAGGGGGCCAAGCTCAGATAGAAAGAATTTGATTTTTGTTTTTCTTATCTCCTTCTTGCTTTGAATGCCAAATGATCACAAGAGAAGCAGCAGCCACCTCGTGGACGTGACAGACAATCTGTGAGGAATCCCAAGGAAAGCCTGTGAGGTTACCACAGAGCAAGGGGTCTGTAGCCAATCACTCTTGGGGTAGTAGATGGTATTTTGTGGGTATTTGGATACATTCTTTGAGCCTCACTGTCTACTGTTAACCGGGCCAGGCATTTTTTATCAAGGTTGTGTGCCAAGAATTCCTTTGCCAAGAACAAAGAGTGAGGTCCCTATTCCTATTGCATTTACATTTTGAGGGGAGAGAGACAAGGAATGCGCAGCAGACAGAGCATTTCTGAGTGGAGATGCTGTGACGTGCAGGTGATGTGGTGGAGACAGGTGGCATGTATGACATGGATCTTCATGCTGGAACTCTGAGAACATGACTCCCGGTTCAGACCTGACTGTGTAGCTACAAACAGGGTAGAGGGCGGCAACAGCATGGGCAGAGGGAACAGTGGCAATAAAGAAAGGCCTTGGCACAGAGGCAAATGGGCAGGTCAGGAAACGGGCAGTGAGTGAGGGGGAATAGGAGGTGAACCAGATGGTGCATGCAGAGTGGGTCTGTTTTAGATGCAGACAGGAAGCCACTGGAAGGTTACGGGGAGAGGGGACGACAATGACTGAGTGCTTGGCATACCACAGGCACCTAATAAATGCCCCATAGCCGTAAGAGAGGGTGCATTGAACCTTCCCCTTCTCAGGCTCCAGCAGCCCTTCCACACCCCTGCTCCAGACCAGGAGACCCCTTGGGCTGCCTTTTAAGTCTTCTCCCGGGGCCATTTGCTCCCTCCAGAGCAGACGACTATAATTGCTGCTTTCCACAATGACATAAAAATCTAAAAGGCACAATCAATACAGCGGCACACACATCATGGCTTTCATTGCAAACGATAAAAGTGTAAACAGCAGGGGTGTTGGGGCTCCTGAGGCTGCAGTGGGGGTGGGGTACTGCACTGGTCTCCCTGCCCATCCTTTTCCTTCTGGGGCATGGGATCCTTCCAGAAGTGCTATCCTCCCCAGCCTGGGGACGGCTCCTGCCTTTAAAGCCTGCTGGAACACGGGCTTTTCTCCCTTCCAGTTCAGCAACCTCTGTTTCTAACCCTGATTCCTGAATTCTGATCTGTTCCTTGCTTGCCTGCATCTTTTACGTCTCCCCAAATACAAAGTTCCCAGTGGCTTCCTAGATGCAGGTCTTGGGACCAGGGTGTCTCCAGAGCTGATGAATCGACCTTGACCCTGTTTCTAACCNAGCCCTTGACAATCAACTTCTTTGCCTCCACGTCCAGCCTGCCACCCACAGCTTGTGCGGCAACGTGCACAGAAACATTTATGTCTCCAGCTTTCACATCCTCCCGGCGACGACTTCCTCAAACTGGTTACTTAATGAACGTCATCCAATTCCGCTTCTGTCTTGCCACAGCCTCATTTGCGAAAGCCAATCTGCTTTATGATTTTAACCTCTGGCTAGAAACTGCTCCCAATTTCATGTCATCCATAAACTTGATGAACGATTAGCTTGCTTCTCTGCAGTCATTCATTTATTCCTCCAGCATTTAGTGAGCGCCTACTGGATGTTAGGTGCTGGCTACACAATGGCAGAAGATGCTGGCTTTGCAGGCCTCGTGTGCAGGTGGTGTACCAACCTGTTACGGTTCCTGTTCATGAGATCTGGGCTTCTTCGGAAAGGAGGAAGTTTAAATTTACTTGAAGGTGACGCACAGGGGTTTTACGGCACGAGAAGAAATGGCTTCCCCACACATGTTCATATTCAGGCGCTCAGGGCCTTGCAGTGTCGGGCCTGTAGCCGTCTAGAGCCGGAGGCTTTGCTGTCTTCCAGCATGCTCACTTCCACCTCAGTTTCATCCTGAGGCTTGTGTGGTAGCAAACAGGAAGAAGAAAGCCTGCCTCTTTCTCAACAAGTGCAGCAAAAGTCTGTGTGAGACTCAATGGTGGCTCACTTACTGGGTCTCTATGTCCAGCCGTGATCTGTCANCATACNAGGAGGAATACAAACCCTCTGATTGGCCATGCCTGAGTCACATGGCACTGAGCCCTGGCACTGNGGTGGAGTCAGCTACATTTTAATAAAGCTACCGTCTGAAAGAGATTCTCAGAGGTAGACATCCTTAATGCTGAGAAGGATGAATGGATGATGGTCTTTGTCAAATACACTGCACCTTCCTACCTGCTTGGGTACAAGGACACTGTCCCAATCCTCTGGCCATGTGAGTGGAGCCCTGAGCCCTCCCTTACCCCATCATGCCTTCTTGTGCTGGTTGGCTTTTGGCTTTCTGCCTTCGTGGACACCAGCAAGTCATTCCAGTCACTTCTCTCATGCTTGGCCTTTTGATCTTTATGCTCTTCCTGTTCCCAAATCCAGCTTTCTAGCCTTTCCAGAATTTGCTAGGCTCCCTCTGNACCTTCCAGTTGACTTCAGCTTACTGGGCTATGAGAGCCTCCATCCATTGTCCCCTTCCTTGGAGACATATGCAACAGTGGATCACAGAAGGTGGGGCTGTGCTTCTGTGACAGACAGATCAGATATTTGGTTTTTTACTTTTTTCTTATCAAGGCTGGGGTTTGAACCCAGGGCCTCACATGTGCTCTAGGGTTAGGTTTGGCTGTGAATGACAGAAGCCACCTGAACTGGAGTTGATTTTATCTCTCAAATGGTCAGGACCCTGGAGATGCAAGCCGGGGACAGAATAGACTTCCCTCAGCAGCATCGGTGACCTGGCTGTCCTCCTTACATGTTTCCTCTTCATGGCTATTACTGGCTATCAACTGACTGCATCTGGAATCCACTAAAGCCAANCCTCAGGGTGCTCCTGTGGGGGGCTTTCTTACTCAGAGTATTATATTCACACTATTATTACATTTTATAATATGAATAATAATATTCATATTATTATTATATTTCATACTCAGAAGCAGGAAGACTCAGTCCCAAATGTAGGTACCACCTTCTGCTTGCATCCCAGATGAAATGACACAGAAGGAGGGAACGTTGCTCTTTGCCTGCTTGTTCTCATCCTCTCTGTCAGGTTCATCTACCCTGTTGCTGAGGTGTTCCTTTGCTAGTGTAGAACCTACTTCTTCAGGCTTCCAACGCAGACTGAAGATCAGCAACTGTGGTGGTTTGTGAATGAAAATGAGGCCATGACCACTTCTAGGTATGGTTGAGGAGAAGGGTTTTATTGTGTACACGAGGGAGAGAACAGCCAGAGGCATCTGGGAGAGTCCAGAGCAGGGAGAGAAAGAAGTAGANTAAACATGACCAGCGGATTGAACCAGACCATGAGAGGAGTGGGGAAGAGGGGAGTGAGAGAGGAAGAGAGAGGGGCCAGAGAGGGCATAGGAGCCAAGAGCGGACCAAGTGAGCAAGTGGCTGACATGGCGTGGTTCTACAGGAAAGAGGAGCTGGAGGAAGGGAAGTGAGTCTCCTGGGCTGGAGAGGTTTAAGGTAGGAGGCGGGGTGGGAAGACTGAGAAGAACCAGGATTCTGTAACAGGTTCCTGTGGTACTGAGGCAGGGCCTAGCCTGCCAAGCCCACACTTGTCCTGAGTTTCTTTGGGACCTAACAGTTTGAATAAGAATGGCCCCCATAGGTTCACGTGTTTGAAAGCTTAGTCACCAGGGAGTGTCAGTACTTGGGAGGAATTAGAAGGTGTGGCCTGGTTCTGTCTCTTATACACATCTAGATGTGTATAAGAGACAGGATTAGTAGGTGTGGCCTTGTTGGAGGAAGTGCATCACCGAAGGTGGGCTTTGAGGTTTCAAAAGCCCAAGCCAGGCTCAGTGTCTCTCTCTCTCTCCCCACTGCCTGCAGATCCAGATGTAGAACTGTCAGCTCCTTCTCCAGCACCATGTCTCTCTGCCTGCATGTCACCATGCTCCACACCATGATGACAACAGACTTAACCTCTGAAACTGTAAGCCAGCCCCAATTAAATGCTTTCCTCTGTAAGAGTTGCCATGGTCATGGCGTCTCTTCACAGCAATAGAACATTGACTAGGACAGCAGCTCTCCAGGAATCCTCCAGGCCTTCAGCTGGAACAGCTGAGACATCCAGTCTCACGGACTGAACAACTACGTGATCCTCAGCCTCCCCAGTGTGAGACAGTCATTGTTGGACTTCCCCAGCCATAGTGTGTGAACCAATGGAATGAACGAAGCCCCTTTTACTGTATACACTCAGCCCAGCCCNGCTAGCTTGGTGAGCAGAGCATGAGGCTCGACTATATCCATACATTCCATCAGTTCAGTTCCTTCGGAGAACTCTGGCTAATAGAAGTGGCATAGGNCCAGCTGCCGTGAGGAAAAAGACACAAAAGAAGAGACACCCTTCCTTCGAGGCCACTTCCCAAATTTCAAAAGCATTATGGTCATAATTGAGGTGTTCCAGTTAAAACAAATGTCAGGGTTAAAATATAAACTATAAACATCAAGAACACCGGAGAACATACATGAGAAGGCTTGCTTCTGAGTATGGAATGACCAAGTTACCTAGATAGGAAAGGACTGGGCTCTGGGAAAAATAACTAAGAGGATCTAGGCAAGCTCCTGCATTCCCCACAGACCCTCCCTGAGGAGCACACACAAGGTACCACTGCCCTTTCCCCTAGTAAACTTCTGATCTTTATGGGTAGTTACTCCTTTACAAAAAATTCTGCATCAAACATACTTTATATATTCTTGCATCAAATTCATCTAGTTGGAACAGACTAAATTGTGGGTAAGGACAGNTTTTAAGAACATCTCCCCTTAAGGGCTAGAGAGATGGCTCAGCAATTAAGAGCATTGGCTGGTCTTCTAGAATACCCAGGTCCAGTTCCCAGCACCCACATGGTGGCACACAACTGTCTGTAACTCCAGTTGTAGGGGATCTGATGTTCTATTCCAGCCACCATGGGTACCAGATATGCATATGGTATACAGACATGCAAGCAGGAGAAACACCATACATATAAAATAAATANTAATAATAAATTTTAAAAATATCATGCACATAAAATAAAAATGGAAAAATAGAAGAAGAAAGGGAAAAAGAAGGAAGGAAGGAAGGAAGGAAGGAAGGAAGGAAGGAAGGAAGGAAGGAAGAAAGGAAGGAAGGAAGAAAGGAAGGAAGGAAGGAAGGAAGGAAGGAAGAAAGGAAGGAAGGAAGAAAGCAAGCCTCTCCTATCTCAGGAAAGAGAGACCACGTCAAGTGTGGGCAAAGGGAGAAATGGATGGTAGAGCAGGCTTAGAAGTCCAGACTCCAGAGGCAGCCCATGCCCGTGCCCTCTGCTCAGTCTGTTCTCCTCCCTGGAAGCTGTACTTTCTTTCCATCTGTGATTTCTTTCCAGCTAAAAATAAACTTTGGCTACTACTCGCTCTACCTGTGCCCTGGTGGGAATTCTTCTCCATCAGGAGCATAAGATGCAAACTACTGCAGCGGGGTGGGGTGGGGATGGAGGGAGGAGTGGGGGCGGGAGGGGATTCCAGAGGGAGATGGCACTCCCCGTTTATAACAAAGGCCTGTGGCCCAAAGTGGGAAGTTGGAAAGAGCAGAGGGGGGAGAGCAGCTGCGAGCCTGATATGATTCAGACGGGGAGGGACATAGACACTGGGGACCAGNACAGCAATCTGCACTCCAGACCCTCACAATGTGTGCATAGCCACGACTTTAGTCAGCTGCCCTAGAGAAGTGAGGAAGTTAGATTAGGAGAGATGGAAACGTTAGCCCAGCACCCTGTCTGCTCGCTTTCTTCTGCTAACTCTGTCCACGGCTCTGTCCTGGACTCAGAATTGCTCATTTTGTTTGTTTGTTTGTTTTTTGCTATATGGTCCAGGCTGGCCTCAAACTCTCAATTCTCCTTTCTTGTCTTCCCGAGTGCTGGTGTTTAAGGTGTGTAGCACCCTGCCCATCTCCTTAAGTTATTCCTTTTTTGTTTTAGATTTATTTTATTTATGTATAGGAGTGTTTTGCCTGCATGTATATATGTGCACCATGTGTACGCTGGTGCCCATGGAATTTGGAAGAATCAGATCCCTTGGAATTAAGGATGGTTGTGGACC
>LZPO01096785.1:605485-618255 GCA_001675575.1 Neotoma lepida
TGCAAGTTTATGTACTTAGCTTTGTCATTATTTTAGCATGTATTTCTACTGATTAAGAAAATTGCATATTACGTGATGCTGGCAACAGCATTGTTTATGTGTTTATTGCAGTCTATGTTGAGACAGTAGCCTAGAACACCCAGGTGTGCGTTCTGCACNGTTAGTGTAATTAAGTCACCTGAGGATGCACTCCTCAGAGTGCCCGGTTGTTAATGACATATGACTCTGTTTTTGTGCCTCCTCACTGGTCTTAGGCACATACCAATGTCACCATAGGAATATGGTTCCTTTGACAACTTCCATGTCTGTCCATAGAAGAGATGCATGATTGTACACAGGGAACTTTGCATTGGGCTATAGATGTCCACAGTGCCTCCAGTTCATCCTACAACTCACTGGGTCCCTTAGGGCTCTTGGTCACAGCTTTTTGCCTTCTTTCCTAGGTCGGGCCTCCTGTTTCTGGTGTCTCTGGTCATCTTGGTTTAGTATCCTGAAAGGAGCAGAAGAGAACCCAGCATTTGGGGATCTTGCTTGCTGATTTCTCTTTTCTNCCCTCATTTAGTAAATTGTTTACCTGAACCAAGTTTGGAGTAAGTTTTCTTCAGAATTTGGAAACATTTCTTCCAGTCTTGTAGTTTGTAGAACTGAGAAGTTGTAGAAACATCATTGTCCCCAAGTTTCAGAAACTTTGCAACAAAACATTTTGTTTTGTTTGGATTCCAAACTCTCACGCCCATCATTTCTAAGGCTTTTTGTTGATGTTGTTGTTGTTTTGAAACAAGGGTTCTCTGTAACAGCCTTGGCTGTCCTGGAACTCACTCTGTAGACCAGGTTGGCCCTGAACTCACAGAGATCCACCTGCCTCTGCCTCCCAAGTGCTGGGATTAAAGGCGTGCGCCACCACCACCTGGCTATTCCTGAGACTTTTTATTGAATGATTTCATTCATGATTTCTTTCTTGACTTCTTGCTACTCAGACGTTAGATCTCTCCAACTGACCTTCTAATGCTCCTACTTCCTATTTGCCATTTCTTTGGGGTTTTGCTCTGTTTTCTGTGGGATTTCCTCAC
Organism: Neotoma lepida; assembly: GCA_001675575.1. Classification (NCBI taxonomy): domain Eukaryota; kingdom Metazoa; phylum Chordata; class Mammalia; order Rodentia; family Cricetidae; genus Neotoma; species Neotoma lepida. Next base: position 606,556 of record LZPO01096785.1, read on the forward strand.
ATTTGCCTTCTTGTCTGTCTTAAAATCANTTCTTCATGCTACAGTCCCCAAGAGGTGTCCTCTAATTCCGCACTCTCACAATGCTCCTGTTTCAGCNCTGACAGCCGTGGAGCTCCTTGTCTCCCTGAGGTTACTAATGACACACTGTAAAGGCTTTTGTCACCTCACACAGTCTTGGTTTCTTTAAGTTATCCTTTCCCGTTTGTCTGCTTTGTTCTCTCTATTCTACAAAGGAGGAGTCGCTACAGTTTGGATCTGGAAGACTTTCCATGGCCGTGTGTTAAGGTTTTATGCCACTCCTACAGCTGTAGCCAAGAGGTAGAGCCTTTAAAAGGTGGGACCTAGTGGGAGGTCTTCAAGTCCTTAAGTGTTTTCCCCTGAGGGAGATGGTAAGCCCCTGGCTACTTCCTGTTCCTCTTTTCTTCTTCTAGGTCGCAAGGTGAGAGGTTTTGTTCCATCTTACTCTACCCACCACGGTGTACTGTCTTGCAAAAGGCCAAGTGACCTGGAAGAAACACTTGAACCAAATGAAACTTTGCTCTCCACATTGCCTGCCTCTCCAAACATCTGCTGCTGATTCACACAAGGTGTTCTCCAGCTGTGTGGATCTGCACATCCTCAGCTCGTGGTCAAGCTAACGCAAAGAGACGCCAGCATCTCAATGGGCCACTGTCTGGGGACTCCCCAGCACCAGAGCACGGAGCTCTTGCGTTTGGAGTTGATCAGATTCCCTAGGAAACAGTCTCCTGCATGGGAGAAGTGCTCCGGCCTAACAACTTTCAATGATGACAAGAGATGGGAGCTGGGTCCCTGCCCCAGCCTTTTGTAAACCTGCTCAGTTTGGATGATCGCAAAGCTCTTAGCTGAACTATGGGCTCCACTATGGAGGAGGTCAGTGGCCTAAGAGCTGAGACAGGGATTGATCTAGTCTGCTTGTTGAAAAGTTAGTATCTCCTCCGACCTCTGTCCAGTGTTCTCTGTACAGTCCTGGCTGACCTAGAACTCACTATGTAGACCAGGCTGGCCTTGAACCCACAGACATCCACCTGCCTCTGCCTCTGAGTGCTAGAATTAAAGGCATGCACCACTATATCTGGCCCTTTTCATTTACTGTCGATATTAGTGTGTGTGTGTGTGTGTGTGTGTGTGTGTGTGTGTGTGCGTGCACACATGTTATGGTGCTGCGTGGAGGTAAGAGGGACAATTTTCAGGAGTCAGTTATCTCCTTCCACCAAGGGTCCCAGGGATGGAACTCGAGTTATCAGACATGCATGGCAAGTGCTTTTACACCCCGACCCCCATCCCCCACTNCCTCACAGGCTCCTGCTCAGCTGTTGTGAAGCTTTATCTGGAACATCCCCAAAGGAGCTGTCCCCACAAACCTCTCACGCCTCTGTCCTACTGTGCTTCTTTGGGCCTGACTTTTCTTGCCCTTCCCAGTCCTGGACCCTTGACCTCCTCTGCTGTTCCTTCTCCAAAGGTGAGCCTGCCTTCCATCCATTGTGCTGCCTTAACAAAACACGGCAGACNGGGGTCAGAGGCTGGAAAGGCCAAGGTGCTGGCAGGTCCAGTGGTGAGGGCCTGGTCTCCACATCCACGTTGGTGCAGAATCACCGTGTGCTCCTGGGACAGGAAGAGGACGAGGAGAGAGGGTCGGCTATTTATAAGGACATGGGTCCATTCATGGGAACAGCTCTGTAACTCAGTCACTTCTCAAGGATGCCACATTTCAGTGTCACCACCAAGGGGATTGGGCTTCAGTGTGTATCACAGAGGAGAAACACCTCACCCTGGCAGAGCCCCTCTCTGGGGTCGCCTGTGCATCTGTGGCTCCCTGAAGCTTGTTCATGTGCTCTGGCCATCTTCATGCCTTCTGTTTCCGCCCATGGGGACCTTCTCAGATATCTATAGAACGCCCTTGACCACCACACCTGTCTCCAACCATTAAGTTTAAGGGTTTTAATAACTATTTCCCGTTTCTATATATTTACCTGTTCTCGCAGACATGTAAGCGCCTCCCACTTTACTGCAGAGCACAGGGCCAGGAAACATGCAAAATGGTTGTTTTATTTTTTTTCCTTGTTGTTTGTTTCATAAAATGTTCAAGAACTATCTCTCCATTGCCAAGGAAATAGAGTGCTTATGAATTCATATATGATTTACAGACATAAATGTTAGTGGTGAAAATTATTCACCTCTAGCTGAGCTTAATTTTCAACCAGCTTCTATTATGTAAAAACAATACACCATGAAAGGAGGAAAATCACTCNTGATTCTACTTGGATGACCCCTCCTCTTCCTTCCCCTCCTCTTCTCCCACCCCTACTGTTTTGCCTGTTCCTGATCTTTCATTTAAACTTTGTACTAAGAGCATCCAAGCATTTCCAGTTTGCTCCTTGTTGCTTCTGAGGTCTCCCTGCCCCCAGGTATCCCCTGCCCCCAGGTGTCCCCCACCCCCAAGTGTCCTGTCCCTTTACTGATTTTCCTGCCTCTCCTGCATTGACAGGGTGAGGAACTTCCTGGGGGCAGGCCAGTGTCCCATGAGCCTGTGTCCTGAGCACACAGCTGAGCGTGCTGTTCAGTCACAGATTTGTATTCTGGGCTGTCACTGTGCATTAGGACAGACGCCTTTTCCCTGGTTGCTCTGTAGTTTCCTTAACGATCATTTTTAACGACTCCAGAATATTTCATCAAGTGGATGATCCATAATGTAGTTAACCAGTCCCCTACTGGGGACCATTTGGGCTGTTTCCAGTTTTTTCTTTTATCCCTATTACAAATAATGCGACAACAACCCGTTGCCACACAGCATAGTTTATTTCTCCTCTCTAGAAAATTCATGGAATGAGTGGGTCAGGACAGGCCCCTGGCTTTGAGCCCATTCCAGCCTGTAACAACCAGCTCTCCCGGTCCCCGTTCATGAGGGAGGGGGGGCACAGGTGCTCCCGTGTCTGCCTCCTTTTGCTTCAGCACAAGCATGCATCCTATGACAACATGAATCTGTCTCCCTGCTCTCCTGAGCGGTCAGGGACTGGGTTGTCTTCATTCATCAAATGTTTATTAAAGTGTTATTTATCTTGGACCCTCTAGAGCCTTGCCTTATTCTGTTCTGGCTGCTATAACAAAGTACCATAGACCGGATGACTTACAAACATCAGGAATTTATCTCCCCCNTCTGCAGGCTGGAAGTCAGAGTCAGGNTACCACTGTAGACTGGTTCTGGAGAGGGCCTCCTCTGCCCTCAGAGGTCTGCTGCTTCTCACTGTGTCCTCAGACAGCAGAAGTTAGCTGGCCAGCTCTCTGGCCTCGGTGCATCAGCATTTAGCTCTTTCATGAGGGTTTNATTCTCATGACACCCTCCCCCAACCCCCCACTCCTTCCCAAGTTCCACCTCTTAATGCCATGTTGGGAGTTAGGGCTTCCAGGCCTGATTTGTGATCGTGGGTGAGAGGCAGCAGTGTTCAGCATAACAGCCTCTTACAATACCCACCTNGTCTGAGGTGTTCTTGACCTTTGCCCCTGTCTAGGCCCCCTTCCCAGGTACCAGCTCACTGATTTTTCTCTAGAGTAACCAGCTCCCTCTACACACCGTGGCACTGTGGTTACTTATGACTCCTGTGTTGGACCTGGGCATTAGGCCTCGCCAGCCAGAGGGCACTGTATCCNTGCTCACAGGTCACATGACCCAGGCAGAGCCAATGACTGGCAACCTTGAGCCGCTCCCAGAGAAGCCCTTTCTTCCCTAAGGCNCATGAGGACAATGCAGTACTGATTACTTTATTGTTGTCATATCAACTGTCAGGATACTGGTGACCATGGAAACTTGTTGCTGCCTGTCCTCTGGTGCTCCTGTGCACACAACACAAGGNCAGTAGTCAGACACACTCAGAGGAGAGCCTTTGTCTCTTCCTTCTTCATCTTTTAAGTCTTGCTCTGGCACTGGAGAAGTAGCCATGAGCAAGANAAAGTCCTTCTTTTCACCGAGTTGACATTCTAGCAGGGACAGGGAACTCTAAAACAAGTAAGTGCCCAAGTTAGCAGGTAACTAAATCATCCCAGGAAGCAGCAAGCGGTCTAGTACGTGGAGTGAGATTCCNTGGCTGAAGGACAGGCCTTCTTTGGATCAATCCTCCTGAGACCTGTCTGAAGAGCAAACCCTGGAGCAGAGACTTGGAAGACAGGAAGCGCTTGTGTTTCAAATTGAAAGGAGCCGTCGGGGACTTGACATAAGTTTTATGAGACATAGAAACGACCAATGAATTGCACACAGCAAACACTTCCCATCTGGGTCAGTCAGGTCTCTGTCGCTGTGACAAAGGTTCTGAGGCCATCAGCTTAAAGAAAGAAGATTTATTCAGCTTATGATTCCAGGCTTTTNCACACATGGTCCCTTGGTNGAGCACGTNGCAGGCAGCACATGATGGTGAGAGTGCTTGACAGAGGAAGCTGGTCACCTCAGAAGCCCAGGAGANAGGAAGAAGAAAGACCAATGTCCCCTTCGAGGGCACATCCTAATGATCCANTAGGTCTCACCNCCTAATGGTGCCACCACTCTCAATAANNCCTGGGCTGGGAACCAAGCCTTCAACNCACAGGACACTCCAGGACACTCCAGGACACTCCAGGACACTCCAGGACACTCCAGGCTACACTGTAGCCCCATCTGAACCATTCACGTGCATGTGGGTGCTTGTTTTGTTTTCTTGGTGTTGGAATTAAACCCAGGTCACCATGCTTTCACCCCATAACTGAGCTGCCAATGCCTTTTGACACCTGGGTCCAGCAGTGACTGAAGCATTCCACCCCCTGATATGNGACAAGAGCCTTAGTTAACCTAGATGGCTAGAGCCGAACCCTACTCCACTGACTCCTTGAGGCCTAAGTCAATCAATATTGTTAAATGTGCAAATGGTGCAAAAAAATTGAAATCTTTGAGTGTTTTAGATCTCAGTTTCTCAGATTAGGGATGCTCACTTGGTTACAGCTATGCAAGTATTCTAAAAACTAAGATTCTCCAACATTTGCGATACTTCCATCCCAGGCACTTGAGATGAGCAATCCTCAGCTTCATTGGAACCACATGTTTCTAGAGGCTACCCTCAGCCATGTGTCAGTTGCCTGTGTCTCTGTGCACTCATCAGCATTCTTATCCACAGAGTTCAAGCCCAGAATATGAAACCCAGGGGGAGAAAGAACTGGAGCTGGCCTTGGCCCTCTGCCTGTGGGTTCTAGGCACCAATCTGTGCACAACTCGCCTTTCTTCTTCTTTGCTCTGAGCTATTGTCTTGTGGTAGGTGTGACAGTTCCACCTGGAGGTGTCCGGCTGATTACTCTGGGGACACTCTTATTTTCATACTTAAAGAGAATTCTGTGACAGTGGTGGCAGGGAGGCCACTGGGAGCCCCTGGCAATATGATTCTGTCTCAAGAACAAAGAGACAAATTTGCAGAAGATCAAATACACAGGAATTGGGAGGAGAAGAGGCTAAGTTACTGATGGAAACAGTGATGGGTCCAGCACCTTTTGCTGAGATCTGAGAGCCATGGATAATGGAGGACACACAGCCCAGGGTGTGTGACTTGCTGAGGTGTGGAGAAGCTGCCTCCTCCCACCTTGATGAAGACATCACTTTACNGAGAAGATTGTCCAGGTACAGCCCTTCCAGGCAGGGGCAGCAGGAGCAAAATGAACAGCAAGAGAGGCCACGGCCACNGGGCTCAGTGTGCTCTGCTGTTGTAGCAGGCACATGTGTGTGAGCACTGGAAACTCAGTGTCATTACCAAGCTTCCCAAAGTAGGGCCAGATGTTGCTGTGAACTTAGGGACAATAATGAAGGCATGGCAAGCTCTCCTGCTGGACCTGAGCTGGCACATGCACCTTCTTTACCAGGCTCAGAAGGCACTCCTCTGNCATGGTTTGGTGCAAGCCCCATACCCTCTTTTGGGCATCTGACACTGCATCCTTTCACTNTGAGGGGAGCAGCCTGCGTCGCTCAGTGGTCCCTCCCTGACCCGGCTCAGCAACCTTCCCTAGGGATACTTGCCCNTCTCCTTCCCTTCAGCCTCTCCCACATTCAAGCACATNCCTTCCTCCACTTCCCTCCTGGCGCTCCTCCCACCTGGTCCCCCAGTCTGCTGGCCCATTGGGCCCCCTGCTGCATTCATAGCCCCAGACCTGTTCTCTCTCTCCAAGACATCGAGCACTCTTGCAAACATTGCTCTTCCTTCGGGGGGTGAACTCTCATCCTGTCTGGCCATCTGTACCTCTTCCAACAGTTTCTGAAATGGCCCTAAACACACTTCTGCCATTTCAGAATACTCCAAATTTACATGAATCTGCACTCTCAAAACTGCCTGGGAAACCAAAACACTGATGAACTCTGAAAAATATTGAAGGTGCTCTGTGTCCTGCAACATCAAATAGTCAGCCAAGATTTAATTCTTTATGGAAAAATAAACAAGCACATCATATCATTAGTACGCAAATTTGCTTTCATCTTTAATAAATGATAAAAAAAAGAGGGTAAGCAGGGGCACAGAGAGACCACCAGGTTTGGACCCAGGTGGTCATGTTAGGACATTGTTAGCAGCATTGCTATTTTGGGGGGACCCTTTTGTTGATCTAGCAAAAATGTCACAGCACAATTTAAGTGGCCCCGTTAGGTACATTGAACACCCTCATACCTGTGTCATCATTTAGTATGTGCAGTACGAGTATATGCACGGGGCTATAGGTGACTCTAGGTCTCATGTACAAAGGAAGGACAGTAAGAATCTGTCATCGTACATGTTGTTGTATCACTTGCTCTGGGGAGATGGGAATTGATGTATGTTTGCCCCAATGACAAACCAGAGAAACGCCCCCACCCAAGTCCGCTCAGTACAACTGTGAGTTTACTGGGTGAGGAGAACGAGCGAGGCCCAAACAACTGCATCCCCAAAAGTCCCATCCCAGGATGGGTGTCTACCTGCCCAAAGCTACTGTGAGTGGGAGTCCTCAACCCCAGCCAACCTGCCTGTATGTCTGAGAGCACCTACAGCTGGGGTTACATACAGCCCTGGGGAGGGGGAAATGTTGGCATCTCTGCTGAGGGTCCCGTGGCGCCGCCCCCTGTCTTAGGATGCAGCTTGCAAAGGTCTGTAGGTCACCACAGCGGCTCTGATGTCAGTGCGGCAATAGCTGGGTCACACCTGGACCGACTTTCACATTTGGTATCCCTCAATAAAGATATTTCGCAAGGGCAGACAAAAGCTTACAAACAAACCGGCCTTTTGTGCTGGGNATGTGGATGACTCGGGCAGGGTGACAAAGAGAGTGTTCTCCATTTACCTTTTAATCTCCTTTTGCCCTTGGAGAGACGTGATTGTATTGCTTAGTGGGGGGAAAAATCCACACGCACATACAATGGAACAAACAAAAGTAAATGAATGTAGAGGTGTACACAGATGTGACCAAAATCCTGAAAATGGCGACTGCTGTCTGCCTCAGCCCTCTATGTGGTCTCGGAATGTCTCCTGTGCTGGGAGAGTTCCTCTCCCCCACAATTCCCCCACCCCGCAGGAGCCAACAGTGTGGATCAGTGGGGAGTTTGGCTGTGTACTGTCAGTCCTGGTCAACCCACCCTCGTCCTCTTCAAGTTCACAAAGCCATGTGGGTGGAGAAAGGGGGACATTGGAGCCCCTTGATCCTGCCTGACTCCACAAAGAGAAGACCCCGGGGGCCCAGCTGAGGAGCTGCGGGTGGCAGGCCTTCTTGTTTCTATACCCATCCAGTCACCCACCGGACCACTTGAGAACCGCTTCCCGCCAGCACAGCCCCGGGGTGGGAGCAGCCCATTCCATTGTCGGGCCCAGGCACCTGTGGAAGCTGAGCAGGGCACACACAATCAGAACCTCCCCTCTGCAGGCAGCGGGGACCGCTCAGCTCTGGAGAGCGAGGAGCAGGGACTGGGGAGGGCNGCGCTCTCCTTTTTGTCTCCAACTGCCTTTGTTCGTGAATAAACACTCTTCGGCCTCCTCCCCACCACCTGAAAGCCGCTTCTGCTGGCGAAAGAAATCGTGTACAATCTCTGCTTTAGATGTACAAAAAGTCTGAAATTGCTTGGAGACTGGTGGCAGGCGGGAGGCTGGGCGAGGCTGGGGCGGGGATCCGGGCTGTAATTGCGGGTCATCTATCTGTTTCTGCTCCTGCCTTTGCCAACGGCGCCTGCTCACAAGCAAGCTAGCTGGCGGGTGCGGGTGCAGCAAAGACCCCGCCATCCCTCCGTTCCTTACTGCTCCTCAGCAGCAGTAAAATCTTTTCCTAAAATTGCCCTTTAAAATCACGTGCAGGAGACATTCTGAGCTGCTCATGGCGAATGAGCAGATGACACGCTTGGCCCTTGGTATGGTCCCCAGGGAATACCAGGGAGGGCGGGGAGGAAGCACAGAACTCTGGCACCTTAGAGGACACTAGGGCTGCAGCTAAGGAAGATGTCTATTGTTTGCTCCTGCTCTGGCTTCCTTCCAGAGCCCATGGATCCAGAGTGCCTTCCCGCATCCATGGTGGGTGGCTCTCTAGCGTTATTCCAATTGAGATCCANCCAGCCCAAAGTGCTTTACACCCATGAACTAAAGCAACAGATCAAAGGAAGATGTGTGTGGGGTAATTCGACACTGGCGTGACCTACCCTGTTCTAGGACCAAGCAGCCCCCAAGGTATCTAAGGAGATTACAGCTCCTTAGGCAGAGAGATGCATGGATGACCAAACTCTGCCATCCTCTTGCCAGGGACTATAGCAGCTCTTTGCAAGCCGTGGTTTGTAGCATACCTCCGTAAGAGCCAGCTAGCTTCCTCATTGAACAGGATGACAGCATCGTGGCCACAATCACATGAGTATGTATCATTCACACAAAATGTGCCAAGCATGGCCTGAGCACTCTGTGTGGAAGATGTCACTTCCTCCCCATCTAGGNTGGCCAGTAGGGCTAGGCTACACCACACTGGGCAATCACCTTAGGCTGTTCCTGTCTGAGCTGGAGACTTTCAAAGGCCGAGGGACATTAAGGGACTCTCTTGGAGTCACATGGGGAATGAAGTTCAAGTCTTTGGGCTGGCTACTTCAGTTCTGGAACTTGATATTGGTGTTGGGAGCAGGCTCAGGTCCTCTGCTCTTGGTCTAGGAGCTGGTGGGAAGAGAGTCCTACACTTCTACATGCCCCTCAGCCTTGGCTCCTCCCAGCCTGGGAGCTGGGGACCTATCTGTTTTGAGGCCTCTAGTCTGTGGCTCTCTGGGAGAGATTCTCAAGTCATGCCTGCGCCACCTCCTTGGCCTCCCAGCTTTTCTAAGTATGGAGAGGAAGATGAAGATGAGCTTTTCTAAGTATGGGAAGGGAGATGAAGGGCTCAACCCTGCCCCACCCATCTCTGTGCATCAATGCTACCTGCCTGTAAGCACAGTCTGGTCTTAGCCTGCAGAAGTGTGTGTGAAGCTGGTCCTGGGGCCTGAGGAAGAAGGACTGTATGTCAGCTCTGGGCAGCAGACTATGCTGGAACCCTCATGCTCTTCAGGTACTTGCACTGTCTAGTGCCCCTAGCCCGGAAAGTCAACTGAAAGGAAGCCAGGGACCCCTGGATCCATCCTGAGGTTGTGGTCTGTGCTCGGAGGGCCCATGCTTCCTCTGGGAGAAGTTCTGTGGCTGGAGAGGGAAGACACACAAGATTGCAAGGAGAATGAACAGTCACAATNGGAGCTGCAACCTGGTCTTAGTGGAAACTGTTTCCTTCTCTGTTCATTCAGGTTCTGAGGAACTTGTCACTGCCAAAGGCAAGTCACTGTCCTCTCCTCACCTCCTGTGGGATCCAGTCATGTACCTGCCCTGATCCTGCAAGCTGCTTGTCTGACAAGAGAGTAGGATGGAGCCACTCTGTGCTGTCACCTCAGAGCCCTGCATCACAGGCCCCTTGCCACTGTCACCTCAGAGCCCTGNGTCACAGGCCCCTTGCCACCTTTCCACATATGAGTTCAGGTATAATGAAATATCAGAGGTAACTCCTTTATGAAGAAAAGAGGTTTGCCAAGGATGTAGCTCCAGCATCAGCTTGTCTCTGTGAGGCCCTCTTGGTGCCACAATGTTGGCATTACCACCTTAATCTTCCTGAGAGTGAACTCCCATTGGCCTAAGGACTTTCCACAAGAAGTCCTACTCTTTAAATGTTCCAGGGCCAGCCACGTGAAGGAGCCTGTAGGGGACGAGATACTTTCAAATCCTAGCCTGCATCAGACTCTTTGTCTGCTCCCCTCTGCTGGCTGTGACCACAGTGGACCAGGACATTTTTTGTTTAGATCTCTGTTTGTGAGGTTAAGGGAGGATCTTCCAGATACCCATATGCCTGTCTCATCTGTCCTTGCTCAATGTCACCTTGTAAAGAGGCCCCTGGACATCTCTGGCCCACTTTCCTCTACCTTCTTGCTCAATCTGGTTCTTTTGTCTTGTTTGTTTGTTTTTTGAGATGGGTTTTCTCTGTGTAGCCCTGGCTGTCCTAGAACTCACTCTGTAGACCAGGCTGGACTCCAGCTCAGATCTGCCTGCCTCTGCCTCCCAACTGCTGGGATTAAAAGTGTGTATCACCACCACCTGGCTTGCAGCCTGCTCTGAACACAGACCATCACTAAGCCCAGCCATCAGAGTTTTCTTACACTCTGGAAAAAGAGATTTGCTCCCTGAAATCTTCCCCAAGCCTGGTGCAAATGCAAACCCTACAAGCTTGTGTTAGATGGATGAACAAACGAGCTTCTAAGTATAAGACNTAATGTGTGTGCATTGCAGGGAATCAAACCAGGGTTTTGGACCAAGGAAATGCTCTAATTCTGAACTACATCCTCTGTGGTGGCATTTTACCTATGTCCCCCAATAAAATTTTTCTGAAGATCAGAGGAAGAAGGTCAGCCATTAGCCTTGCAAAATTAGCACACATCCTTAATCCTATGATTTAGCAAGCAGGGTCTGTCTGGATCCCTGTGAGTTCTAGGTCACACTAGGAACAGTCAAGCATGGAGACACACGCCTTTAATCTCAGCATAAACCATAGAATTCTGGAGGTCTATACAGACAGGCAGGAAGTGACAGAAGTGGGCGATAGGAGGAAGTGATGTAGCTAGGCTGAAAGAGCCAATGGGAGAACAGAACAGAAAGGGATATAGATGTGGAGATATAGGAAGAAACACACTCACTCTCCATTTTGGAAGCAGCGGCGGCAGTCTAAGGTGAGTCTGGTAGCTGTTCCTAATNCAGAGGAATTAGGATCTCTGTTAGACTTTCACCCCATCTCTGCCTCTGTGTTTTATTTAACAAGACTATTTAGAAAATCCATCTTACAATCCTCAGTCCTTCTGAAAGGCTCCAAGGTCATGCCAACCTTGAAGAAATAGAGGAGAGAGTAGTTGTGATGTCTGCTCTGGAACACAACTGTCCCTATTTTAAGGACAAGGTCAGGNAGGCCGCTGTGAGCCATACAGAGGTGTTGGCATGGTCTGTGGCCCAAGGNATCAGGGCTCTGTCTTGCAGAAGCCCCAGTCAAGGGATGTGACACGAAAGTAACTCTCCGGTATGAAGGCCAGAGGGTATTTAAAGACTGTGAAGGAGTTGTTAGGGCTGACTCCAAGGTCAAGGATGAAAAGAAGATGGTGTGTATGGGTGAAGAGAAGATGGTGTGTATGGG
>LZPO01096785.1:622788-640075 GCA_001675575.1 Neotoma lepida
AGCCCACACCCACACCCATCTGAAACCCTGGAGGGCCCAGAGGTCTCTCTGCTGAGTCTCAAAGAGCCTGGAGGCCACATCCAAGCAAAAGCAGAAACTAGAAATTGAGCTTTGCTTGAGGGCACAGCTTTCTGTTTTGTGCCTGACTGTGGAAGGGTAATTCTAGAAGATGACAGGGACATGGGCAGCTTGGAAGAGAGGGAAGCACAAGAGTCACAGCCAGGGTTTTGCGTCCCTGGTTGCTCACTAGGACCTAGGCTCTGAATTTGGGCTGTCTACTCAACCTCTCTGAGTCTGTCTTCATTTATTTTCAAGAGTAAACCAGTGTGACTCCATCATCTATATACCACAGCCCCGGAATCTGCCCCCCTCCTTCTGGTCACAGCTCCCCAGTTTGTCCTTAAGTCCTCAGCTGCCTCCTAGCTTCCCCTGATTTAGGCAGGATTGACAAAAAAAGATGCATGACCAAGGATTGACCAATCAGAATGCTGTAAACTGCTTCCCATTTGGTGACTGATGCAGGGACAGGCTAGCCCCAAGCCATGCCAGTGAGGGCCAGGACTGCAGCTAGGACTTTGCCAAGGAAAGAGTTGCTCTTTCCTCTGGGCTTGTTAGCAAGCCATTGTGAGGCTGGAGCTATTGGTAGCTGCCAAACGATGAGAGCTAGCCTGTGAGGAAAACAAGCATGAGGCAAGCATGCCAAGACATGGGACATGAAAACAGCCCTGACAAGTCCATAGATTCAGACCAGCCTGGAGCCAGCCGCACCTCTGGACTTCCCCATTACCAATGCCGGTCTCATACATGTCTCACTTAGTTTGAGCTTGCTTCTGTTACTTGCAACTGAGAGAGTTTATGTGAATATTCCTGAAAGGGACTAATGTGCCTGATAGTCAGTAGGCATTCAATAAATGTTTATTTTAAAATAAAGCCTTTGTGGAAAAAAAAAACAAAAACAAGAAACAACTCATTCTACAAGTGCATTTATATAATATTCTCAACATGTAGAACTGGAGATGGCAAGTAGATTGGTGGCTGCAGGGCTGGGTAGTGGAGGGCTGGAGGTGGCAGAGACTAGATCTGGGTCTTGATTGTTGTCACAGTTTTATGAATCTCCACANGACAGAATCAGAGGCACACGCCATACTGAGGATACTTCCATGGTGTAGGAAGTATGGAGGTCATGAAATGCAGCCCAGCAAAGAGGCTGTAGGACCTCTATGTACTACTCGTTTTCAAAATCAAGTTATTGAGAAAAATTCTTTCTAGGAAGGAATGAGGGCCTTTTAACCNCCGGAACTGGAATTCCAGCACTTCCNTTTACCNGCTGAGAGATATGAGACTTCTCCAAGTTAGGAGCCTTATCTCCTAACTGGCCTTCACTGTCCATGCCTGTGAAGTGGGTCCATTGGCCTCCCCATAGGTAATATGAATGGAGAAGAACTAGAGCTGGAACCTCTCTCACTCAGTGCCTGGCAGGCAGGAGGCAGTCAATGGCAGCTGGTGGACAGGTCAGTAAAGTCGAGTTCCATAGGGAGAACAAAGTGGGGCCAAGCCACAGGCTCTGGAGCCAGCCTTCCTGGTTGGGTGGCCCTGGGCAGGATACTGGATCTCTCTGACCCTTGCTTTCCCTATCTGTTCAGTGGGGACAGTGAAATGTCTTACCCCACTGGCAATTTTGAGGATTTGGTGGCATGATGACCACAGGTCAGCCACTGACACCTGGCAAAAGGGGGTGAGTCTGGCTCCGTGGGTAGAGATGGGGCACTTGGACACGTAGGGCAGTCTGTAGCAACATCACCTCAGGAAGCTCTTATTGGGCTCCTTCAAGGATCTCACCCTGGCCAGCAGGAACTCTGACCAGAGGCACAGAGCAGAGACTCCTGCCTCAGGAGGTCCTCCTGGAGGAGTGGACAAAGCCTGGACTGGTCCNCTCACAGAATGTACTCAGGGGTCCAGCCTGCAGGGAGAAAGGGCCTCACATCAGTGAGAGATACTNNACATAGTAGGAACTCATTGGATGGTTTGGGGATGTTGGAGAAGTCTCTCTGTCCCCAGATGCCTTTTGTGTCTCAGGGTTTGGGGATACTTAAAACTCTTGTCTAGCCCATCTCCCAGCAAAACATCACCCCCTCCCATGCTCAATTTCTTTTTTCAGAACCAGATGAACAACGTAGTAAGCCACTGTTGTGCTCATGCACTGAAGACAGGGTTGGTTGGGGAGGGGGTGGGGAAACAAGGCATGGTGATTGGGAGGGACAAGGGAGAAATTATTAAGTGGAGGCTGAGAATAAGCCAGGCTGGCCACGGTAGATAAAGAATGTGTCGGCTTCTGCAGCAGTCAAGCTTCAGGGATGGTTGCATCCAGCATTCCCTGCTAAAAGCAGACAGAGCAGGGGACCAGGAAGTACAGGGAATGACGCTTAAGGCAAACTTGCTGGCCTGGCCTGCTCTGGGTAATGATCAATTTAAAGGAGTCCCCTGGCTGTCACATAGATGTAGATCTATTTGAACAGTTTCAGGGCTGCTGTATTTATTTAATGTGGCACTGAGCCTGGCTGCACAGGGGTCTAAGTGCTGGGAGGAGGCCAGCTCCTGGCAATGCCTAATAGCAAGGTGAGCAAGCACAGTGCCGAGGCAGACAAAGGGGCTGTGCTATACAGTAAACGGCCACATTCAACAGACTGGCACCTGCTAGTGAAAATCCCTGGCCTAGAGTCTAAGCTTAAAAGGTGCACCTCGATTTCAAATGAGCTGGTGATTGGATGGGATGAGGGAGAATTTACTTATTTTATTTTTTGGTTTTTTGAGACAGGGTTTCTCTGTGTAGCCCTGGCAGTTCTAAAACTCGCTTTGTAGACTAGGCTGGCTTTGAACTCACANATCCTCCTGCCTCTGCCTCCTGAGTGCTGGGATTAATGGTGTGTGCCACCACCACCTGGCAAGGATGAATTTATTAAGTGGAAGNTAAGAANAAGCCAGGCTAGCTAGAGCAGATAAAGAATANATTGGCTTATGTAGCAGTCAGCTTCAGATATAGCTGGATCCAGGACTCCNCTGATTACATGCTTCCTGTCAGAGTGGAGAAAGAATGTATGTGGCCAGGAATTACTGATAAAAGTCCCCAGATTCTCTCTGACTGACTAGCTTGGGCCATACTCATTTTCTAAACCAGACACCGAGACCAGGAGGGCAGCACACACTGGGAAGAAAAACGTTAACAAGATGCTCCACTTTCAAAGTGAAAGTGCCTTGGCTGGGTGTGGGCTTCAGCACAGGGTCCCCTGACTCAACACCAGTGGCCCCTGCTCGTCTGGGTCTCTTTCCCATCCTCCATTCAAACCAAAACTTTATCTCAAGGTGGAAAAACACANGCAGCGTGCTTCCTGACTGAGCACAGCCACTGCAGGGGGTGGGGGGGCGGTACAAAACTTAGGTGATGTGTGGAAAAGCTGTACCCCCAGAGTAACCACCCAGTCAAAGGTGAAGAGGGGAAAGGACCTGCCATCAGGCCTGTTATGACTGCTTCAGGCTGGAGAGNTGGCTCAGCAGTTAAGAGTGTGTATTACTCTTGAAGAGGACCTGAGTTCAGTTCCTAACNGCCACACCAGCGACTCACAGTCTGCTATAATTCCAGCTCCAGGGGAATCTGTCACCTTCTTCTGGACTCAGTGGGGGCTGCACTCATGTGCACACACCTACACAGAGACAATAACATACATACAGTACTTAAAAAGAAAATCAATCTTAAAAAAAAAAAAGAGTAACTGTTTTCTGTACCCAGCTGGTACATCTGCCATTTTGTCTGGGTTGGCCAATGTTAAAGGTCATAAAGTAAACTTTTTTTTAACCACTCTGAGTTTCTGGCACTCATTATTATGATATGAGGAATCCTGTTCCCNACAATGCTGATTGTCTTGGNTCAGTCTAAGGGGCCAAGTGAGGTGGGGAGGCGTGTCAATTCTTTCCAAGTCTCAAGGTGACAGAGGCACAGGGTAAGGCCATCCTAGATAGGAAGCACATGCTCTCAGAATGGCAGCAGAGCCTGCACGCACAGGCTTGCCCTGCACCTCCCTCGGTCTCCTCTGCAAGTGGAGTTTATTCTTCTCACCTCCAAGAGCACCTAGGAAGAATCAGTTGCCTGCTGTCCACCGACCGCTCCAGNTAGTTCATAACTTATTCTAAATTGTGTCTCACCCTCACCGATAGCTGCTGATGCTCTTTTCCCACTCCTGTCCCTGTCACTGATGTTCCAGAACACTAAGAACCCGAGTATGTAGCCTGGAAGAGATCTTAGCATTTGTTGCAAGATGCGTCCAAGATCACAAAATCAGTGAAAACTAAGACTAGCATGAAAATCACTGAAAGCCACTAACCTTCCACCTGCCCAGTGATGTGACAACCTGACCTTAAGTGTGGCTCTTGACTGCATCCCTCACCAGACTCAGTTTCCCACTTTCCCGAGTGAGTAGAACTCCTGAGGACCATGCTCCTGCTGGCNTTGTGCAGCTGGGAGACCCCCCGGCTGGACCCTGAGCGATATCTGCATTTCTCCTTTCCCCAGCTCNGTGCCTTGGCCGTTTGCACGTGTCTCCATNCTAGACATCATTTTCTTCCCGTGCTAATTGCTTAGTTGTAATTCTTGGGAGGTAATTTTCTTCTGTTCCCTCGTTTCTGCAGTTAACACCCTCCAATTAATTTCATAGCTCTTGAAAGTTCTCCCACAAGTTGCCCTAAAACCCTCCCAGTGTAACTGTTGAGTGTGATCGGTGTCTCCCAGCAGCACGGCTCCCCACCCCCACCCTCTGCCTCAAGACANTGCACAGGAGAACCCCAGGAGAGNAGCCTTAGTTTAGAGAGGGAAACCCAGGCTCAAAGAGTAAAGCGGCTTGCTGAATGGTCCAGGATAGACAGGACTGGGGTTTGAGCCTCCAACTCCAGCTGCCACTGAGCTAACAGCTGCTACTCATGGCAGGGAGTGTCCATGTGGCTGGCTGTCAGCTGTCAGGTGCACACCTGTCTTACTGGGGGCCTCAGGGGAACTTGATGGCCACACTGGTCCCTCCTCTGGTGATTCTGCAGAGCCTGTCCTGTGTTCCACTCCGAGATGCTGCCTGGCATGCAGGAACTGAAACCCAGGGTCTTGGCAGTCTCGGACAGGTGAAAGACAGCACAGCCATGACATCTCGAGGGGAGCGGGGGGAAGTCCCACACCAACGACATTTGCAGAGAAGTGAAAACGATTTCAGATTCTATTTCCCATCTCTCTCAGCAATCCCCTGGTGGTATTTTATCTAGTAAATAGGAGGTCTAGTTGTTATTCTCAATTATGATATTAATTCTCCCAGTGACCCTGGGCTACTTTCCTTCCTTCTCAGAACCTGTTTCTCTGTCACCACCTGCTCAAGGACAAAAAAATGTTCTCACAGGAAGGAGCAGACCTGGGCCTCATCACCCAGCAGGCAGTGCAGACGGAGCTAAGGGGTGGCCTGTGAGGGGTAGACAGATGTTCCCTCTCCTTTTTTCCTATTGTAAAGCCCTCCCCTTCTTGTGCCTGTTTATCGCCACAGACCCTCTGCCCACCTTGCTGTCCGGGCCTGCTCTCACCTCCCTCCCAAGCCCTAGCAGCAAATTCCCAGCCAGCTGGCCTCCAATCTCGCGGCATGAGGCTGCTTTGATATTATTTTCTTATTTTTTTCCAGCTATCTCCCCTCCTTGGGAGGCAGGGGACGACAAGGTTGCCACGGGTAATTGGCCTCGGATTTGTCTCCCTCAGCATTCAATGACTCCTCCCTCCCCCTCTCATTCCCCCCACCCATCGCCTCCATCCCTAAGCCATCTGGAATTGGGCCCAGAATTCCCTTCTCCCCCATGTGTGAGCAGGTGTGAGTAGGGAAGGCCAGTCTGAGCACCATGTGGGAGGCCTAGGCTTCCCCCAGCATGGGCCACCAGATTCAGAAAGATCTCTTCAGTGACAAAGGGAAAAAACTCCAATAATAACCTGCAGAGACCCCAGGCTGACAATCTGCAAATACAGATGAAAACACATCCCTGATGGAAAGTCTAATGATTTTCTTTCTCATTCGGAACAGAAGACTAATTTTCAAATATTGGTCACTGGGAAAGGAAGGGCTTCATTGCTGCAGGAGCTGCCATCCAGCCTGCAGAAGACAGTTCCTCACAGCTAGAGGGCTCTGAGAGTTCTCACAGGCCGAGCTGCTGGCCAGCTCAGTTAGCCCAAAGCCCAGAGCACAGCCCGAGGGGGAGCAGCAGCCTGTCTTGTGGGACGGAGGAGGAGGAAGATGAAGCTGGTGGTATCAGCAGGTCTGGGTTCCCGCTCACATTTCTCTACAGATCCAGGGCAGTCTCTGGAGGACCTGGGTTTCTGTTACTTGCAGAGCTCTTCAGGACAGATCTGTACCATATCACCTCCTGAGACTCAGGTGCAGTCACAACACTAAACAACCCATGGGTCATCAAACTATAGCCAGCCACAGGGACAGAGCAGGTCTGTATGATTCTGGGGGCCTGAGGGGACCAGAGTGGCCAGGACTGAGACTCTGAGCAGGAAATCCTGGAGCCCAAAGGAGCAGCCAGTGTCCACCTGAGGCAGAAGGCATTTAGTATTTCAGAAGCCAGCCTGGGCCAGCAGGTGCCTGTGATCTTCAGCACCACACCCAGCTGTGGCCCCCAGTATACCTCCCACAGAGCTGAGTATTCCTCTCTCTGCAGTGCCAGCCTCATGCACACAGAGCAAGGGTCTCAAGAAAATGACAACTGCACTTGGGAGTCTCCTACTTGGCCAGCCTCCCTGGCCTCAGCTTCTTTATCTTGTGTTGGGGACAATCTTAGTTCCTGCAGCCTTGGAAGACAAGTCTTGTTCCATGCTTGGCCCTCTAGCTGGGCCTAAGGGCGATTCTCACTGTACTTCTGATTTATTTCCAAAGCAGGTGGCCAGGTAAGGGGTGGCAGGAAGGACATGGGACCATTCCCTCTCCTGTCCACCCAGGGGGCTGCCCAGAGGGCTTTCAGATGCCACTGGTAGATGACAGTCAAGGTGGCCAAGCACCAGTCCTCACTTCAAAGCTGGGAGACAGGAAGGGAACTGGGGTGGCTGCTGGGTGGTGGGATGGTTCTGGAGGGAACACTGTTATGGGACTCTCAGGCCCGGGCCAGGACACCCTACTGAATCCTCATCACAGTGAACAGGCCTGAGCCACATGGGTGCTTTTTAGACCTGCAGACTCTGGATATCACTTTCTTCTTGTCCAGTGAGAGTCACGAGAAGCTGAGCCTGGGAAAGAATGACTCTAGCAATTCTGTTGCTTCAGGACAGGTCTGTTACCTTACACTGACACACCAAGCTTCTGAGNACAGAGCCTTCACCAAGATCCTCCTTCTCCGTGCAGACAACCTGGCTCCAAGGCTGGTGTCTCACATCCCTGTCTCAATTGCCTGATCTATGAAATGAGAGGGAAGCAGAGTGACTTCCCATTAGCCCTCCCTGAATCTTGTTTCTCAGGGAGTGGGAAGCATCTTGCCTCAGCCCCATCACAGAGCAGCTTGATGGGAACTACCACAGAGTGAAGATTGTCCTGCCTCGCCAGCTGCCACTACAGACTGGGCAGTGGCGTCTGCTGGGGTGGAAGGTTCCGAAGCCAGCACATAAAGGCTCCAAGCTGGGCTTGACCACTTCACACCGATGTGACCCTGGGCACATCCATTCTCAGTACTGGGACAATGCTCTCTCCCTGGTGGGGCGATTCCTGTTCTCCAGNGGCCAGGACACAGACAGTGAAATCACAAATTAGTGAGACAAACAGTTTCTGTAAAGGCAGAAAACACCATGGCTGTGGAGGTGACGATGTGGAGGGGAGGAGCTGCCTCACTGGCAAGCTGGCATCTGAGCTGGCACCTGAATGCCACATTCTGATGTGGTGTGAACAGAGGCGGTACAGCTCAGGAGAAGGGGCAGCAGTGCAAGGGTCCTGGCGCCGGTACAGGTGGATAGAGTAAGGAAATGGAGAGATGGCTGATGGGACAGGAAGGAGCCTAAGAGGAGACTCCTAAGGGACAGGTGAGAGAGGTCAGCAGCAGGCAGATATTCAGGGCCTCTGGGGTTTATTTTGAGCAGAGAGGAAACTCATCTTAGCTGGGAAAATTAGATGGGGTGAGTTAAGGCAGTCACAGGGTCCAGATTACTGCCAGGTGAGTGCTCTCTTTGTCTTTACCTGTGACAGCTCCACTGTGCTGAGACACCAGCCACATGGAGACTTGGGGTCCCAGATGTCAGGATGTGTGTGAGATCTCTGGTTCTCTGTGCATGGTGCAGGGTGACTGTACAACATATTCTTCTTTGTTTCCTCCAACCTAAAATATGGGCTCAGTTTCTCAGGGCTCCAAGGTCCTTGAATGAGGTACCCAGAGGACAGAGCCCGCTGTTTGGATCTGCTTCCTGCAGGAGGAAGGTTTACGATCCTTTGGGGAATGCCTGTTCCCTGCCTCCAGGAATGGATTGATGGGCCACTTGCCTGAAGGGTCTACCGGCCCTCTCTAGAGGCTTGGCTCTGGGGACAGGAGTGGGCTGCAGGGAGAAGGAGCCGGAGAAGGAGCNGGAAGAAAGGGTGCAGAGGCAGAGTGTGAGGGAAAGGCTTCTGTTACCATGGAGGGAGTCGCAAGGTATTCTGGGATCAACATTCTAATTTCAGAGGAGCAGGGACAGGACAGGGGGCTGGTGATNGTGATGGGAGCCAGGGTCATTCTTCTGTCCTTAGTGCTTTCTCTGTATCCCAGAAGACAGTGAGTTCCCACCCCCANGAGTGGGTACTGGTACCTCTGCAGTGGCCTGGCCACCCCACCCCCACCTCTACCCCCCCTTGGCTATCCCTTCCCCGTCCCATTGGTCTGCCCTTTGTACAGAAGGTAGCAAGCGGCCCCTTTCCAGGGGCCTTTGCCAGCATGACAGCAGCAAATTAGTGCTCTTAAAAGGCATTCAGCATTTATCCAGCAAACGCACGAGCTGTGAAGGGGGCCTGTTATGCCTTCTCCCCGAATCTGCTGAAAGGGGGTTTGTGGTGCATCTTAATCGACTTCCTTCCACCCACCACATTAAATGCATTTAATCTACTCTTGCAAATGGCTAATTTTGAAAATCCGCTTATCAGAATTAGGTCCTCAGCATCCATATTTATTTACGTTTCATTTTCATAATTTTTTTGTCCCTATGTGTGTGACTGAATTCTGTTTTCTATTGTCTGGCTGTATCTCACAAGTCCAGGGTGGACAAGGGCCAGNTAAGGAGCAGATTGGATGTGGGAATAAGGCTAGGATGCCAGGGTGGGCTTAGGAACAAGCTCGAGAAGAGGAGAATGACGGCCTTGATGGATCCCAGGCTCTTGGGGCAGGCCTCCATTAGATCAGGGTGACAAGCAAGCACAGCAGAAGCATGCAGAAGTAGTTGGAACCAACTGGTTTTCCTGGTGTCTTCTGGGGACCTAACAACAAGTTCAATCCTGAATGCTAGGTTGGCACCGCTNAGTGAGAGCTAGCTACATGGTGTAGATAGGAAATCAATGTCCAAACCACACACCTTCCCTTTGGTGTCTTCCTGCCCACTGTTCAAGGGATAGCTTCTCCGTCTGAGAGCGTGAATGTAGGGCATGGCTGTGAGAAGCAGATTCAAGGGAGAGAAGGGAAGAGGGCTCANGAGCTTAGCCTGTAGATTCCATACTTGGCCTTCCTAACCACGTCCAAGCTTTGAGGGCTTGACAGGGGCAGCTAAAGAGCTGTAAAGAGCAGCCAGGCCATCTGCCCTTTGGAACTCACTCCCTTGTAGTCACCTGTACCTTTATATAAGTGTGTGTTCCAAATACACTAGAGCCAAAAAAATAAAAAGAAAAGCCAACCTGATTTCCTTTTGGCATCTACTAGTCCAGTAGTCAGTGCAGTTGTGCAGAGCATGGGGTGGAAGGATGGAGATCTGCTTCTAAGATGTTCATCATGGACTTGGGGAGAAAGCCTCAGAGAACACAGCAGCAACACTTACCAAGGGGGACAACAACTGTTGTCTAGGACTGCTATTCCCTCAAAGGACAGCTGTGTCACTTCTGTGGCCACCTCAGTAGGAGAAGTCAACATTTTTTTNGGTTGGAAGAGGAATCCCTTAGTTACGTTTGGGTTGTTGAGTCCAGAACCGGGTCGCCTACAGGGCTGCATTCAAGGCTGCAATTCTGTCTTGTTAGCGCATGCGCATGCGCTTGGGGGTCTGGAACCCTCGGATCCTCGTCTGTAGAATGGGTGGGTTAGCTCATGCGCATGCGCTTGGGGGTCTGGGACCCTCGGATCCCCGTCTGTAGAATGGGTGGGGGCACCGATGACCAACACCTCCCACAGCAGTGTGAAGAATGAAGTTAAAGCTGCAGGGTGGCACTTTCTTGTGCCAGACTTGATGAGGACACACGCCTAACAATTAAACAGTAATATGTGGGCTGGGGGTGTAGCTCAGGGATACAGCACTTGTCTGGCATCTGTGGAGCTTTGGGTTGGAAGATCCAGTTACACACACACACACACACACACACACAAGCATTAATATATATAGATTTGCTCAGCCAAACTCAGGAAATACACTCAATGACAGAGAATAAGCAATGACATGCTGTTTTCCAACATACAAAGCACAGCCATGCAACACCTGAAAAGCTCACTGAGCAGTGTGTTCCCCACCCTGGTGCCAGGAGCTGGGAGAATAGCAAGGCAGACAGTTGACTTTGCCAGGGTTAGGAGTCCCTCCATTCCCTCTTCAACTTCNTGCTTTTCCCTGGAGTTGGGTGATGTTCCCAAGCATATACCAGAGCAAGTCTCTTTAGCCTCACATACTTGATTCTTTCCACAACAGCTACCTGGGAAACAATTTCTTGTTTTTAATTTTTACTTTATTTATTATTAATGCGTGTATTCTGTGATTGATGGGGCAGCACACACCATGACATGTGTGTGGAAGTCAGAGGATAATTTTATGTGGGTCCCAGGGATTGAACTCAGGTGTACAGCAAGTACCTTACCCATGGAGCCATCTCACTGGCCCAATAACGTGTTTGGAGAAGATAAAATTTCATTCAGTCCCAGGTAAGAAGGGGGCGGTAGTGCTGCGAGGAGGAGGCTATGGTGCAGGCTGAGGGTGTGTGCACATGCACACTGAAGGAAGTGGCTGCAGTGCCTGCTGGGAGCTTTGTGAATGAATGAGCTATGTGTGCACAGAAGCCATGCACCGAAAGGGTATGGTTCAAGGGAGTGATGGACGTGGTAGGAGCAGGTCCTCTAGTGTGCACATTGAGTCAGAACCTCCCTTCTGAGCATTTTGAGATTGAGGGAGAGGAACTGGGAACTAAAATGGGCTGATGGAGGGCTTGTTGGCATATTCTCCACTGTGAGTTCTCATGGGGAAATGTTATAGGGTACTAAAGAAATAGGTGGCTTATTGGTTACAAGCACTGATTGNTCTTCTAGAGGACCTAGGTTCAAGTCCCAGTACCCACATGGTGGCTCACAACCACCTATAACTCCAGTTNCAGGGGATCTGATGCTCTCTTCTGGCCTGGCCTCTGTGGGCACTACATTCATGTGATACATGGACATACTTGCAGGCAAAACACTCACAGGGCTAGGGTCTCCAAGAGATGAGATGTGGAAGCCAGGCCAGAAGGACCAACAAGGACAAAGCAACTCAGACCCAGAGAGAGGCTGATAGNTCAGCAGGACTGAGAAGGCTGGTGTCATCAGGAAGGGGTGGGAAGGCAGGCTTGTGCCATACCAGGTATTTATAGTGTTATCTGCTGGGGTTGAAAGCTGAGTCAAGCTGCATTTAAAATACAGGATTAGATTCTGGTGGAAAGAACCAGGTCCCTTATTAATAGAAAACAAACTCCCAGAAGGAGGCTCGTAAGGGGAGATGCAAGCTGGGACAGGCGACCCTGGCTTCACAGCTGTGGGGTCTTCAGATCTTGTCTCTCTGTACATGAGGTTTTCTTGAGATGTAACTTTTTTGTTTTAAAACTCTGGTTCAAGTAGGTTAAAAATCTCTTTCCCTGGGGGAAGCAGGGCTGGAGAGATAGTTCAGCGGTTAAGAGTACTTGTTGCTCTTGCAGAGGAACCAGGTTTGNTTCCCAGCACCCACATGGTGGCTCACAACCATCTGTAACCCAGTTGCAGGGGATTCAGTGTCCTCTTCTGACCTCCATGGGCACCAGGCATGCTTGTGATGCACAGACATAGACACATACATCACATTAAATAAATAATTAAAAAAAACCTCCCTGGAATCCTTTAGCACAGCTGAGGAGGGCTGAGGTCAAAAACATATTTTTGCATGTGTGTGTACCCATGTGTGAAGGTGTGTACACACAGCTGCTCCTGCTTATCATGTAAGCCTTTGGGAGAACTAAAAACATCATTCTATGGTTTATTCTACCTCCTAGTATTTATTAGTTAGTTCAGTATTTTTGATGTGAGTGAAAGAAAACCCAACCCAAACTAGNTCATCTCAGAAAGGAAATGCATGCGGTATCCATGATGGAAAAACNTCACGGTGATCTTCAGAACAGCTGGATTCAGGACTCAAATGGGGTCTTTAGGTCTGTCACAGTTAGTTCATTGCCAAGCTGGATGGATTTGGAGTCACCTAGGAGGCATATCTCCGGCATGTCTGTGATGGGCAAGCCCCAGGTAGACCTTCCAAAGAGGGTTACCCAAGGAAGGAACTGAATGTGGGTCATATCTCCCATGGACTGGAGTCCCTGGCAGAGTGAAAGGGAAAAATCTAGTGCCAGCATCCTATGATCTCTGCTTTCTGGTCTTTCCAGATGTGAAGAGTCTTAACCNGATGCTTTTGCTGCCAGGGACTCAGCCANGCCTTTCTNGCCATAATGGATTCTGTGCTCTTAAATCTTGAACCAAAACAAACCCTCTTCCCTTGAGCGGCTCTTTGTCAGGTATTTTGTTATGGCAACAAGGAAAGTGATGGACATAAAGACTCAGCTCATTGGTCTCTCTTGAGGTCTGCTTCTGCAGGGCTGGCTTTGGTCTTAGACTCAAGGGGGGCTTCTTTGAAGCTGTGGGTACCATTCCCTGAATCCCTGTCCACAATCCTGTCTGTTTGGGGTCATCTTCAGAGGGAAGAGCTGGAAGTGGATGGTGAACATTGTGGCTCGGATTAGATGGCAGCCCTCTGCACACCAGTCACTGCCTGGGGCGTGGGGTGGAGTGATCAGTCAGGTCCCAGTCACTTTCCAGCCAGGTGACCAGCGGCTGGCAGCCAAGCCCCANACCTNGGCTCTAGCCACAGGAAGACTGTAGGACACACACACAAGGGGCCGTCGTTCAGGGAGTGCATCCTCTTCTGACACCTGCTCTTTCTGTCCTCTCCAGTAAAACTAAAAAGGTAGATGGGGCCTCTTGCTGGGAACCAGGCTGGCTTGCTCCAACTTATATGTGTCTGGGTAGGACAGAGCAGCCGGAAGGAAATGTGTGAGGCAGAAAGGCCGTCCTTAGGACAGTAGTAGCACTTTTTTCTTTCTTTCTTTCTTTCTTTCTTTCTTTCTTTCTTTCTTTCCTTCCTTCCTTCTTTCTTTCTCTCTCTCTCTTTCTTTTTCTTTCTTTCTTCTCTTTCTTTCTTTCTTGCTTGCTTGCTTGCTTGCTTTCTTCCCTTCTTTCTCTCTTTCTTTTTTGTTACTCTTTTCCCATCCTCTTCATAGTTATCTTGAGACCCAACTCTAAACCCCTGTGTATCCAGGTCACTCAGGCTGCCAGGTCCCCAGCAGAAGGAAAGTTCCAGGTATCCCCACTCCCCCAACACTAGCTGCAGGCAAGAGCCAACCCCAGCTCCTCACCAATTGTCTCAGGGACCAAGGAGACAGCAGGAGCCTGCTACCTTCCTCCAGCTCTGGCATTGTGTGTGTGGGTATGTGGGGGATGGGGATACCTGATGGGGATACCCGAAAAGACTGTGCTGGCTTCATCTGCTACCCATTTTTTCCCTGGTCCCCTTGCCCCATCCTGACTGTCAGATGTTCTGACAGCCACCCAAGAATTCCTTGAAGCTGCTTCTTGATCCACTCAGTTTCTCTCTAACCAGAACCAGCTCCTATACCATGCAACCCAGCTGCACCCCAGCCCATGGGAAAGCACCCTCCCCTTGCCTGTTCACTGCCAGGCCTCAGCCAGGTCCCCAAGGAAGGGACCACTGTCAGACAGTGTCACACCCGAGGTCAGAAGAGTGTCTTCCCTGGGGCTTCCTCTTGCTGGCCCGTGGGCTAATGGCCCTGTCTAGGCTGAGCTCCTCCCTGATTTACAGTTCAGCAAATGAGCTCACTCATGGCGAAGTTTTAATCAGCATGTCTGTGTGCTGCCCGCCCACCCTTGCATTGCTCCCTTTGCCCTGTGGGTGTCTTTCCTGTCCCAGCCTCCATAGTCAAACATGAGTCACTTGCTGACAATTCAGCAGCCAAGCTGCACAGCCTGGTTCCAAAAGCCATTAGAAGAAGATGCTGGAGGACTAATGTGGGACTCTGTGTTCAGAGCTAAGCACCCAGTCGAGGTTGGGGAAACGGAAGTGGAGTGGCGGGTCAGGGACGCAGGAGTGCCATGTGTCCTGACTCTGGCTCCCTCCCGTGTCCTCTTCCTTTTTCCTCCAAGAGCAGAGCCTCCATGTGGAAGTAAGTGGCCTCTCAAGTCTCTTGAAATCACAGATTGCCATTGGTCAACTCCTTCATCAGTGCTCAGGACACCAGTGATCCTGTTTAAGCAGGAATCATAGTCCCATGCAAATGGGGCTGCCCAGCAGCATGAAGTAAAACCTTGTCTTGTGCTGGACATGTAGNAACCACAAGCTTGGACCAAATGACAACACTAGTCAGCAGTGGGGCATAAGATCATAATGGAACTGATAAATTCCATTGTCATTCNCTAATGACATTGTAGCCATCACAGGCTGTGGCAAAATACATCTCCATGTGTTTGTGATGACTCTGGCATAAAGAAACCCACTACATATGCTGCTGGTGTGTGTCTGCAGTGTGGTGGGGTTCCTTGTGATTTTAGGGTACACGATGTATGAAAAACTTCACTGTAAAGCATGTGCCGTAGGAAATGGCCTGGTCTGTCCAGGGTTTACAGTATCTGTGATGGCATTGTCCCCTCTGTGCTCTATCTAATCTGGTCATGTCTTGTTCATCATGGACCTCGGAGCAACAGGCTCTACCACACATATCTCACATAGCCAGATGTGTGGTAAGGTTACCAGCTTGNTGTGTCTAAGTGCACTGTGATCACACAATGACAGAACTTTCCAATAGTCTCAGAATTGTGCCCCTAGTGCTAAGAAACATGTGACTGCACAAAATAAAAGGTAACCACATGTATAAGGAAATAGGCGAGGCTCTTTTGGGGCCAACACTCCATTCCTGACTCTGGAATCCTGCATCTGGAAAGAGGGATGGAACAAGGCTTGGCACAGTGATACATGCCAGCTCTGGGGAGATGGAGGCAGAAGAATCAGNCTGGGCTACACAGAAAGACCTTATCTCAAAAGTAAAAATGGCCTGGAACAATGGCTAAGCAGTTAAGAGCANTTGTGGCTCTCGAAGNAGGCCTAGGTTAGGTTCCCCCCAGCTCCCATGTGGTGGTTTATACCANTTATAAGTTCAGTTCTAGGGAATTTGATGCCCTGTGGCCTCCTTGAACACCAGGCATGTACATAGTGCACATGCATGCATCTAAGCAAAATACTCATACACCTAAAGTTTTTAAAAAATTAAAGTAAAATCAAACACACACACACACACACACGAGTCCCACGTAAAGTTCACATTCATGTATATGCTGTCATGTGCTCCCTGTGGGTGGGGTGTGAGTGGTATTCAGTGCTGGGGCAGGGTCCCCTAGAGAACCTGCTCTATAAATGTCAGGATGGAGCACATGAGGCACAGCAAGTGCTCCCTGGGAACTATCAGACCAGGGTGTGTGTGCAGCTGCCCTCAAAGCACCTTAAAGCCACACTGGCATTTCCCAAGATGAGTCCTGCTTGTGGACCAGCCCCTGAGTTCCTGGGAATGTTAGGCTCATCACTGATAGCCCTGTGCCCCATAATCAGCATGCTCTATACAGAACTGATATTCTTTTTTGTTTGTTTGTTTTTTGTTTGTTTTGGGGCACAGTATTTCTCTCTGTAACCCTGGCTGTCATGGAACTTGCTCTGTGACCAGGCTGGCCTCAAACTCAGAGATCCGCCTACCTCTGCCTCCTTCTCGAAGGGATTAAAGGTGTGTGCCNCCACCACCCTGCTTAGAACTGGTATTCTTAAGGTATTTGTTAATGTTTGCTGAAGAGTTGAGCCTGGCCCCAGACAGGATATTGGGCAAGTAAGTGACGGTCTAGCTGCTTGCATATGTGAGTTGCATAGACCCTGTAAGAAAGCAGAATGAAATCTATTCACCTGCCACAGCTAGGATGTCGTGGTGTACTGGCATGATGGCTTCCTTTATCAAAACCACTTTAAAGCATTCATTTTACTCGGAGTCCCTTTTGAGTGTGTCTCATTTCGGACTTAGTCGTTTACCTGAGGGCTCCCCTGCTCTCTGAGTCTGATGATGACTCTGGCCTAAAAGCAATGACTAGCTCAGAAGAAGAAAGGCTTCGTGTCACAGAGCACCCCTTGTGAAAGGGAAGCATTCCGGAGACTTCAGGTGGAAGCTGCAGCAGGTTGCCTTCTATCTGGGGACTGGCTTGGGCCACCTGCCATCAGAGCCTGCAAGCATTTCTACAACTACAAAGCAGAAGGACTCTGGGCCTGTGGATCTGTTGGCAACACCCCAATAATCACAGGTAACTCGAGAATAGAGCTGGAGCCAAGCTTCCCAGCTCACAGGCAGAGGCACGCTCCTGCCACCTGGCAAGGGGTCCTTGCCGGAGGGCCACTCATGAAGGATGCAGAGCATGCAGGACCACTGCAAATTGTTGCAAGGGTTTGTGTTCATCTAGGTCAGAAATATATTCTAGCACAGCAGGCCTGTGATTTCACCCATGTTATTGTCATTCAGGTTGTAGACAAAGCACGTGTTTGAATTAGAACAAGTGGCCCCATTTGCTGAAGCATGCTTTGTGGCACAGACAACAGAAGCCGTGAGAGTGGCATACTGAGGTTTGGGGACTTCGGCTCTATGTTTTGTTGCTGTGGCCATTGTTGTAAAAGAACACACTTGCTCTAAGCTCCCTGCTATGGCCTTCTGTCACA
>LZPO01096785.1:655717-669069 GCA_001675575.1 Neotoma lepida
AGTTTTAGCCTCTGTCTCCCGGGGTTTCCTGGTTGCTTCTTTACTACCTGTTACTAAACCAGGAAGCTGGAGCTCAAGCATGGAGAAAAATGACAAAACAGAATGGAAAGGTAGGAGGGGAGGGGAAAAGAGGGAAGGGGGGAGGGGGAAGGGGAAAGGGGGGCATGCTTTGCCATCGGAGAGGAAGTGAAGCAGTAGCTGGAGACTGGCCAAGAACTTGAAATGCTAACACATTGGATGGAGGTTCTATAAAGAAGGCCTGAGGCTGAATCTGACTTGAATATATTTTATTTGCCCTACACAGCAGTTAAAAATTTTTAATCAACTTCCTACATTAAATTGTTCATGTAAAATTGTGCTTGATCAGCTTCTCCTGAGAAGTCAGAAGCTCTGGCTTCCTGGGCCCACATTCCAAAGCAGCCAAATGGTCTGGGGGCTGGGCAATGGAAGACCCTTAATCAGCCCACCCTAGTTCTCCAGATCTAGAGGCCGAGAATTGTTAATATCCATTGTCAATTTGGTCGGTCTAGAATCACCATGGAAACACAGCTCTGGGTGTGTCTCTATGAGAGTATTTCCAGAAAAGTTTAACTTGAAGAGATAAGATGAATCCTGAAGGGGGGAGAGGGCACCATCGAGGGGGTTGGGTCCTGGGATGAATAGAAGGGAGGTGACCTGAGTATCAACATTCATCACTCTGCTTCCTGACTGTGGTCGGAATGTGACCATCTGCTTCACACCACTTGTTGCCATAACTTCTCTGCCATGATGAACTCAAACTGTGAGCCAAAATAAACCCTAGATCTCTTGAGTTACTTCTCATCATGTATTTTGTTACAGCAAAAGAGAAAAATAATTCGTACCTGGGTCCAGGGAGATGGCTCAGTGGGTAAAGAGCCCACTACACAGGCAGGAGACCTGAGTTTAGATTCCCCAGCACCCGTGGAATAGCCGGGCACTCGTGTCTGCAATCCCAGAGCTAGGGAGGAAAAAATATCTGTGTTGCTGGAACTCATCAGCCGGTTAGCTTAGCCAAATCCCAGAGCTCCATGTTCACCTAGAGACCCAGTCCCTGTCTGAAAAACGAATGTGGAGAGCAATTGACGAAGACATCTATGTTGACCTCTGACCTCCACACTCACATACCTGCATGCACATGTGTACACACCTATGTGAACATATATGTACACCACACACAGAGAGAAAGAAAGAAAACGTAATGAATACAGTAGCCAAGACAACNTTGAACTTCTCAGTCTCTGCTTCTCCCTTCCAAGGGCAGCTATTACAGGTGTGTCTCACCACGCCTGGCTGGGCAGCTGATATTGTTTATGGAGGCTCAAGAAATAATTAATATATTTCTCTAAGTCCCCCTTTCTCAAAAATAAACAAAATATCAAGAATGGAATAACAGGAGGGAGTTAATTTAAGAAAGTAGAGACAATTCCTGGGTGTTTGATATGCAAGTGAGGCTGTCTGCCTTTGAAGACCCCAATCAAGGTTGTGTGTGTGTGTGTATGTGTGTGTGTGTGTGTGTGTAGTGTCTGTGAGTGTGTGTATGTGAGTGTGTGTGGAGTGTCTGTGAGTGTGTGTGTGTGTGTAGTAGTGTTTGTGTGAGTGTGTATGTGAGTGTGTGTGAGTGTAGTGTTTGTGTGAGTGTGAGTGTGTATATGTGTGTGTGTCTGTGAGTGTGGTGTCTGTGAATGTGTGTGTAAGTGTAGTGTTTGTGAGTGTGTGTGTGTGTCCTTGCTGAAGGGCAGTAGGTAAGAAGGAGAGAAGTGATTGACATATGCAAAACACAAACTATTCAAGGTGTTTTTAAAAGTTGCANAGCTATTCTTTGAGGTTTGAGAAAACAGCCAACACACACTCATGGGAGAGAAGCCAAACAGAGAAAAGGTTGCCACAAAAAAACAAGACCTCTGTTCATGTAGACCCCCTGAGCTCTTGACTTCTCTTCCCAGAAGCCTTCACTGTCTCATGAAGCTGGAATTGGAAGTGGTGATCTCTAAGTCACACCACCATGTCCTTAGCCTGAGAACCTGTGAGTGTGACTTGATTAGGGAAGCCTCAGAGGATGTAACTGAGGCTTTGGGATGAGATCATCATAGTCCAGTGACAGTGTCTGTGGTAAGCCAGTTTGTACTGTGGTGACAAAGTAACTAGAAGCCTCAACAGAAGAAATGCTTCCTCTGGCTTGAGGCTTCAGGGTTTACAGTACATGGCTGGACCATTGCTATTAGGAGTGGTGAGGCAAGACTTCATGGCAGTGGAAGCTCACAATCAAGGAAGCTGCTCACTTCTGGGCAGCCAGGAAGCAGAAAGTGTGGATGGAAAGGTCAGATGCCAACNGATCAAGGGTCTTCCTGCCAGATTGGCTTCCCCTTCTAAGCCCTGATTCCTGAAGGTTGTTCTGCTTCCCAGTAGCATCCCAAGCTACAGGACAAGGCTTCAGCACATGGCCTTCAGGAACATTCCATTCCAAACCATGACCACAGCTATAAAACAGCATGAAAAGCAGGGCAGTGCTCTGAAGCGGCCCATGTGGTCCCCAGGGCAGCTCCATCTGAAGGTGGTGGAGCTCCTAAGAGGTGGATCATTGGGAGGTCTTTAGGTCACCTGGGATGTGTATGTGAAGTAGAACTCTGTCCCTCGTCTGTTTCTATTTTGCTTCCTGGCCATGACCTCTTGTCACAGTGACATATCTCGCCACAAGCTCCCAACAAGGTCAGTCAATCATGGACTGAAAACTCCTGGACTGTAAGGTGAAATAAACCTTCCTTCTTAGTAAGATGATGGCCCCAGATGCATGTTATAGTGAGGAACACTGACTCACACAAGCAGAGATTGGAGTGGTGCGGTCTCAAGCCAAGGAATGCTGGCAGGCACCAGAAACTTGTAGGGAAGTTTCCCTATTTCCTGCCCAGTACTGCAGCCACTCAGTCCCAAGCCCAAGTAAACACACAGAGACTTATGTTAATCACAAACTGTATGGTCTATGGCTCAGGCTTCTTGCTAGCTAGCTCTTTCGTCTTAAATTAACCCATTTCTATTAATCTATATGTTGCCACATAGCCCTGGCATTACTGGTGTGCTGGCATTTTGTTGCTCCTTGGGTGGCTGGCTGGCATCTCTCCTGACCCCTTCTTTGTCTCTGTCTTCAGTTTGAATGTACTGCCTAACCTTATTCTGTCTCGCCATTAGCCAAACAGCTTTATTTATCAACCAATGAGAGCATAGTCATAGAGTACAGAAAGACATCCCATAGCACTTCCTTTTTTCTGTCTAATGAAAAAGGAAGGTTTTAACTTTAACTTAGTAAAATTATATATAACAAAGCAGTTATCAAGCAAGAATTACAGTTACAGTATCTAGTTTATTCGTATTTGGTAAAAATAAAGAAAATATTCTATCATCTATATTTGTGAGTCTAAAGTTTTATATTTAATTTACCTTTTATCATAACTTAGGAAAACTATAATTATACCTATCTAGTCTTCAACTCCATCAAAGACCCCAGAAGGATATATTACCTAAGTAAACAAGAAGTGCATTGTAAGCAACTTCCAAAATTCTAGAAATGACAGAGAGCGTTGGCTGCCCAGACAGTCACCCAAATTCTTCTGCAACATTGGNGCATCCATTCTTCAGCCTACAGGCCTAGGGGCTCTGGCAGACTTTTTAGTGCAGCAGGAAATTTGAAGGANTGTCTCGCCTATTGGCAAAGTTCAGCAGTCACCTTCCTCTGTATCCTGCAGAATGTCTGGCAGTCTCCCCTGTGAAGCAGAAATCTGAAAGACCATCTGTAGTGACCAATTGTATGCTGTAAATATACGGCTAGCTCAATTATTTTAATTTTATCAAAATAGCTTTATTTACAAGCAACTTACAAACTAGGGCGAACAAGAACGGACACGAAANTGATCCAGCGAAGAACTCTCTGCCTTCTAAGGTCGCAGCAGCGAGGATTTAGATGGCGAGAGGTGAACCCGGAACGCTCTCAGTCAAAAAGGCAGGCGAAAGGGGCTCCGAACTCCTCTGGATTTTAGTAAGTGTCACTTGTTTAGTGCTATTCATGTCAGTATAGTTCATCTTGTTCAGGTTATTATCTCTTATTCTTTCTAAGTAATATTTGTTAGTTATTCCTATTGTAAATAGTTTATATTTAGGTTAAAACTTTCTTATTTAGAAAAAAAGGGGGAGATGTAGTNGATAGGTATTTGGGCTTCAGCTACGTGGCCAGCACCTCCCCTTTTAAGGGCGTGGCAAAACACCTGAGCCCCTTGAAAAATNGAGGCAGCTACGTGACTTCCCTCTCTTGTCCCTTTCGCCTTTGTTTTACAGTCACAGGCAAGACTTCAGAGGGTATCTTCTCCCACACACCTGTGGGGCGAATTCCCCCCAGTCAAACTGCGGCCTCAGAGAGCATGTGCCTATCACATTGCTAAAGGCATTGCAAGTTGACCTCTGAGCTTATACTGCAGATTCCTTTTAGAAAGTACATTTTTTTTCTCATTATAAAAGTAATCTTTTAGTGGAATTCTTAAGTGTGATTTGATTACACCTTGTAACCAAAATCTTTTCTAGCAGAACATAGTCAATGGGAAAATAGCATCAATTACCTGAAATTTTCTTGCCAGCCTTGTCCTGATTGCCCTTCTCCTGCTGAATGGAGGTTCTTGCATTCTGTCTGTTTTTGCTCCAGGTGGCCACTGTCGGGGACTGAGAGGCAGGGCCCAGGGACAGGGCTCTTTGAGCCAGGACAGCCCTGTGAAAAGAAGGGTCCCCGCCTCTGGCCCGGGTCAGTGACTAATCCCTAATGCCCACCTCTATCAGGCCCCTTCTCTCAGTGTGAAGAGGAAGGGGGTGGAAACATTCCCCCTCTGGACTGTCTGATAATTAATATCAGGTGCTCAGTGTGTCCTTTGAATTCCTGTCTAGGGCAGGGCCTCTGGCTTTCTAGGGTGCCACCAACTCCTGTCCTATGGCTACGATCTCTGGTTTCCTCTTCCCTTAGTCTCGAACTGGCTGCCAGGCTGCCAGANCNGTGGCTTCCTACCTGATGCCCTCACCTCTAATTGTGATATCCTNCCTCCCTGTGCAACAGTGGCTTGAGGCTAGAGAGGTCCCTACAGGTCAATTTGTCCAGACCCTTTAGAGATGGGCAAATCAGGCACTGGATGTGGCCTAATGGTGCACAAGGCCGATTTATCCCTAGCACCACAAAATAATGAAAAAAGGAAACACACACACACACACAGAGAGAGAGAGGGAGAGACAGACAGACAGACAGACAGAATGACAGACAGACAGACAGAATGACAAACAGACAGAGTCCTGGAGAAGACGCTGATTTGCTAAGGCTATCCCATAGCCTCCCCAACCTGCTGGTGGCTGGGACACAAGGCCCGGACATGGGCCTTCTTTCATTTCCAGTCCACATCTCACCCTAAGGACTTGAAGGGCTCACAAAAATGTGAAGGCCCCGTGTGACTGCTCTCCATCTCCCTCAGCCATGCTTCACCTCTGACTCATGTTCACACCAACCTCTTCCCTCCTCAACTTTGCCTGGCTAATGTCTTCTCATTTTTATGATTCAGCACAAATACCACTCCTTCTGGAAGCTGGCCTTAATTTTCCCTAGCTGGGCTAGACGGGTCTCGATACTAGAGTACAACTCTCTTGGTTCATTCACCACATGCCCATGGTTTGTTCAAGGAGTCTCATCCCCACCCCAGAGCGCTGTCTGATGCCTGAAAAACAAACCAGAAGTGAGGTAGCAGTCACTGTCTTGAAAATGAGGAACCTTTGCATTTGTTGTACATGCCATGGCGAGTCTCTTATCTCCCTATGTATAAGTGACCACTGACTGACTGGTTTCCAGTCGGCTGACCTGGGGCCATGGTATAGTCAGCGCTGGCTCCTGTGAGCGCGGTTTGGCTTTCNGATCACCCGGCTCTTGGCTCTCCTCCACATGTTTCTTAGTTCCTCAGAGCAGGGGTGCTAGGTCAGGTCTTGTAACTCAAAGTTAGAGCCAGGGGGACCCTATCTTCTGCAGGCAGAAGGTGCAAAGACTGTGGCTACAGAGAAGGGTAAAACCTACCCAGACCACAGGGCTCTGAGACCATCAGTCACTTCCTCCCCTTGGCTATGGCTTTCCCCAAGTCCCTCCCTCTTGAATGGCCTCACCTCTCTTTCCTGCCAGCCTGGACCTAGGTCTCTTTCTGTTTATACCATAGTGAGTGGAGAGTTTCGTCTCTTTGCCCATCTTAGTGTACACTTTACCCCATACAAAATCTGCTCACTGAAATTTGCTGGCTCCCCCAGCAGTGTGGCACTCCTGGGCCACTCACACCTGGGCACTCCTCCCTTCTGGATCTCAGTAAGCCCTGAGTCCTATCCCACTCCTGCCTGAGTCCACAGCTTCTTTCCAGTCTCACGACCCCTGCCCAACACTTCTTCACTTCTTCCCCTTCCAGTGACACCCCCTGACACCCCCATGAGGCACTGTAACAAGCAGATCTAACTGTGCCAAGAACTCTGTGTTGTGCTCTCACAGTGAAGACACAGAAGGAAGGAACTAGAAGACTGTAGAAGGCCTGGATGTTATGAGCTGACTCTCCCAAAAAAGACAGACCGGAGTGCTAACCCCCGGGACCTCAGAACATGACCCTGTTTGAAGACAAGGTCTTTACAGAGGCAATCAAATTGAAATGAGGTCATTAAACTGGACTCTGACCTGATTGGATTGATACCCATACACAAAGGGGAAGGTTGGACACTGGGACACAGATAAAGGGCAAGTAATGTAAAGACACCAGGCCAGGACCCTGTAAAGGCCGGGAACTCCTGCTCCCTCCCAGCCCTCAGAGGGAGCCAGCCCTACTGACATTTAACCTTCACAACTGCCTAGTGCTGAATAAACCCAGCTTGTAGTACTGTGTTCGCAGGCAGCCCTGAGACAGTAATAAAACTGGGGAAGAAACCCCAAACAAATAGCAGCACTCCAGGAGGAAATGAGAACTCAGGCAATCAGAGAGCCCAGGACTGAGGCCAGGGATGAGCTGGCTGCCACTGTGTGGGTTACAAGCTTGGTACAACCAGGGCTTCTG
This sequence comes from Neotoma lepida, assembly GCA_001675575.1. Lineage (NCBI taxonomy): Eukaryota > Metazoa > Chordata > Mammalia > Rodentia > Cricetidae > Neotoma > Neotoma lepida. The sequence goes on from LZPO01096785.1 coordinate 662,830, forward strand.
ACCCTTTAAGGAACCTGGCCACCTAAATGCCCCATCTTTTAAACACAAACAAAACAAAAGTTGGAGGGATAGAATTAACCTGAAGGCTGTTACCTTGATCCCTTTAGGGCAGGGATTAACAAAGCACAGATAGCCCATGGCTCAAATTTGGCTGGGGGCCACAATTATAATAAAGTTTTATTGGGACACAGCCATACTCGTGTGCTAATGCACTGGCTGGAGGGTTTTCACCCATAAGGCCAGTACTGAAAAGATGCCGTATGCAAAGCCTTGTCCTTTGTAGAAAAAAAATTTACTAATCCTAGCTCACAGATAGATCTAATTCTTCTGTCAGCAGAAAGAGGCCTTATTCACAAGAATCCTCCCCATCAACCATCTGTGACCCCCCCCATCCACCACCCCATCTTGTTACTTGCTGTATCCATTCCCAATGCTCACAAATGCTGTTCTCCAGAAGACTAAACCACTTCAGTTTCCAGGATAGTCCACGCTCACAGGGTCAAGAGTGTTCCACACCATCTGGGCCAACTCCTGGAGGCTATCTTCACCTGTGCCCAGTGAACTCCNTCTTGGTCATCAGACACCAGCTTCCACACTGTCTCCACCTTGGTATAGCATCCACCGTTGGCCCTACGAAGTTCCCATCCCACCCTTGCTGCTAGACTGCATCCCTGGGAGACTGTAAGCATCAAGACAGCAGGCAAGTCTTCAACTCAGCCTGAGCCTTGCAAAAAGCCACCCCATGGGCTGGGCCCAGACAGAAGAGTCCACTGAAAGAGGGAGTGGGTGGAAGAGGGGTGAAGTAGCAGAGACACAGTGTTGGTCNGGTGTCTGCATGGTACTGGGGCACCCCANAGCTTTCCATAGGCCTCCAGAAAGGAGTCAAGCCCCTTACACACTCTCCTGCTGAGCTGAAAGCTGTTCACCTACACACTGTCTGGGTGGTCATGCCCTGCCAGTTGCAATCCCCAGGGGAAGGGCCAAGCATGGAGCTACCCCTACTGCAGCAAAACACACTAGCCTACCCTTCCTACTGGGAGCTCACTCACTCATTCCGCCATCGCTAGAACTCAGGAAAGAGCAAGGTCTGGGACAGCAGGGAAAATAAGTGTGATGAAGCTGTGGCCCNGGGAAGGGGGAGNGTACCCTGTCTCGCTCTGCCTGCCATCATCNTTGCACTGGCCTGACACACAGGACCTGCTCTGGCCAATAGCAGATAGGTGGGAGGGATAACTTTGAAGCCAACCACATGAGGGACTATGTGTTTTCTTGCATGCTTGACCTTCTCTGGGATGGATNCACCCTACTGTCCCAGTGTCTCGGGAAGATGAGGGACTGATGATGTCAAGCCACCCAGACAGTNCACAGTAAGATGAGGTATTGCAGCAGCTCAGCTAAGACCCAGAACATTTAACTGACACAGCCCTGCCAGCACCTTAACCTTAGCAAGAGAGACTTGTTTTGTACTAGTGGCTTCCAAACAGGTGGTACAGTGGTCCCTTCTTACCCATCAGGAATTCACTCCAAGACCCTCTGCCCCAGATGCCTGAAACTGCAGACAGTGTGCCAAGCAAGCCTTATGTTAGATGCTTTGTTGCTTTCTGTGAAGCCTTCCAGTGTAGTGCCCTCCCCATCCTGACCCTCCAGACTGCATGTCCTGGTGGCATTACTCTTCTTGTATTTTGAATTATGTTATGACTGATAATACAGTTACTTGAACACAAGTACAGTGATTCTGTGACAGTGACATGAATAACCTAGATGGCTGCTAGGTACCACCAGGCAGGCAGTGTACATAGTGTGGATACACTGGCCAAGGTAGAAGAGACAGTNCAGGATTTTATCATACTGCTCAGAACAGCACACAATTTGAAGCTTGCAAACGCTTTGGGTCTGGAACTTCCCATTTAATGTGTTTGGCTCACAGCTCCTGTGAGTATCTGAAACCACTGCTAACTATGGAGTACTACGTTAAGTGGGTGTTGTTGTAATCCTCAAGATATGGCAGCGACCAGCAGCGAAGCCAGCATCATTGTTTGCTGCCCTGCTCCCCAGGTTCTTCTCCCCTTGCTCTGAGCCCCAGGTGAGGAGCTCAACGTCTTTAAACCCCCAGGCTCCCTGGCCCTCTGGCTTATGTTTAGAATGAGCCTGGGGCTGCCATCCTCAGGAGGAAAGAGAGAGGCCAGGCATCTCCTCGCTGGTTCTCCTTGCCTGAGTGGTAGTTCTCACGCGTGCACCTGCCAAGTGGCTGTCACTGGTATATTTTTTCCAGCTCTGTAACATTGCTCCTTCTCCTTCCCTTCCCAAGCAGGATGGCAATGGCATCCTGTGTGGCTTGTTCACAGTGTTTCCACAAGTCTGTGGCTTCCCTCCTGATCTAGCCTGCATCTCTGTGCAAGGGCCTCCCTCAGAATTCATTGGCTTCCCTCAGAATCTCAGCTCAGTGGCTTCCTGTCTGTCACAGGGTGTGATCATCAAACTTCCCAAGGGTGCCATCTGACCTCTATAGGATGCAGGGACATTTCCACTCAGTAATAGCCTTGAGTGAGCTTCCTGGTCCCCTTGACAACTTGTTTGCCCACCCCGAGAAGGGGTGNCAATGAGAATAGTTCCCAAGTAGACTTGGGGAGCAAAGGGGCTGCTACAAGTTACAGGTATGAACATGGTAACTTCCCCCACACTGCCCCAAGGTTTTCCATAGGACAGCACAGCGTGAGAACACACAGGCTTCACATGACCCCAGGGAGCATCAAACAGCAAGAGTGGCTGAAACCAGAGAAGGATGAAGGCAGCAGAGAGCCCCCAAGATAGGGACCGTGGCTTCAGGGCTTTGGGAAGAGGTTTGCTATCCTGGTTAGTTTTCATTGCCAGCTTGACACAGCCTAAAGTCACCTAGGGAGAGAACATCTCAGTTGAAGAATNGCTTCAACCAGACTGATCTGNGGGGCATTTTCTATTAAGGAGTGCCCAGCTCACTGTGGGCAGCACCATCCCTAGACAAGTGGGTCTTTGCTGTGTAAGAAAGATAGCTGAGTATGAGCCAGTGAGAGAGTCAGCAAGCAGCATCCCTCCATGGATCTTACCTCCAGATTCCTCTCTTGAGTTCCTGCCCTGACTTCCCTCACTGATGGACTACTGTGACCTGGAAGTGTAAGCCAAATAAATCATTTCCTCTCCAAGTTGCTTTTGGTCAGAGTGCTTTATCACAGTAACAGGGATCAACCTAAAACAGTAGTCATTGGGGGCTTCTGAACAGGGTAATGATAGCTAGCCTGAGAGACAGAGACAGACAGACAGACAGACAGACAGACAGACAGACAGACGGAGACTTCAGCGACTTCCTTTGGAGGAATTTCAAAGCAGTCTGTGTCTTGTTTCTCTTCTACACAAATGGGAAATAGAGATAAACAGAGCCCTACAGTCAGTGTGTTGACTTTGGCCCTGATTCTTTCCCTGAGTGACATGCCTGTAACTGGAACTGCCAGCCATGCTCAGGAGCTCAGAGCCAGCAGGGTAGCCATGTTGGATGCGTGGGTATGAGATGAAGTGCCCAGAGCTGAGTGGGATTCAGGGCAAGGCACTGGAGACAGAAAAGGTGGGTATGAGGCCCCAGCTCTGCCTTAAATGCCCCATTCTCTGTGGCCCTTGGCACAGAGGTAGAATGGTCATCCATCCTCTTTGCTCTGGCAGCTGAAGGTGCCTTCTGTCTCCCCACACCCCCATACCCCCACCCCTGCATTCGAGAGAAAAAAATCTGAGTCATTTCACCAAGCTGAGCAGAGNGTAATGTGGCAGCTTAGAGTTACAGAGTATACCAAAGGAGCAAAATAAAAGCTCCGTTCTGTTCACTCCTCATATATAGTCTGCTCATACAAGGAGGCCAGTCTCTCTTGGTTGTGCTTTTGTTATGTTGCTTACTGAAACATTCTTTATGATTTTGGCATCTTATTAAATATAATTAGTTCCTTTTTTGTTTTGTTTTATATTTTGAGAAAAGGTCTTTCTGTGTGGCCCAGACTGAATTCTTGATCCTATTGTTTCTACCTCTTCCTACCTCCAAGTGCTAGGCTGACAGACATATGCCACACCTGTTATCATCCCCCTCTTCTCTCCNCTTCCCTCCCTCCCTCCNTCCTCTTCTTATTAGAGGTCTTACTGCATAGCCCTGGCTGTCCTGGAACTCAGTCTGTAGACCAGGCTGGTCTTGAACTCACAGAGCTTTGCTGTCTCTGCCCCCTGAGTGCTGAGATTAAAGGCAGGCATCACTTTAACCAGTGTGTCGTGATTTTTCCTAAAACAATNCCCACATCAGTCAGTACTTTCTGGCTTACGACAATCAGAAAGCCAGTTTGCAGCTGGAGAGAGAGCACGGCTGGTAAAGAGTGCTTGCTTGCCCTGCAGGAATTGGGCCTTGAGCTTGAGCCCCAGAACTCNTGTGAAAGCAGCCAGGCACGGAGGCTCACGTGTACCAATCACTCCCAAAGGGGGCAGAAATGGCGGAGCCCTGGTGCTCACTGGCCAGTGAAAGCCTAGTCACTGAGCCCATGCCGGTGAAAGACTGTGTCTCAAATAACAAGTGATGACCCCTGTGATGCCCAATCGTGCCTGTCCCCTTGGCTGGATCTGTTAGCAGCTGGAATCCCCTATGAGGTGTTTTCTTGATCAGATCTCTGAAGCAGGGAGACTCATTCTCAGTGTAGTGGCACCTTCTGTGACAGCTGGCTAGAAGGACTCTGAAAAAGGAAACTTGCTTTTTGTCAGCTTGCCCTCAGTCTTGCTGGCAAGCCCTCCACCCTGTTGTGGCTTCATTCCTGATACTAGAACTGTTCCTTTTGTGATTCCAGAAGACTGAAGGGCTGGGATCTCCCAGGCCTTCAGTGTGGTATTGGGACTACTGAGACAGCCTGCCTTGTGGGCCGAGAAACTACCAGATTCTGTCTGCTCCACTGTGAGACAGCCACTGTTGGATTACCTGGACCATGTCCTATAAGCAAATCTAATAAATCCCCTTTTATTTTATATATTATGTATACATTTATGTGTTATACACACATATGTGTATATGTGTATATATGTTTATGCATGTGTATATAGATGTATATGTATATATGTTTATGCATGTATGTATATGTGTACTTGTATATGCAGATGTGTGTGTATGTATAGATGTATATGCACATATATGTATATTTGTATATATGTGTGTTCGTATATATGTATGCCTTCTATCAGTCTGTTCTTCTAGAGATCCCTGATTAATACAGCTCCTGAGGAATGACAGCCAAGGTGGACCTCTGGCCTCCAGTTGCACACCTGTCACCCTAACACACATATGGATCCCCCACATATACATATATACACATATATACATATATACATATACACATATATACATATATACACAAAAAAAATAAAAATAGAAGAAAGAAAGAAACAACTTAGACTGACTCAGAAAAACAAAGGAGCTGGAGCTGGAGGAATGGCTCAGGGGACTGGAGTTCAGGTCCCAGCATCCACACTCGGCAGCTCACAATCACCTGTAACTCCAGCTCCAGGGGATCTGATATCCCTTCTGGCCTCCTTGAACACCTTCACACATGTTGTGCATATACAGACAAGCAGGCACACATATACACATAAATAAAAAAGAACTTTTTAAGAGAGTAAGCAAGAAAACTTTGGCAGTAACTGACAGCCGTCCCTCCACGGTGGTCCTTGGCAACTCCAGATTTACATCCCACNGGCTCAACAATCCCAGATGAAATGAGGGNCTTGATTTTCAGGATCCTATGCTCACCCTGTCACAGTGTCAGAGATGGCACACTGTGGGTGACCAAGCCTTAGCTAGGTGCCTGTGTCCATACATCCCCAGGGAGACCCAGTGGGGAGGTAGGCATGTAAGCTGGGGCGAGCTGGGAGAGCAGAAAGCAATGTATACACACTGTTTTTGTTCATTCCAATAGNCCCGGGGCCTTCTAATACAAGAACATACATGCAAATGACAGTCANCATTGTGAACATAAAACCAGAGGCCTGGCTAAGCTGACTTCATTCTTGGGAGCCGGGGCCTGCTNGGGCGGGGAGTCATAATACAGACCTTCTGAGGTCAGCCCAATGTAGTTGTCACCAGGGTGACAGGCAACAGAATCTTTAAACTCAGCAAAAACACCTAGCTCTTTGCTTTATGGAGGGACTAAAATACAGACTCAAGAGACCCAGGCAGATTGTAGGGGTCCTCAT
>LZPO01096785.1:687146-705910 GCA_001675575.1 Neotoma lepida
TCTATCAAAAGTGGGAAACAAAAGACAGACCGAGAGAGGGCCTCGTGTCTCAAGAAATACAGGAGAGCTCATATCTCTTTGTGGAAACCAAGACCATTCTTACACCGTCTAGCCTGCAGCACCAATTTATATTATCGATCGATGCTGTAGGCATTTGAGTTTGCCACCGTCTTCACCCTTCTCATTCCCCTCCTGACCCGGAGTGGGACCCTCTCCTTCAGATCCCTCACCCCGCGCACAATGAGAGCGTTTATTTCTCTTCTCTAGGGCAGCCCTCTGTTTATTTTAACCAGCTTAGGGAATGGGGGTGGGGAATAGGAGATTCCAGCAGCGGTCATTGAGCAGGATCCAGAGACGCCCGTGACTTGCCCAAGGTCACAGAGCCAGAAGACTAAGGCGCTTCGATTCTACCCCAGGAGTTTGTAGCTCCCAAAGCCCTTCTGGTTCCTGCATCACGCCCACGTCTCGAGCGCCGCGAGCGCTCGGGGCGCAAACAACACCACGCGCCTTGCAGGTTGCGCTGCGCCCTAAGGTTGTTTCCTTTGGGCCAACGGTGCGGAGGGATTAGGAAAACCTGGGGCCACGCTGCTGCACGTGCCCCTGCAGCCCACCAGGCTGCTTTGGGTCTGCAGGTGGTGCGACACTGGGGGCCTGGCCGCTCCAGTGAGCCGGCCGGGCCCCAGGACCTTTCCTGCAGCCCCCCATCCAAGCTGCGAGCCAGCTGCGTGCCGCGGCGCGCTGACGACCTCGGAGCGCAGCCGGGAGGCAGGGGTGTGAGCAGAGACTGCAGCGGAACCTGCCCGGGGCACTCCAGAGTCGGGCTGCTCTCCGCAGGCTGGCGCTGAGCCGGGGTCGCCGCAGCCCGGGGCCCCTCCCGGGCCACCTGTGCGCCGACTGGCGGGCTAGGGTGATGCCGGATCCGGAAGAGCAATCCACTCCGGGTTCCAGACTCCTGTCTCTGTCCCTGGAGACAGCTAGGGGTGGTGGGAGGCCTCCACGCCCACTACCCCAGCTCCTCCCTGGGGGAGCCTCAGGCGTTGCCCGAAGGGATCCCCGGTGCCGGGGGTGGCCCCCGCGCGCAGCGCCGCCCGGCCCCTCCTCCCCCGCCCCGCCCCGCCTCCGCCCCGGCTGCGGGCTCCGCGCGGCGGCTGGCTCGGTGCGCGGCGCGGCTGGCGCTGCGCTCCGCCCCGGCTGCATTGCTGCGCTCCGGGTGCCCAGGGGAGCCACGCGCCGCGTGCGCCCCGCAGCCGGCCACCCGGAGGCAACGCCGTCCTCTGGCATGGGCCCCGGGGGCGCCCCGAGGTGGGGCTCCCGGCTGAGGCTCTGACAGCCTCTCTCCCGCCCGCGGGGCCCCGAATCCAGCCCGCTCGTCCGCCCGCGGCCATGGCCGTCCGGCCCGGCCTGTGGCCAGCGATCCTGGGCATAGTCCTCGCCGCCTGGCTTCGTGGTTCGGGTGAGTCACGCCGCGCGCGCTCTGGGGAGGCTTGCGGGGGACCGTGCGCGCGAACGCTCAGCTTTGGGGAGGAGGTGGCCCTGACCCGAGCGGCCGACCCGGCTGGGAGCCCCTGGAGGCCAAACTTTGCCGGGTAGGACGCGGGGGCTGCCTCTCGCTGCTGCGCAGCTTCCCGGTGCGCTCTCCCGGAAGCCTGGGTTTTGCCAAGTCCAGGAACAGCTGTCGGCGCACGGGGCTGGCGAGTGTAGACGCCCCACGCCTCCGGGTGGGGGAAGTTTGCTGGTTTTACGGCCCCAGAGAATGGCCGGGGGTTTGGAATAACCCCAGAAAGACAAGACGTGAAGGACTCAAAGATTAGCGGGTTTGGACCATATAGTAGTGCCCAGAAAATGGGGTGTGTGTGGGGGGGGCGGTAAGATAGCTCTTCCAGGTAGGAGTGCCCCAAACAGCCTCACAGTTTCCCAGCTTGGCACCTGGCCTCTGCCCACGTCTAGAACACAGTGTCCTCCTCTGTCCCCGACACACACGCTTGCACACGCACACATTCAGGCATGGAGGCATCCAACAGCCCCCAGCTCTTTCAGCCTGCAGTCAAAGCACTGGGGCCCCTGTAGTGGTCTGTGGCTCCCGGGCTCGCTGGTGGAGGCAGGAGGGGGGAGAGGAGAAAGAGGGGGAGTTGTTTGCTGTTGGCTGTTGGTTGGCGGGCTTCTCCTCTCGGAAACTCCACAGCCCTGCTTTCTCCCCACTTGTCTTGGCCACTCTAACCAGCCCCTTCATAACTCAGCCTTTTAGCCTACCTTGCGTGAGGGGGCTTGGAGGCTTTGTCTGCTCTCCCGAAGCCTGCACCTAGGCTGAGTTGTGTGTGTGTGGGGGGGGGGTCCCCTAATCTCTGACCCCCAAGGATTTGGCAGTGCTGAGCTTCTGTGTATGGGGAAGGAAGCAAATCTCCATGCTTAATGCCCCCTGAACCTGCTTGGGGGAGGTGCTCCCCAGGCTGGCAAGGCCACAGTTCATCCTAAGGGTGTGGATTTCTGAACTGCCAATCCAGAATGAAGAGAGCTCAGTCAAGGACCTGGTGGTTTAGGCTGATGGCTGGCTCCTTGAAGAGTCTCTGGGCACTGTATCCTTCACCCACCANTGCCTCACTGCCCTCCACATCCTGCCCTCTCCCCCACCAAGCCCTCTCCCTTGTCCCACCTGCTCTATGTCCCTCCCCTGTTGGTGCACCCTAAATCCTCACTTTAACAAACCCTTCCCAACAGCCTCCTCTTTTTAATCCTGGCGGATCCTCAGATGGAGCTGACATTGGATGTGTACATGTTTGTTTAGGGGTGTGAGTTGTACCACTGGCCATGGTCCTGAGCTGGGGGCGTCAGTACTTTTGCACACAGATGAGGTGCTGCCAGACACTGACTAGGTGCCCGGGAAGTGTTTACTGAGTTGGATGTGTGTGAGAGGGCTGTGTGGTCAGAGGCTGCATTTTGCCACGTGAGCACGTGTGAAAGCTGTGGACTGACATGTGTCCTGGGTAACGGGGGGACTGGTGTGGCATGGGCAGTGTTGTGTGTGTGGTCAGATGTGTACTGATATGCTGCGTACATGTGGTAGCTGTGTGCTATTGCACCGGTGAGCATGACAGATAGGCACTGGTAGGTTAGGGCACCAAAACCAGGAATGAAGAATTGCACCTCAAGAAACCATCGAGTTGGAGAGCTGCACTGTCCATCGGCAGGGCACCTGTTGGGGCTTGGCCTGAGGTTTCCCAGGGCTGATGGGNTGGGCACTAGTGCTTTGGAGCTATCTGGAGCAGAGCCTGTCTCTGGCACTAACTCTGAGCAGTGGAAGGGGCTGCTGAAGGGTGTGGGGGTAGGAGTAGCCCTCCTTCTCAAAGAGGCCCCATCTCACTGTTCCCCACCGGCTCTGGGCATGTGTGGACAGATACCCAGGCAGGCTGCCCCTGCCATGACCCTAGCTCCCGCACCCGCCTATCAGTTCCTTGGCAACAGCAGCTGGTGAAAAATGTGTCTGTGAGTGGCTGGGAGAAAAATGGTCAGCCAGGCAGGCTCAAGGGGCATGGTGGGGGGCAGCATTGCCGAGCCACTGCAGACTCTGCCCTCCAGGCCAAGCACCCATCCTTTGTCACCCAGTATCACACACCACCACTCACACAAAGCCATCCCTCAGCACAAACACACCTGGGCATACCCCTGTCTGTGCCAGCATCCACAGGCACCCACCTGACTCACCAGTCCACACAGCCGGCACATACAACTCCTTACCATTCAGGCCTTCCTGTCTCAGGTGCCCCAAGGGAGGAGAGGCATGGAGGGCAGGCTTTCCTGGAAAGTGGGAGCTGAGGGGTACCAGGCTTAATGTTACCCTTGTTTCTCTTCCTCCCATCCCTGTTCTCATCCCCAGGGCTGCTGGACTTTCTGCCCACCCCAACTCTAGGTTAACAGGACTGGGGAGGAGGCCGTTCTTCTAGGGCAGAGAGCACCATGTTCTTGCTTCTTGTGCATGGGGTAGGCTGCCCTAGGAACTGCAGGAGAGGGTCGAACCTTTCACTGGCCTGCTTGCTCCCCCCTTGCCCATGTTGGGAAAGGTTTTCTTCCAGGAGGCCAGGATTAGTATTGATCCAGGTGCTAACATGCCGACCCAGAGGCCTGGTGCCTAGGAGCAGCTACCTTTGGCCTTTGTCACATCCCTTTTCCTGCCTGGTGCTGCCATGACTCTCAGGCTTGCAGGCTTCAGCTATGTACCATGAGCTTGGGGTGCCCAGCCCTTTTAGGTGAAGGCCCCAATGCTGCCACCTAGGAACCTGTTCTGTGCACACAAATGCCAGGCCCTCTCATGCCAAGCCAACCTGATCCCGCTGTCCCTGCCTCCTAGGGGCCCTGCCATTGCTGCCATCCCTCACCCACAGCCTGGAGGGGGTGGGAACCTTACTATCTCCCTTGGCTCTCCCTTCTCCTTCACGCTTCACATTTAATCTGTCATCAAGTCATCTAGCTCAGCCTTACTTGTGACATTGCTGTGTCCCTAGCTTTCTCTGCTCGATCCCATCCCCCATCTCCTTCATCTCTCACCTGGCTCACCGTAGTGGCCATCTCCCGCTCCTCCCCCTCCTCTTCTCAGCCTAAGGCTCTGGGAGCCCAATAGAAGGCTCTCAGTGGCTCTGCAGGGTCTGCAGGTAGTCAGCCCTGNGCTGCACTGGGGTGGGAGAATGAAGAAAATCACCTGGTCGATGCACCCAGAGGTCGGTTGCATCGCTGGGTTCTGCCTGCTGTGGGCTTGGCACCACCAGACTAGCTGTTTCCAGACTTGCAGAATGTGGTGCCACCTGGCCTTGACAGCATGCTCCCTGCTTGGCATCCTAGCTCCTTGGCTCTGTCCTGATTCTGGCCAGGCCCCTTTATTGCTGCCAGTCTCAACCTATGCAGCCTTGACTTGAGGTCTCCGCAAAGTCTCCCCAGCTCCTCCTCCACAGGACTCAGTGAGGAAGACAGATACCTCTGGTCCTGACACTTCCTTCTCCAGTGCTTCCCCAGCCTTGTCATTGCCTGTGACACTGTCTACCCTGCTCTCTGCCCCTGACATGCTCCAAATCACAGCAGCTAAGTGTTTAATGCTTGTCTTTCTTTTCTTGGTTGGAGTCTGGGCTTGAAGACCAAGCAGGGAGGAAGAAAGAAATTTAATCTATCCTTATTCCTGGCCACAAACTCCCTGCCCCCATCAGAGTGGAGACTGGTAAGGCCAGGCCCCCCCATGGGGACAGGCACCATGGCCAGGTCACACATATATGTAGATAACAAGCCAGCACAGGTGAGTGCACTGTAGTGAGCCACCCACAAAAGTGTGCCAGTGTCTGTTGAGTGGGTACTTTCCAGCCCGTCCTGTCCCTGTCCTGACATTGATTTCCTCAGAGAAGTGTTTTCATGTGCAAATAGAGTTGACACCAAGATTTGGGTTGCTAAGCCCATCACCTGTGTGTTGTCTGGTCCCAAGACCACTGTGCCCCAATGTCCCTTGCCTCTCAGGTGGAAGCTCAGCTTTCTGTCATCATTCCCACCAATCCCCCCTCCCCCGAGGATCCTTCTCTCTTAGGAAAGCTCTGGCCTCTTTCTCCCAGGTAGGACAGAATAGGGACTTTAGAGGCAAATAGAGCTGTCTTGCAATTTAAGCCGCATGTCATTGGGCAAATAACTTCCCAGCCTATTTCCACATCTCTAGGATGGAGGCTGAACTGATGGGTGGGCTGCAGCATCCAGGGTGGACCGCAGCATCTCAGATGCTCATGGCTTATTGCCTTCCGCCTCCATTTCCCCTGGCACTGGAGACAGTGACTTGGGACAGAGATGGGCCTTAAGTTGCAGCAGGGCCCAGGCTCAGACAGAGGACAGAGAGACTTCATTGAACAACTGTACTCTGTATCCAGCCCGCTGAGTGTGTCATGCTATAAGGACTTGGGTTAATTCATGCTGTTGTTGGGGGATTCTGGCTGTCACTTTTTGATTCATCCTGTCNAGGGACCATGTGCTGATTCCATCTCTACCTACAGGATGTGGCCACAGAGCCCTGGGTGGATGTGAATTCTAGTTCTGGCTCTGCCATTTGATTGCTGTGTGACGTCGGACAAATCACTCAAACTGTCTGGATTGAACTTGATGGCTAGCCCCAGGCAGAGGCTGATGCCCAGGGAAACTGCCTCTGGAGCCTGGGGTGAACTCAGCACTCAGTTGCAGGCTCCCCTAGGAACTGCTCACACCTGCCAAAGACACCAGCAGCCCTGGCAGTGGCTGGCTGTATTGCCTGGGAGCCAGGCGGCTTCTGGGGTAGAGCCAAAGGTGGCTGTAAGGCAAAGCTTGGAACTGTGAGTCCCAGTCCCTAAACCAAGAAGCTGGGTCCTGCTGTTGTCGCTTGTGAACACCTCTAGTGATTAGCAGGGACCCGGAGGTCAGGCTGTTGAAGGCCTGCCCCTTTTCCAGACACTGAGGGCAGAGGCTCTTAGGAAGATTTTAACCCCAGAGCCCATATCTCAGGCAGATGGGGGAGTTGGTAGATGGGGGAATTGGCAAGCTCTGGGGACTGGGTTTGAGCCAGGGCCAGGGTGAGGCATAGAGTTGCTTAAGGGTACAAATTTACATAGCCAAGTACACAGCCATCCCTTGTGAGCACCTCCTAAGATCCCATGCCCTTGGCACCTGCCATGCCTCTTAATCCTCACCCTGGATTCCACACTTCCCTGCACCTCTTCAGTTCTCAGTGTGTAAAATTGATCCCTAAAGGACTCATCTTACAGGACCACTGTACCAGCACTGTAGGCACTTAATACATGCAAGCAGTTGACTGTGGTGTGTAGGGCAGGAGGCTCCATCCTCTTGGGTGGGAAGCAGGAGAGTGTATCTGTCTGGAAGAGGGCANTGCTGAGTGACTAGCTGGGGGTAGCCCAAGGAGAGGATCCATTTTCCAGGATATGTCTGGCTTGTTTTTCATTGCCAGTTAGATGTAGAGGGCAGAGCATATAGAAGCCATTTCCCCTCTCCAGGTGTGGTTGCTGACTGACTCAGTCTGGCCCTGATTAAGATTGGGGAGACTCTGTGGGTTCTGCGGGAGGCCTGAGTGGCAGCTGCACCTTAGAGAAGAGCATAAATGGGGGAAGGAAGTCTTAGGGCCCATTTTGGTAGGGGAAGAACCCTGAAAATCCTGCCTCTTAATTGGATCATGGTGGGAGCACCAGAGNCCAGCCTTCACCCAAAGCTGGGTTCCTCCTCAGTCTGGATGTCACCATTGTGTCTCTCTGGAAGGTTCAGGGTCACCTTGAGCTCCAGGCAAATACGTAGCTGATTGGGGAATGAGGGGCTAGGGAGCCTGCCTATATTGACATACCTGAGAGACCTTACAGGGACCTTGGGAAGGGAACTCTTGACCCGGTATCCCACCAGACCCTAAAGCCAGGTTATAAAGTGAACTCTTGTCCCTTCCTAGCATAACTCCTCCCGGGATCGTGTAGGGGGAGTAGCCCCCGAATTAGACTCCACCCTCTCCTAGTTGGGGCGGAGCCCGACGAAGCCGAAGCGTTGAAGGTCTTTCTCAGGTCTGCGTTTCTTCCCGCTCCTTCTCTCGTCTCTCGTGATTGTGCCCGCTGCGCGATCCGACCCACAGCCTCTGGACCCGCACACCACCACCACCCTCGCCCCGAAGCGATTGTCAAGGTGGCCGGGTGGGCGGGGTTCCTCCAGCCAGCGAGGCTGCGGGACACGTGGGCGGCGGTGGCCCGCAATCGCCCGAGCCAGTGAGACCCCGAGCCCGGGATGCAATTAGCTGCTGCGGGAGGGGCCGTCCCACCGGGCGCTGTCCCCGCGGGAGGGAGGCCCGCGCTGTGGTCCCCGCCCCGCGCGGCCTAATTAATGCGCGGCGAGCTGGGGCCGAGCCGGGAAGGGGCGGGATCCCTCCGCCCGCCAGCCCGCCCGCGGCCGCCCGCAGGATTAGCGGCTCTTTGTTCGGGGTCTGTTAACAAGTTCCTGGCTGAGCGCTTGGCTGCCGCCGGGGGAGCTCTGTCCAGGCTCCACCAGGGCTACAGCCCCGCCCCTACCTGCCCTGCCCCGACCCCTTAGACGTGGAGTGAAGGGTGTAGTCCAAGATCTGGTGCAGGAGGATGCCCCACAACTGTCTGAGTGTCTCTTGTAGGTGGAGGCAATCATTCCCATTTTGCGTATGAGGCAGCACTCGCTTAGTCCAAAACCCATCACCCTAGGCAGGAGGCTGGAGGCCCAACCTAGATCTTTGACGCCCTAAAGCATTTTTTTTTTTTTGAAACAGGCTCTTTATATTATGTATCTCTGGCTACCTGTAACTCACTCTGTAGACCAGGCTGGCCTCGAACTTACAGAGATCCTCCTGCCTCTGCCTCCCGAGTGCTGGTATTAAAGGCAAGTGCCACAGGCTTCCTAAATGCTTTGTTCCCCCTACTGAGAGAGAACTCTAGGTGGGAAGAGGAGGGCTGCTGTAGCCTGTTACCACCGTTTTTTATTTTAATTGGCACCCTGATGGTGGTAAGTGTTAGGCTCTGCCTGGGGGTCTCATCAAAACCTTGCCAGTCCATGAAACAGGTGAAGTCTCAGCCCCATCTATGATTGGGCACATGCAGACAGTGGCAACTGTGACCACATTCCAGTCCCTGTCCTATGTCCCGTTAGCCTCGCTGATGTTCCCTGGCCTGATGGAAGGGAGCAGGAGGCCATGGTCTGAGTGGTCCTTCCCACCTTTTAGTTCACATCTTGCACCTGACCCCACCCAAGTCCTTGTTTCCTACACCTGGAAAAGGCTGGCCAGGTCACAGGGCTATGATTCTAATTATGGAGGAGGTTCTCACCTATGCCCTGGAGCGTCAAGCCAAAGGGACTTGTTCAAAATTATTTTATTATAATGAGGTAGAATCCTTGCTGGTAGGTTCCTCCACGTGTTTCTGGTCTGTTTCTTCTGGGGCTATGCTGGATGGCTTCCTGATTTTGGTGAAGACAGGACACCTGCCTGCCCCGTTTGCCCCTCTGCAGGGCACATCTCCAGCCTACTCAGTGATGTCTCATCCAGTGTAGTTAGGAGCGCCTCCCCAGTGTGTCTCATCCCAGNAGCTCACACTGGCAATCCCTCAGCACTAAGCAGCGTGGGACACGAAGTGCATCTGTTGCAAATATTGAGAAAGTCAACTCCCATTTAAGCAAAACTAAGGAATTTAATGGCAGATGTAACTGCCAAGCCAGGGGTAACCCTGGTCTCAGGCATGGCTAGGTCCAAAGAGAACAGTGTGACCAAGACCCATCCTTTGTCTGAGTTCTTGGGGCATGGGGTCATTCCCCAATAACTTCCCCCCTCACAGTCCCCACGTGGCTACCAGGGACTCCCAAGACTACAGTATCCTCATAGGCCCAGGTAGGAGGGAAATAAGTTGGATATCTCCTCCCTCAGATACCCCCAGATGCCCTGGTCTTCCTTTACTGGTCCATCTCAAATGCACTGCTCATGTGTGAGCCACTAATTAGTCAGAGGTTTTGATGATGCAGAATACTTGGGCTTAAGCCACAGAACCCTAGTCCTGCTATCCAGATGGCTTGCCACTCCTTGAAGTTTCTTACCCAGGAGGCANGGGTAGAAACAGCCATCCACTTTGTCAAGTTATTTCATAACCCTGCTAACCATACCAAGGAGCAAAGCCCGGGGGTAGATTAGCACTTACCAATGCCAAGGCTTCCCAGTGTCCCCACGGGTCTGCAAATCCTACCTTTCATGGTCCTCTTCTTCCAAGCCCCCACCTCCTCAAAGCTTTTGGCATCCCCTGTGGGCCTCAGCCAGACCTGCACCCACACATCCCTGTGTAATGGCTGCAAATCCCTCCCCTGTGGCTTTGCCTTTGGCCATCTTCTCATGCTGGGTTTGTTGTTCACAAGCTGAGCCTCCTTGGGTATCTTGTCTTTGACCAATGCTTTTCTAGAAACCTCCCTCCAGTCCTCTGGGATCCAGTTCACACATGCCTGGACTTCTGGAGACCTTTTTCCTTCAGATCCAGACCGGCTTCTAAGAGCGGTCAGCACCCTTTCACCAGCAATGGTGTTTGGGTCAAGGCCGAACAACAGTTTCTCAGAGAGGCTGACAGACAATTTTCCTGATGTAAATGTTTCTGCCACAGCCTATTTCAAGTGCCGNAATGGTATCACCTGGCTCATAGAAGTCTAGCGTTACAGCAGTCGGCTCTTCTGAGCCTGGATGCGCTGTATCTCAGTGCATCATAACTGCATACCAGGCTGACCCCAGCCCTTTGAAGTGACCAACAGGCAGAGGAGTAGATGCCAGACTTTCCTTGTAGGGCCTTTGACTGCTGCTGGCCTGGGGCCTCTCCTAGCAGTCTCTCCTGTTGGGCAAGGGTTGAAAGTCAGTCCGGAGCTGCTGGTTTGGGTTCAGCGCCTCACTCTGCTTGAGTTCGATCAATTACATAAGCCCTCTGTGCCTCAGCGTCCTCACCTAGAAGATACAGGCATGAAAGGCTCCTATGAATAGGGTTGCCAGCATCGGGTGAGTGCTTCTCTGAGAACATACAGCCTTGCCAGCCCACAGCAAATGTTTGGTGGGTATGAGCTACTGGCTGGACTGTCTGTGACTGCACATATGTGTGCGCTTTAGCTTCTGTCCCCTGGATTATATGTGTGGCAGTGGAGGGGGGTGGTCTTGCTTGATTAAACAGGCAGAATGGGTCAAGGCCTGGCATCTTGGGAAGATGCTTATTTGGGGGTGACAAGCATTCATGAGGAGGCTTGGGAAGGAAAGCTGATGAGGTGAAGGTTGAGTCATGCAGAGTGACTTGGCCAGGTATGACATGTGACAGCCTAGAAGCCAGGTCTGGTCTCCAGGATTGCAAAGAAGAGAGGTGGCAGCACCACAGTCACATTTAAGAGCCAAGGGAGGCTGGGAAAGGACAAACCACTTGATGTCCTNGGGCTTCTGAGAGTGACATAAGCCAAGATCTCAGCTTGTGGTGGCCAGAGAGTTGGAGGAGGTAGAGAGGGACAGGCCATGAGAGGCCTGCTGGAGCAGACGGTACCCATGGGGGGCCGGCAAGCAATAGAGCTGGGGAGTGACAGGCAGTGAGCAGTGTTTAAAGAAGATTAATCTGGCAGTGTGAAGAGGATGGATGGCAGCAGAGANAGGCTGGAGGCAAGGAGACCAGCCGGGAGGCTGCCGCGGTCATCCAGGCAAGAAATGACGGAGCCTCCCTTCCCAGTGAGCAAGCAGCAAGACTGGAGTAAGAGAGATAGATGTGGGAGACACTGCGAATGAGGATGCTGCATCTGGATGGTGCATGTGGGGGGCAAAGAGGGGGAGGAGGCNAGCATGATTCAGAGCTCCGAGCCTGGGGAAGTGATGTCAGAAACAGAAAATAGATGGGGAACTGGGCTAGGGGAGAAACCTTAAGAGTTCTGGATCCATTATGGTAGCCCAAACCCACCCCACCCCACCAGGTTGCTGCGTATGTGTGGACTTGTATCATAAGCAACNGAAACTAGCTCTGGCCAAGTTGAATATTGTAACAGTATTGTCTTAAGCCATGTCCTAGGGGACGGTGGCCTGCTCTGTACTGAGTAGCTGTCTGGATCAGCTGGGAGGAGACACATGGAGCAAGGCCTTCTAACAAGCAATGTGGCTGTGGCAGTGGGAGTGTTTGCAGACTGCCCTATCAGGACCCAGCAGGGAGACTAAGGGAGAGTGGCAGGTGGCCTGAGACTCTGTAGAAAAGTAAAAGGAGCTTGGAGCTAAGCTGGGTTTACTCCGTCTCCACGGGCTCCAGAAGGTTCTTCCCTTAGGGAGCTGGGCTTGCTGGAACGACATCCCAACTTCCAGGGTTTGGATTCCTCTGTTGTCGCTGCTTAGATCTCTTAACATCCCTTCTCCAGACACAGCACCTCCACACCCCTGACGGTAGGACTGTAGGTAGGGGACCCAGGCTGGCCAAACCACAGAAGAACCCCTGAACACAGTGATTGGTCCAGCATGGCCACAGCCTAGGGTCGGTCAATCAGGNTCTAATGACTCTCCTGATTTGGAGATGAGGGGTTAGCAGGCTGGGATGGAGGGCCAGGACTATTTCCTCCTGTGTGGAAAGAGCCTATGTGATGAGTGGAGCGAGGCCATGGCACGGGAGAGTGGGGAGAGGGAAGAGGGGACTGTCTTGGAGGCTGCAAAGCCCCAGAGATTGGTCCCTAGAGCTTTCTCAATCCTGTGAGCTGATCCAGCAACGTCTGAACCTTGATCAAGGAACTTTCTGCTCTAGGCCTATGCTGGGTGAAATGTTGGTTCTTGGTGGCCAGCACCCCTTACCCAGGAGGAAGGTGGAATTCCCACCCAGCACCCCTTACCCAGGAGGAAGGTGGAATCCCCACCCAGCACCCCTTACCCAGGAGGAAGGTGGAACCCCCACCCAGAGGTGGCCAGAACCTGTGTGAGGGCATTCAGCTCCAGCAGCAGCTATTGCATTCTGAAAAAGATTCCACATGAAAATCAGACCACTGGCTTTTGTTTGTTTGTTTGTTTTTGTTTTTCAAGATGGGGTTTCTCTGTGTAGCCCTGGCTGTCTTGAAACTCACTCTCTAGACCAAGCTGGCCTCGAAACTCACAAAAATCGGCCTGCCTCTNCCTCCTGAGTACTGGGATTAAAGGTGTGTGCCACCATCGCCCAGCCACAGGTTTTTCTTGATACATCAAAATATCTAAACTGGGGCCTGGAGAGATGGCTCAGCAGTTTAGAGTGCTGAGGTATTTCCTCCTGTGTGGAAAGAGCCTATGTGATGAGTGGAGCGAGGCCATGGCACAGGAGAGTGGGGAGAGGCAAGAGGAGACTTGTCTTGGAGGCTGCAAAGCCCCAGAGATTGGTCCCTAGAGCTTTCTCAATCCTGTGAGCTGTTGCAGAGGACTCTGGTTCAGTTCCCAGTACCTCTGGCAGCCCACAACCACCTGTAACTCCAGATCTAGGAGGATTCTACATTTCTGGCCTCTGAGGGCAGTGTCCTCAGCATGCACACACACACACACACTTTAATAAAAATAAATCTTTTTTAAAAGATCTGAGCCAGGCACAGTGAGCTCATTGTCTCGGGTGGGCTAGAACTTGGCTGTCACTTCAGTGGGCATCATTCCTGGTGCCCGTGCACTATTTGCCACTCTGTGCCCTTATTGCTCGTGTCTCATACCACCTCTTCTCCCATTCACTTCTGGCTTCACACATCCCCACAAAACCACGTCTTTAATTTGCCTAGGTTGTCCCCTGCCCTGTCTGACCCCTGCCCTGTACACATGCACACTCGTGTGCACCCACATGCCCTGCTCACTCCCTCTGGTTGGTCACAATGAGACTGCTTGTCCATTCTATGCCCAGTACTCAGCCCCAGTGCACAGGCCACATGCAAGTCCCTTCCTGTACCTTCCCGCCCTTCCTGCTCCAAAAGCCAGTGCTCAGGTGGAGGTTATATCCCGAGACTGGCTTTGAGATGCCACCGGGGCATGAAGCACAGACGTGAGACCTGTCGTAAGAAAGAGGTTGTGGATGCTGTGAGCTTGGGTCCCTTCCTAACGGGGCCTCTGGGGGAAACACTGCTGCTGAGAAAGCCTCCAGGAAGTCAAAGAGCAATCAGTGGGAACTGAGAGAGGTTGGAGGCAGTCATGAGGGAGAGCCGCAGACACCTGAGGCAGGGAGGGTGTGCTGTGCCAAAGCCAGGAGCCATTGCTTGGAGCCTGTGCTCAGAAGCATGCCAGGGAGATAGCCGGCATCAGTGAGCCAGGGAAGATGTATAGAGGCCACTGGCAACTTAGAGAAAGGGAAAGAATATGAGAGCTAGAAGGCATGGAAGNCATTCAGGGCTTCAGGGGAAAAACTGAGCAGGAGAGGAGAAGGGGCGGCANAGTTGCGGAGGTTACACATGCTTNCACACACTACCTCTTTCTAAGGTAGGCTCAGAGAAATGACTTGACTGATGTCACATGACCACCATTCAGAGTCAGGTCCCAGCCTCAGCTCTTTGGAAGACAGAATGGACAGACTGAGGGACAGGGCTAGGCAAGATGGACATGCCTTCACCATTAAGCAAGTGTGTATTAAGCACCTACTGTGTGCCAGGCACTTCATTAGGCACTACAGTAGTAGAGTGAGCAAGGCAGTTGCTCCCCTCCCTGACAGAACCCACATTAAGGTTGGAGATGATCCCTAACAAGCAGACAGATTAAAGTAATGAGGAATATTTATTTTTGTTGTTTAGGAAGGTGGGCAGAGGGGCCAAATGACCACAGGTGCACTGAATGGGAGTGGCCTTCTAAAGTCAGGGTCACAGATGAGACCNGGTGATCACNGAAGGCCTCTCTGTGGAGCAGCATTCGAGCTGAGAAGGGGCCACCAGGAGGAAGGCATCTGGGGGTGCGACAGAAGGTGTGTTCTGGTTTGACATGAAATCGTGCAGATGAAGAGAATGCTTAATGGCTTCGTCTGTATTCACTGATACTCGAAGCCACTGTTACTTCTGGAAAGGCACAGTGGAGAATCAGAGTGACTGAAAGTTCCTCTGGGCCACATCTGATCTTGTTAACCGATTTGAGAACATCAGAAGGCCTGGTTCTCTGGTCTGCTTTGTGTCACAGCTTGAGCCCAGGGCCAGACACTCCTCTGCTTTGGTTATGCAATGGAAGAAGGACTTGGGCCTCTGCCATTGTGGAGCTGATCCTGAGGCCTCAGGCAGGGCTGTGGTGGGGCAGGACTGGATGCAGGGAGAAGGTCAGGCAGGCCACTTGAGCCCCATGGAGCTTCCGGACTGCCAAGCAGAGGTCTGGATGCCTGCTGCCTCCCAGTCTCCTCATATCAAATACCAACATGCAAAATAGCTTATAGAGTCCTAGTGAAGTTGGACATGTATGCGTGTGTGCATGCATGCGTGTGTGTGTGTGTACGTGTGTGTGTGTGTGTGTGTGTGCTAATCGATGTGACATTCACATGAAATTCTTCATTTTAGAGTACACAGTCAGATGACACTTGGCATGTGTGTGTCTGTCACCTCTATCAAATGGATTTTCATCGTCCCACAAGACCCCATTGCCACCCACTCCTTGTTCCTCCATGTCCCCAGGCCCTGACAAACAGTACCCTGCTTTAAGTCCCTCTGGGCCTACCCATTGTGGGTGTGTCCTGCAGATGGAACCAGGCCACCTGTGGCCTCTGGAACATGACATAGAGGCCACCTGTCCCACTGCGGGGTCTTCATCCCTGTGACAGCTAATCGTTCCTGTGTGCTAGTCAGGCTGTCATGGCAAGTGTCTGCTCACGGAGCCAGCTCACTGGCCCTGCTTCATGGAAAGAAACAAGTTTTTTTTGTGTTTTTTTTTTTTTTCTGGTACCACAGACTGGTGTGATTTGTACCAAACGTAATGTAGGTTACACAGAACACTTTATGCATGAGAGAGAGAAGGAACCACAAAAAAATAAAAACTAAATTCTAGGTAGCCTGCAGCACCTATGCCTTCCTGCCTTAATAAAATTCACTTGGGAATTCCTGCAAAAAGGAAAACAGAAAATAAGGTAGGCAGGGAAGGCTAAAGAGAAAGAAGGCCAGAGGGCACTGGGGACAGAGCACTCGCCACCCAGCCAGGACGACTCTGCAGAGACAGCTGTTATTGGAATATTTTCCCCAGAGAACACTGGGTAATGCAGCTGCCAGGGGCAAGAGGAGAGAGGAGGAAGGCAGAGGTCAACACTCGGTCATAGGAGAAGGAAACACACTGACTAAGGGGACTGGAGAAGCGGGGGAAGGGAGAGAAGACCCTGAGCATTTGTATCCTGAGAGACATCGTGCTGAAGAGGGCATGGACTGAGAACCAAGTGTCCGCAGTGAGGGAAGCCCCTTCTCCCTCACGCCTCCGTAAACTTAGTCCCTTCTTTTGTCTGGGAGACATCGTGCTGAAGAGGGCATGGACTGAGAACCAAGTGTCCACAGTGAGGGAAGCCCCTTCTCCCTCACGCCTCCGTGAACTTAGTCCCTTCTTTTGTGCTTTTCATTAATTCTCTGTTCTGAGGTCACGGCTTCACTTTTCCATACACTGGAGTTGAAAGAAAATCATCCAGAGGTCTAAAGTAAGCAGCCAGCTTCCCGATCTCTGCTCCCAGAGGCTGAAGTGTCTGTTTAAACTCACCTATTACTTGCTCCCACCTCTGGCTATTGTAAGCCATGCTGCTTTGAACATTTCTGTACTGATATTTGCTTAAATACCTGCTTTCCGTTCCTTTGGGCACACTCCTAGTGGCATTGCTGGTGAGGTGGCTCTTGTAGTGAACAGTCTCAGGAGCAACAACCCGTTTCCTCAGCACCTGCACCGTTTTATGTTCCACCGGCAACGAATGGGCTTCCCGTCTCTTGACATCCTGATGCGTATCTTTGAAACATTGAATTCTTGTAAAATTGTTTTTCTCATCTCACAATGCACTTTTTTGTTGGTCCCTGAGTCTGTGGGTGACCTGCCTGGTGTGGGCTTCATGGTCCAGGATGGGCATATGAGTACAGTGGGGGCAGCTGAGACTCTGTGGCCCTGTAACTGACAGTGAGGTTACAGTGAGCTGTCTGACTTCTGGTTCTCCTCTTCCTCTGCAAGAGCTGCCCTCTCCAGTCCACCGTTCTTCTGTGCATTCGTGCATGCTTTCATGAGTTCGTGTGTGTGTGTGTGTGTGTGTGTGTGTGTGTATACACACGCTTACACGCATATGTATGTGTCTCATCACCAGGATAAATGTAGCTACCAACAATGCTTCAGGCTGGTGCTAATTTGTCAGACACGGTACATGGTTGTGATCTTGAATACATTAACATTTTCATGTGAAATCATTTCATTTTTTAGTGATTAAGAAGTATTTGTCTTAAGCATTAGGGCATTGGGGTGACATNTTGTAGACCTCCTGGGCAGTGGGGGCAAAGGAGAGGGAACCCCCAAGTATGATGTCATTCATGTTGCCTGTGTAAGCAGTCATCACTCCACCCTTTCTTCCAAAGCTTCCTGGGCATGGGACCGAGTGTGGCAAAGGCAGGCAGGTAGGTGACGGAGTGGAGATGGTGGAGTCTGAGGATGCAGCCCCAGATCCAGTCCTGGGGCCCAGACTTCAACCTCCATCTTCTCCATGTCTATCCGCCTCACTCAATGTCACCACAGAGAGGCCTTCCCTAGATCCCCAGTGTTCCCAGTATCCNGTCATTCCCTCTCTGCCTTAGTTTCTTCTCGACGCTATCAGCAACAGGGTGGCCCTTCTTTGTTGAATTGTTTACTTCTTTACTTTCTAACTCCCTCCACTGCAGCTTAAGTTTCTTGAGGGCAGGGACTGTAGTTTTCTCTGCTCACTGGTCTTGTGGGTGGATGAATGGCAGGTGGGAGTGGATGGATGATGGATGATCTGTGGGAAGCAGACGTGTTAACGGACTGGCACTCCAGGCTTCACCCTTCTGCTCCCTTCCCCATCACCTCCACTCCAAGGTGTCCCCGCCTCCCTCTCTGGGTGTTCCAAGAGTCACTGAGAAGGGTTCCCCGGTGCTTTGGGCAGACTGTCTCCTCAGGTCCACTGTTGAGAGCCTTCTTGGTTGGGATCTTCCCTCTTTTTCTTGGGGCTTCTAAGCTGTGTGGCTCTCTCCAGAGAGGGGTGTGCATGGTGTGTGTATGGTATGTGTGTGTGGTGTCTTTGTGTGTATGCATATATGTGTGTGTGTGGTGTGTGTATGCATGTATAAATGTATATGTGTGTGGTGTGTGTGTGTATGCATGTGTGTGTGTGCATGTGTGTATGGTGTGTTGAGCCAGAACCAGGCTCATTCCTTCAGGCCTTTCTGTGACAGCCATACAGAATGCTCTGCAACCTTTACCTCCCAAACTCCTGTGGCCCTGCCCCCACTCCCTGGGTCAGACCCTCCCTCAATACCGCCCCCTCCCCCCAGTGAAAGGAAAATAACTGGAAGCTTTTATCGTTCAGCAGAACCAACATCAGAAAACAATTATTGTTTTAATTACCTGCTGTCGCCGTACAAGACAGGAAGGTTGTAAAGTGCGATGGAATCTTTCATGTTAATGGACGCCAGCCTGGGCAGGGCACGATTTATGTGGCTGCAGCTGGCAACTTCAGTCAACTGGTGTGGAATCCCTAAACCCGCATGTCCCCAGCCCTGTGCCAGGCACCCCTTTTGCCCATCACCTGTCTGTCTGACATGTGGGGACACTTGTCTTCTCCCATGAAAGCCTACAGCCAACAAGCAAGTGCACAGGGTCCAGCAGCCCTTTAAGGAGTGACTATTGGGTTGGCATCTCTTGCCACTGAAT
The DNA here is from genome assembly GCA_001675575.1 of Neotoma lepida. Lineage (NCBI taxonomy): Eukaryota > Metazoa > Chordata > Mammalia > Rodentia > Cricetidae > Neotoma > Neotoma lepida. The sequence goes on from LZPO01096785.1 coordinate 705,475, forward strand.
GGAAGAAGTGCTAGTGTGGGTANGGACTGGTCGCTATGCAGGCCTGCAGGCCTGCTCCCCACCTGTGCCGTGNCATATACACCCCTCCGCCATACCTGGCTGGTGCCCTGGTTCCATACNGGATTCCTTCTGTGCTGCCCAGAACTGGTCCTTCCTGGAAGTCTTTCAGCCCACCTGCTTCCCCTCCGCACTTGTTCCTCCAAGATCCTGGGCAATGACAACTGCTTCCTGGCTGAGGTCTTCAGTCCCTCATTGTCCCTCATTGTCCCTCATTGGACACTCNATCTTCCCTAGAGGCTACTGCAGCTGTGTCCTGACCCAGCTGAGACTCCTTTGCCCTGAGCATGGTCACACATTTCTTCTCTGAAGCCTCACAGTGGAGCTTTGAAGAGGGCTGTGAGTGTGAGCCCCGTCTTGGAGATGTGGAGACTGAGGT